>CM046893.1:21675585-22060193 GCA_025688845.1 Cucumis hystrix
TGTAGAAGCATTAAACGCAAAAATCAAAACAACCAGAAAATGACTAGCAAATATGTGTCATTTATGTTGTTTACAATTGGTCATATTATAGATGGTGTCGATAGGGTTGATTATGACCAACCTCCACGTGGAAACTTAAATAGAAAGGTAGGATCTAATTTGGGCATAAACTTAAATGCATAATCAGTGTGCGATGATAAAGAAATAATAGCTAACAATAAATATAGAGATTTTAAAATAGAGATTGGTAATGAATTCGAAGAGAGATGGGCTTCAATGGTCATGAACATGAATTTTCTTCAAATATATTTAGTGAGTTAGACATGAATACACGTAGTGTTCGGAAACACTATCCATTTATAGTCCTAGTGGTGAGTGACGACATGGAATCATGTAAGGGAACGATTTGTGAAGACAAATAATGCTACAAGTATATAGTCAATTGCTTTGTTATTAAAAGTCACAAACATGTGAAGTAGTGGAGTCAACACCCGATCATTCAATATAAGAAGTTGGTAGGTGAGAAAATAAATTAGTTAAAATGTAACCGAAAGTGGATTTTTTTGTTAGAGGGATAAAAATAAATTAGTATTAAATTAAAAAATAATAATTAATTAAAATGTGAGGAAAAATTAAATTAGTTAAATAAGAATTATTCAAATAATTCTTATTTAAAACGACTATCACCCCAATTTTTTAATTAAAATTCTTATTTTTAACTTAAATTCTTAAATTAATCCATTTTAACATTGACCAATCACATTTTAACTAATTCATTAAAACTCTTTCATCACATTTTAATTAATTAAAAAAATAACGAGAAAGATGGAGAAAAAATTGAAAAGAAAATAGAATTAAGACTCGGCCAAAGAAGAAGAACAAAAAACTGCATTATTTCAATAAATAATTTTGAAAGAGCATTAATTTTATAAATAGTTTTTGGAAAATTAATGTAAACATAAATTATTTTTTCATCTCCTTTTCCATTATTTTTTCCTTTTTTATCATTTTTCATCTTCGATGTCATCTCCTTATTCTTTTTTCATTATCAGGTATTGTGTCTTTCTTCTTATTTCATTATAAGTCTAAACGATCGATTAACAAGATCATTTAGATTTGGTACTCTCACATTACATCAATAGTGTCTAAGTCCATAAGAAAATTGAATATGAGAGAAAAATTAAAAAATTATTAAATAACACGTATGGATCAAAATAAATTTTCTAATATCTAGTAGGCTAGGATCAAATTTGATATTTTATTCACTTTTTGGCCTTATTGCTCGGAAATATTAATATTAATAATGATTCTAAAATATTTAAAATCAAGTTTAAAAAAAACTATTTTAAAACATATATATAATAATTAAAAAATAAATTTTACCTTTTACATTTTTTAAAAAAGAAAATAATTAAGAAAAGCATAGAAAAGAAATATAAATATTTAAATAAGTTTATTTAAATTTTTTTTTTTTAAAAAAACTTATAAACAAAATGGAGAGGGCGAGTCTATCTCTCTTACCCCTTTCTTTTTATTTACTTTTTAAAATGTTATAAACAAAATGGAGAGGGCGAGTTGACTCGCCCATCTCTCTTTCTTTTTATTTACATTTTGAAGACTCGTCCCCTTCTTTTTTTTAAAAAAGTGTTAAAATAGCATTACTTAGGTAAAAAGTTTCAAAAAACTACCATATTTAGGTAATAAATTTTCAAAACAACTTTATTTTTGTACTTATCCGAGGTAGAATATCAGAGAGAAAGTAAGAGAGTGGAAGAGTGCGAGAGTAGGAGTGTGGTGACGAAGAAAAGAGAAAAAAAAATAGTGGGGATGGTTGAGAAAAAGGACGGAAAACACTTTTTATTTTTTTATTTTATTTTATTTTTAAAAATTATTTTTATTTTGTTTTTATTAAATTTAAAATCAATTTCAATTTCTTTTATAAAAATAAAATAAACATAAATAAATAAATAAAATAAAAAATAAATATAAAAAATAAAAAATAAAAAATGAATGACAAAATATGGTATGAAAATTGGCTAACTGAAAATGGTACATGGTCGATTTTGATAATATATGTCAACTTCTATTAAAAATTTCTTAGAAAACATACATTTTTTGTCCTTTTAAGTTTTAGGTCTAAATTCAGTTTAGCCTATAGGTAGTTTCAAGATATTTTAAATTATAGCTTTTATTACGTTATATTTACATACAAAAATTGGTCTACGAATAGAATTTAGTCATTACAATTAAATTAAAAATTTAATCTTATCACATGATCATAAAAAAACTCATAAACAATATAATCTCTTTCAACTATCGTAATGACTGTTACAAAATTTTTTATCAAAACAATTATTAAGTAATTTATCTAATCTTAACTACGAAGAATTAATCAAAATTTAATTTTAGAAATCATTTGGTCTAAATTTATGATTTAATCCTTTTGAAGTGAAGTATATAAAAAATCTAAAAGGTCTTAAGTTGCCCTAGTCTTTGCTCAATGAGTGACGTTACGCTGCCTACGCATCCGATTGTTTTGAGTAAGTTGCATATTAAGTTCCATTTTCAATTTGGCGACTTCAGTCATTATGTATACAAATATCTAATCATCATTTAAATAACAAAATGATCTATATTCTGTATATATATATAGTATGATCTAAAATATTAAATTTAACACCTTACTAAGTTTTCTTCTTTAGTATACCTTAGATTATTATAAATACTCTTGAAATTTTTTTAATTTAAAATTATCACATTTTAAAAAAAGTTTTCATTGCATTTAATTGAAATCGACCACAAGATTTATACTAATGATATCTTATAAGAAATGTTGGACTTTTTGGTTACTTTTACTTATTGCTTTGAGATATTAATTTTGGTTAAATTTCATCTCGTCGTATGGTTGGATTACATTTTCAAGTGTTTAATTTAGAAAATAAGTATATTTTAAACAAATTTTAAGAAAAAGAGTTTAAACAAAAGTGAGTTTCTTGAAAAATATTTTTTTCTTAATTCAATCCAAAAGAACCTTTAATCTTGTTTAAGAAAAATTAAAACAATTATTAGTTAGAAAGTGAAAAAGGAGGAGATCGATTGGATTGATGGAGAGTTGACTTTGACTCCGTCTTCTGTTTAGAGTATTTAATTATTTTATATGACGCTTTGAACTTCATTCCCACACTAGCTACACTATAAATTAAAATGGCTAGCGAACCATTTTGGTCATATCAAGCTCAACTTCCTCATCTATTGTTCAAAACAATATATATCATAAAAATGAGTTACTTTATTCTAGAAATGAATGTCATTTGTGTGGAAGGGCTTGAGGAACTCAACCAAATTTCTTCTCCAAATTTGAGTGTTTATGTGATGGTTGTACTGAAAGGGGCTTCTTTGAAGGACCAAAATGCAAACACCAACATGGTTGGAGGCCAAAATCCTTTATGGAATTATGCAATGAAATTCTTCATTGATAGAAGTAAGCAAATTCAAGCTCTAAACTCTCTTCTTACGTTCAGTATCATATCCAAAAACAACAATGAAGAACACAAAAATGTTGGCCAAATCAACGTGCCAATTGTAGAGCTCTTGCAAGTTTTTAAACATCAAAATGTTATGCAAAACATTTCCTATTCTATCAAGAAATGTTCATCAGGACATACCACTAATGGAACGTTCAAATTTGAATTCAAATTTGTACAACCAAAAGCTCATTTGCAATCTAATTTATGTACGTGTACGTCGTCATCGTCTGCTCTCCCATCTCAGGTTAGGAACTTTCCTCTCATGTTTTTAAAACTTTATTGAAAATAGACTTTTACTTTAAATTTGTTATGAATGTTGTATATGTTAATTTGAATTTTAAACTTTTAGTTCCATATTAAACTTTAAATATCATGTTATAAAAATCTTTCTTAAACTCATTAATTTCAATACAATAAAATAAAGTTTTACACGACATATATGAGTTTAGTTAATGTAGGGACAAAAATATAAGGTTTTCTCCTATCAAATTTTGGTTTTTTTTTTTTTACCAACAAATAATTTTGTCACATAGTCGAATAGACACGAAATAAGATTTTGTGAAATCAAGTTTGATCTTATAATCCTTTCATTAGGAGAATAATGAATTTTCAGTCTCGTGTGCACTCATTAACATCATAATCCTTAAAAATAGTCTGTGTTATTTGTTATGTTTGACTTTGTAACAGAAAACTTACGTAAGAAAAAGAAAATTATATAAAGTCATTGAGTTAAAAAATTAAAAAACAACTAAACTTGTGGAGAACGTGAATATATATATAATAACATCAAAACCGATCAACTTAATTAACAAATTTTTTAATAAACATATCCAATAACTTGTCTTAAATTGAACTTATAGTATAAAAAGAATTCTTACACATTAAATTAATAACAACAAGCCACTAAAAAAATAGAACTATATGATACTTTTTAATAATATAAACTTAATTACAAACATAATAACTAAATTGAAATTTAATTATCTTTCCAAACCAAATATCTTGAACTAAACAGAATCCATCTGTCATGTAATATATATATTTTGTTCATATCAATATAAATATATGATCCGAAAATTTTAGCAAATTTGGAATTAGAAATTCTTTTGAGGTGAGAGAGAACCCCTAATTTTCCATCACTATAACCTGTCAAATTAACTTTATTTCATCACTAAAAAATTGGGTTAGAACTACAAATTGCTTGGCCTAAAATTTGAAACGGCTCCAAAATATGTATGTTTTTATCGAATTCACTTGAATGTTTTTAACATGCATGCAACTCAACACACATGAATTACTTATCTACAAAATTATATATTTAAAACAAAACACACACGTGAATTACAAAAAACTCAACAAGCTCTCGAGCTAAATTTGAAAGATATAAGGTTTTAAAATAACTTAAAGGCAGTTTTTAATAGTCTCTCAAATAAAATCCTAATGTCACGTCATAAATCAATCATAGTTGCAATTGAGACCAACGTTTGTGATCACCGAAAAATTTATTATAAATCCAGAAGTCCGCCTCTTCAACTTTGTGTTTTTTATATATAGATATATAACTAAAATAACAATTATATCAAATTCAAATTCCATTTCTTATATTTATTTTTACTAAATTATAAAACACTAGCCTAACAAATTTTTGGATCAGAAACGATTGGAATGATTTTTATTGAATAAGTTCTGTAGTTGATTTTATTGAATAAGTTCTGTAGTTGCAGGCAAAAGAAGAGGAAAAGCCCGTAAAGAAACGTGGTAAATGGAAAGGCATAGTAGCAAAAGTACTTGTGGGTTTGCTTGTAAGCGTGGGGGGTGGATCTATATCAAGGTTAATCTTTGACCAAGGTCAAAAAGGTTCATCCTCTACTAATTATTCTTTACCTTCTTCTTCTGAGACCTTTGTCTCTCCAAGTTCTTTTTATGATAATCAAGCTACACCAATTTCCACTGTTCAAGACGTTGCTGCTCCAGTCACCATCGACGACCCAACAATGATATCGTTTTACTATGACGGTTCACCGTTGGCCACATTTCCTGACAACAATGATACCCCGGTCGTCTCTGACTTGGCGACGCCGTTTTACAGCGATGATTTGCCAGTGGCCAATCTTCCAAGCGATGATCCATCCATGGTCCCAATGGACGACCCTACGACTTCTTATGAGGCCGGTGATTCCAGTACACTCCTTGATTCTGTGGTTCATGGTGTGCTCTCCTCTTTTACTTGAACAAATTAAATATATTGTGTGTGTGTTCTGTTATTTAAAGTTTAAGAACAAAATTTTGAACTATTGAATTACGAATTTAGTTTGTAAATTTTGTGGTTTGTGGTTTGTATACAGTTTTGAAATGGAATAAACAATTGAAGAGTGATAGGTATGGTTGGGAATCACTATCAATATTGTAATGATATATAATTAATGTTTCAATTGGAAATATGATAATAATTATTATTATTATTATTTTGATGGTTATAAATATTGTAACCGTTTTATGGTTATAATGATATATTTTAATAGATCAGAAATTAAATTTAGATCTAAAACCATTATTAAATTCTTTTAGGTTGAAAGAAAAGATTTTGACGTTGGTGTGATTCTTCTTTTTCAGAATTTTGATTTCTTTTTTGAGAATATTTTTGTTTACACGAGATTTCAAAAAAGTGTATTTTGTGGAATTAAACTTTTTGTATTGATTTGTATAGTGAATACAATCTCTACTATTTACTGATCCTTTGATGCATTCTCTCGAATACAAGTTAAAAAACTTATAACTTCTTGGTCTTTGGTCTTTAAAAGGTTGTAGTTTCAAGTTGATTTGAACTTTGATCTTCTAGAATCAAAGGAAAGTTTAATCGTTAAAGTCTTCAATCGTTCAGAAGATGTTGATCTCGAGGTTGATACGAACTTGCACGTCTTGAGCTTGTAGAAGTTGAAATAATCTTCAATTCTTCACAACTTCATTACTTCATTACTTCATTACTGCAATTCTTCCTTCAACCAAAGATCCTTAAAATGAATTGGAAGGTTTCTATTATAGAGAATTTTCATGAGCTTTAGGTGGCCTTGAGTATGATGATGATGTGGATATCACAATTTTAGTAGTGATGACGTGGCGCGATTTAATTGGTCAAAATTTCTTGTTCAACAAATGCCTCCTTTTCGAGATTCGTGCATGTGTATGGGTTGGTGAATCTAAAATCGTAAGCTGAAACAAAAAAAAACAAGTGATTTATTCTTGACTTTTGCTCTCGTTAATATATCAAATTAATCATTTTATGCGTTTGGACATAAGTTTGATTAAAATGAAGTTTGGAATACAATCCAATGTCAATTTTGTAGTGAATTTTGATTTTAATAAAAATCATTTGAAATATGGCCAAGAGATTTTTTTAACCCATGAATTTAATGGAAGAATTGAGACTTAAAATTGAGAAAATTGAAATATTGCCAGCTCGTCAATTTAAGTCCAAAGTTTTGATTTTTTTTTTTTTTTTGAACAATCTTCTAATTTGAATTTTTTTTTAGCAAAACTTGTGCCAATTGAATTACCCCAAACTTAAATTTTGAAAAGTTTGCAATTCTTTCTTACTTAATTTGAATTTAAAATTAATTTATGATTTGGGATAAAATTTAAAAAAAAAATTCTAACGAAACAAAATGTTTTGAGGAATTTTTTTTAATTTTTAAATTCTCCATTTTTTTGTACTTCAAAATTAATTTTTTTTGCATGTTGTTTAGCATTCGGCTTAAAGTTAATTATTTGGACACTCATTTGGCATCTTTTAATTAATTATTTGGCATTCTCTAAATTACCTTGCCGCCTTATTATTTTGCATCCTATCATTTTGTGTATATTTTATTTATTTGACATCCTGCATATTTTGCATTGTGTTTTATTTTGCATCATTCTCTATTTATTTGGCTACTTATGTTATTTATGTATTATTTATTCTCTATTATTTTATCTCTATAATTTTTATTATTTTATCTCACCATATTACTTTACTTATTTCATGGCAGGCCAACAACTTTTACACAACCTATATAACTATTTCACAACATATATATTTTCTCAAATTTCATATTATCTTGTCATTATTATTATGATTTATTTTTCAATTTAAATATAAAAATTTAAATCGAAAAAAAAATATTATTTTTATGGATTTTATAATTTAAATTTCATGTATACGTAAAATTTCTCCATTTGAAATTTAATTACTAAATTGTCTCTAAAATTATAAAAAATTTCATATTTTTAAATGAGACTGAGTAGTGTTTTCTATGAATTTATTAATTCTTATATACATAAAATTTCTCATTAGACACCTACGATGGAGATTAAAATATCAAAGTTTGGTACTTTAATATTGGTGAATAAATAAATAAATAAAAATTTGACAAAAAAAAAAAAAAAACTTCATTTGTCTAATGCCTTTATTGTCACCCATAATTACCAATTCATGTTTATGCTTTATTTTCTTCAATGTGAATTGATAAACATGGTACATTTTTAAAAAAATCTAAATAAAAAACTTTGTTTTTTGAACCCATTTAATGTAGTTTAAAAGATAAAGTTGGATAACCATTTTATGAGTGTTGTAGGGTGCTAACACCTTTCCTAAACACAATTGACTCATGAACATAAATCTCATGAATTTACATAGACCATCTTTTTTTGTGACCAATCACACCTTAATATGGTTGGTGGCAACTTCAAACCTATTTATTTATTAAAATTAAATAAACAAGGATGTCGGCCGCTCCGCATCGCATAACGTTGCGACAACTTGGCGACTCCAGACCTATTTATTTATTAAAATTAAATAAATGACGACATCGATCGCTCTGCGTCGCATCAGCTTATCGACTCCATTGGGGAAATTGAACTTTGTTTAAGAGAGACGAGTCGTTACATTTTTATCTTTTATTCTTATTTTATTATGATTTGTTGGTTCACTTAATTATTTATATTTTTATATGGTTAATTTTTATACTATGTAATATGTACATTTTTTTTATGTCATCATGCATTTTACACATACTCACAAGCTCTCTACTCGGACTACAACCTTTATTATCTTTTCGTACCTATATGAAAATTATTAGAATTTTTTGTGTTTCCTACTTTATCTCACGGGTTCTGTTCGTTTTATCACAAGGTTTTTTATTTCAATAGATAAAATGGGTAAAAAATGTGATATACCTTACAATAATTATAACAGTTAACCATTTTTAGATAATAATTAAGTATATACAGACATTTTTTAAATATAATAAAATCTATTAAATGAATTATAAATCATAAAAGTCTAATATTTATAATAAAAATGTTGTTATATATATTAATAATTTGAATATAATTGTCTATATTTATAAATGTCCTTATATCTTTATATTCAATATCCAAATGCCAATCAAATATGTGAGTATAACATATATTTTGTTATGAATATTTAGAATTAATGTCTTTTAGTTCTTGAAGTTTGGCAAAGCGTTCTAAATTTGGACTAAAACGTTGGCTTAACAGAAATTGGTGAATTGTCAATTTTAATAACATGTCAGACTTCTATTAAAATTTTATTGAAAAAATATATATATATAATTTTAGTCATTAGATTTTAGGTTTGATTTCAATTTAATCTATAATTAAATAGTTTCAAAATGTTTTAAATTACAACTTTTGTTACAGTATATTTACATACAGAAATTAGTCTGCAAGAGAATTTAGTCTCTATCATAACTTACAATTAAATCAATTTAATCTTATTACATGATAGAAGAAAAAAAACTCATAAACAATCTCTTTAATTTTTAAAATCAATTTGGACTAAACTTATAATTTCTTTTCGAACTAAAATATATCAAAAGTCTATGATCAAAAGTTGTCCTAGTCTTTGCTTAAGGGGTGACGTATGCTGCCTAGCTCATCTCGGATGACTTCATTTCACTATGTATTCAAATTTATAATCATCCTTCATGTATAAAAACGATCTATTTTCTGAAGAAAATGTTAAATTAACACCTTCTTTGGTCAGCTATAACTAAGTTTTCTTCATATATCCTTGTTGGTATATATTATTTTAAATAGCACTTGAAATTTTTTAAGATTCAAAATTATCATATTCGTTAAAAACTTAAAGGATACATTCCATTGAGATCGACTACTAGATTAGATTTATATAAAATGTTAATTTTAAAAAATATTAACTTTTATTTATAAATACGCTGTGAGAAAAGATATTTTTAAATATAATATAATGAATAAACATATTTATAAAATATAGCCAAATTTTATATTCAATTAAATTTTAATTTTACTTAAATTCAATATATTGTTTTTTTGAAAAAAAAAATTATTAGTTTGAAAGTGAAGAAGGACTAAGGGATGGATTGGATGGGGAATGAACTTTGACTCAGTCTTCTATTTGTCTTAGATGAAAGGCATTAAGGTTGTCACGTTGTCCAATTACTAATTTGGGATATTAAACTTTTGTAAAAAAAGTTTCCAAACGAAAAACTATCATTCAAAACAAATAAAAGTCCACTAAATCGAAATTTATTCCGTGTCGTAGGAACTCTCGAAAATTAGATATCAACCGAGTAGAGTTCAATGGACATACAAAAGTACTAGCTAGTAGTCATTGGATTTTTGTTTGAATCTATCTCATGCTTAGTTGGGATAGAATATCTATATGGGTCCTATTTCCATATTGTTTTTTAGAGTTCTAGGTTCTTGTTTCCCTCTGTGATAGCTTTGTATGCATCATGTTGAGTCTAGCCTTTTCTTGTTTAATGGTTTTTGCCTATGGTGGATGATTGAACATCAAATTTCTCTCTCGTTCTACAACTCACTCGATCTTCTTCGAACCTGCGAAAAGAATAAGTTGAGATTCACAGTTTGGAGTCTCACCTATCTTTTAAACAACCGGTTGAACGGGTCTTAACCCAGTTGCAGTCTTGCTTAGCTCCTCTCGATGTTGTTTTTCAATTCATTTTCAACATATTTATAAATAAATAAACAAACAAGTAAATATTTATATATGAAATTTGTAGGTGTCTTCAATTTTGAATCATTTAAAATATTTTAAATTTACTAGTCACAATCATAACTTTTAAAATTTTCATGTTTTGTTATTTTGTAACCTATCCATCCACGCAATATTCTTTGCACCTTCGCTCCAAATAAAGTAATAGCCGCAACTCAATTCATTCAGCCTTCGCCTATCTAGAACTTTTTCATCGTCTTTGAATTTAATCAGAAATTTTTTATATATTTTTTAAAACAAATTTCAAACCAAGAATCAAAATAAAACTTTTAAAAACTAGAGATTTTAATTAAAACCAACATAACTACTTTTAATTTTAGGATCAAATATCAAATCATACCCCTAGATTATTTTGAAGTTAGTATTAATTAAAACACTAAATTAATAATTGTGTATCAATTTAAATCTTTAACTCTTGAAAGTATATCAATTTATATCCCTCCTTTAAATTAAAGTTATAATTTAATTTGAGTTAAATAAACTTCTAATTTTCATAAATCAACGTCTCGATTGTCTTTTTCTTGACTATCTTCCTTTTATCTTTCAATTACAATTTTCACTGAAAGTCCTTCAATTTATATACTATTTTCAAATGAAATTAATTATGTGTCTAAGAGTATAATTTTATTGATTTATTGAAAGCTTAGAAATGTAAATTAATACCATTATAATTTTCACACTTTTCGAACATAAATGGGTCCATTATAAATTGATACATTTACAAAATTTATATTTTACTTAATATAATTATTGATTCATAGTTTAAATAAATGCAATTCCTAAAGTTTCAGTATTCAATTATTTTCTATAACGCTTTGAACAAGTCATGGAAAGATGGGCTTCCTTCCCACACACTACTATAAATTAAAGTGGCTAGCAAAACACTTTGGTCATATCAAGCTCAACTTCCTCTTTTCATTTATATTGTTTTATAACACAAAAATGAGTTACTTTATTCTAGAAATGAATGACATTTGTGTAGAAGGGCTTGAGGAATTCAACCTAATTCCTTCTCCAAATTTCAGTTTTTATGTGATGGTTGTACTAAAAGGGGCTTCTTTGAAGGACCAAAATGCAACCACCAATATGGTTGAAGGAGGCCAAAATCCTTCATGGAATTATGCAATGAAATTCTTCATTGATAGAAGTAAGCAAATTCAAGCTCTAAAATCTCAACTTATGTTCACTGTCATATCCAAAAACAATGAATAACACACAAATGTTGGCCAAATCAATGTGCCAATGGAAGAGCTCTGGCAAGTTTTTAAACATCAAGACTCTTTACAAAACATTTCCTATCCTGTCAATAAAGTTTCATCAAGACATATCACTAATGGAACATTCAGATTTGCATTCAAATTTGTAAAACCAGAAGCTAAATTGCAGTCGACACTAACATCGTTGTTATCGCGGTCGTCGTCTGCCCTCACGTCTGAGGTAGGAACTTCTCTCATATAATAAATGTTGTTAAAATTTTATTGAAAATAGATTTTACTTTAAATTTTCTATGAATGTTGTATATGTTAATTTGAATTTTAAACTTTTAGTTACATATTAAACTTTAAATATAATAGTATAAAAAACTTTATCAAACTCATTAATTTCAATAAAATAAAGTTTTTACACAAAAAATATAAGCTTAGTTAATGTACAAATTGATAATTAACTATCAAATTTTGGTTTTTTTTTTTAATTCATTCTTTTTTAATTGCATTCTTAATCTCAAAGTTTTTTTACCACAAATAATTTAGTTCTTAGGATTCTTTAATTTGGATCGGAGAATATTAGAATATTTAAGTACTAATAATAAATTTTCATTCTCGTGTTCACTCATTAACATCATAATCTTTGAAATAATCTTAGTAAAATTGACTTTGTAACACTTAGAAATAAAACTTAGGTAAGAAAAAGAAAACTATATGAAGTCATTGAGTTAGAAAAATTAAAAAAACAACTAAACTTATGGAGAACGTGAATATATATAATAACATCAAAACGGATCAACTTTACAAAATTTATAATATTCAGATCCAAACATAACCAACTTGTCTTAAATTAAACTTTATAATAATTATCAAAATGAATTCTTACACATTAAATTAATTACAACAAGCCATTAAAAAATTAGAACTATGACACTTTTTAATAATATAAACTTAATTACAAACATAATAACTAAATTGAAAATTAAATATGCTTTCTCCAAACAAAATATCTTGAACTTAAACAGAATCCATGTGTCATGCAATATATATATTTTGCTCATATGTATATTAATAAGAAAATTCTTATCAAATTGGAATTAGAAATTCTAATTACCCCTAAATTTCCATCACTAAAACCCTTGAATTAACTTCATTTCATCCCTAAAAAAATTGGGTTAGAACTACAAATTGTCTTTAAGATCAAAGTGGTTAAGAAAAATAACAAATTGCTTGACCTAGACGTGTGAACGACTCCAAAAAGATATATATTTGATCAAATCTACTTGAATGTTCTTGACATGCATGCATGCAACCCAACACATAAATTCAACAAGCTTCCGAACTAAATTTGAAAGATGTTATACAAAAGGTTTCAAATTAATTAACCCAAAGACAGTTTTTAATAGCCTCTCAAATAAAGAAAAATAAAACCCTAATGTGTCAAATTATAAATTAATTCTAGTAAAGACAACTTAAAACAATTACATTATGATCATCGACAAATTTAGTATAGGTCCAAAGGTTCGAGTCTTACTCAACTTTACGCTCTTTATATAAATAAAAAAATTAAAATAATAATATCAAACAATACTAGTAGTCCTCTCTAGCCTAGTGGTAAATTTTTATATATTGAATAAGTTGTGGGGTTACACAGGCAAAAGAAGAGGAAGAGTCCGTAAAGAAACGTGGGAGACGGAAAGCCATAGTGACAAAAGTAATGACGGGTTTGGGTGTAAGCGTGGGGGGTGGATATATATCAAGAATAATCTTCGAACATGGTCAAAAAGGTTCATCCTCTACTAATTCTTTCCCTTCTTCTTCTAATGATACCTCTGTCTCTCCAAATTCTTTTTATGATAATCAAACCCCACCAATTTCCACTTATCAAGACGCTGCTCCAGCATCGACGTCGTCGTTTTACTATGACGGTTTACCATTGACCGGTTTTCCACACAATGCTACCTCGGCTGACCCAACGACGGCGTCTAATTGTTCCTCTGATGCACCCATCGACGATGTCTACCGTCCGACTTCTTACGATGGTGATTCCAGTACCCTCCTTGATTCTGTGGTTGATGCTTTGTTCTCCTCTTTTTATTGAACAAATTAAACGTATTGTGTGTGTTCTATTATTTAAAATTTAAGAAAAAAATTTGAATTATTGAATTACGAATTTGTGGAACTAAGTAATGATTTATAGTTAATGTTTCAAAGGTAAATACGATTATTATTATTGTTATTTTGATAGTTATAAATATGATAACCGTTATAACGATATATTTTAATATACTAATAGTTATAGAGCTAAAATTAAATTTAGATCTAAAATCATTATTATTTTCTTTTTATATGTGTAGAAAAGATTCTTTTTCTAAAACTTTAATTTCTTCTCTCAACAATATTTTCTTTTGATTTCATTTTTATATTCCCACAAGTGCATGCATGAGTTGAAAAGTTGTGTTAATCTTAGTGCGAATTTTGCTTTCAAGACAGACACGGCACAATAATGATTGACATTCATTTTTCCAACAACTATAACTAGTATGATAATACCCAATAATTCCCAAGTGTACCCCTTTGAGATGGATTATACATGTTACATTAGAATTTCAAAAGGATGGTCATATTTCGACATGATTCGAGTTCTAGAGTTTAGAGTTATAAATTGATATTTTCTAAAACTACTTGCTTTTATTTATGATCATTAAATGAATGTATTTTTGCAAAAATAGCAAAAAAAAATTATGATAATAGAGTCTATGTCACACCATTTTTTAAATTTGCAAAAGTAACAAATTTAAAAGTGATAAATCCTCTGATAGCCCTCTAATAGCCCTATAATTATCGTCTGATATCACTAATTTTGTCATATTAGCAATATTAAAAAAATTGGTGTCATGAACTGTTTTTTCTAAATGTTTTTGTCATTTGATACAATTTTTCTTAAATTAATTTAAATAATGGTAAAAAATAGTGCTTTTTTAAAACTATAGATAATACACAAATAAATTAGTGTTTTTAATAACTTTCAAACTTCAAACTTTGAAAACAAGCTTGCATTAAATGTTGGTTAGAATTAGTTATAACATTCCAACCCTTAGAAAAACAACTACCAATAATTAGTTTTTTTTTATAAAAATAGTTAGGGTTTTATTCCAATCACTAATTTTATGATCTTTTCCTTCTATATTTTTTCTTTCTATAGTCCTTTCCATTGTTCGATTTTTTAGGTATATATATTATGTAATTCAAACTATACAGTACAATATGATATTAGATAAGCAGCCTTTGTTATTCAATTTTCTCTATACATATTGGGATGAATTAATTAGGAGACCCTTTAATTTATTCATCTTGATGCTTTAGTTATCATCGTTACTCTTATTTCGAAGCATTGAGATTCAGAACAAGACCATATCATTACTTGTCATCTCTCTTAGAAAGGACACTTTGGTTGGCAAGAAGCTTTTAGAGATCGATTGGGATCGACGTGTTAGATATATATTTTATTAAATTTAGCTTCACTGTATTAGCTTAAGTTTTTAATTTAAACTAAATTGATGATTCAAGATATTAGCAGGTGGTTCAGAGATTCTATATTCAAGTCTCTAGAACGTTATTTTCTTCTCATTTAATGTTGTGTTCACTCTTTTTTCATAATGCAAGTTCACACTAGTAAATGAGAATGTTAGATATTATATTAAATTTACCTACTCATCAACTTAAGCTTTTGGATTGAATTGATGATTTAAAAAAGTAGATTTCGATAAAGAATATATTATGAACATTACTCCAAGAATTTTTTTTTAATACACAAATGGTAACATATATATATATCACCTTTATTTATAATTGTAACTAGCTCCAAAACTTACCACTTGAATTTGTCAACACATATGCGATCCATGATTACGAACACAATGCTAGAGAATATTATTCTACAACAAACTCCAAAACATAAATATTTGTAACTCAAAATCAAATTTATATTTCACACAATAATTAACGGTAAAGCAAAGTTTTAACAAAAAAGGGAATAAATTATATCAAGGAAGGAACAAGAATCATCTATCGACTGATCAACGACCGAAGTATCCGAAAAAGTTTCAGTTTCAACTATAGATGTTGCAGCTGTATCAGAACTCGGACCCTCAATAAACTCTTTCATCAAGTTTTCGGCCACAACATTGCTCACACCTGTGACACCACCCTCAACCGCACACATGGTCAATTTCATGGCCACATCTTGGGCAACTTCACTGCCGGCCATATTATTTTTCACATTCTCATTCTGATCAACTTTTTCATTTAAATGTGATATCTTCTCACCCGTCACTGATCCGTGTAATTCTACCTTTCTAAATTTGATTATAAAATTCAACCTGACATATTAAATTACACCGATCAACTTAAAAGATCGAATAAGTAAGCTAATAGAATTTGTAGTGTAATTTAATTTACCAAAAAACTTGAGCTAATGGATATATATCACTAACGTTTTTCCTTGCTTGTGGACTTGATACAGAAGAAGATACAACAAATAGAAATCAATATTTATTGGAGAGGAACACCAACGATAAACAATATGTTAGAAAACGCACTAGACCTTCCTAATCTAATGTCATGTAATTTTAAATTATCAATTAACTCTAAAAGCCAATAGCTAATATTAGAGCCTTTGTAAACTTAGTTAATTAGTTGGATTGTTGGGTATTATTAATTAGTTTATTGGTTATCTCTGTTATAACAAATAGTTAATTGGCTCAATGTAATTATGTAATTGATGGAGTTTATTTTTCAACCAATAAAAGACAACTTTTTAGTTAAATGCAAATTTAATTATATATTCCTAACTTGTTTGTACTTCACTTTCACTTTCTCTAAAAGTATGTTTTAATTTAGATCGTAAGTTTGATGATATCAATACTTAACCTGGCATTTGTGGTTTGTTCGAGGGTATCCATGATTGGACGGGAAATGTATCGCATGGATTTTTGGTCTCCAACAGACTCCAAAAGCTCTACAATCCTAACCTTGATTTCGCCAATGCTTTTGTGTACTTGTGGGGTTTCAGATTTGATAGTGAAAGTAAGAAGAGATTTGAGATCTTGTTTTGCAGCGTTCAAGTCGATGAGAAATCTCATTGGAAAGTTCCATCTGGGATTTTCACCTCCTTCCATATGCACGTTGGTTTGAGCTCGTTGCTCACTGAAAACGCCACTCATAACCGAAACAACGACGTATACCTTCATCTTGGAGGAAAGATCATCATCAAGTTTTTTAAGATCTTCAGCGGATTCCACAGAGATTTCTAAACTCAGGAGATCCATTATTTCTCTTTGAGAGAGTTATTGTGTTTTGAAAGTAAGTATAGGAGAAATAATAATGATGTGTATACAATTTTGTTAGCCAATAATATTCCTAATTTATAATAGGAAGGGAAGTCCACCATCCATGACCTTTTCAATCTATCTTTTAGTTGACCATTTTTTACATATAGGGTTAAAAAATATGCACTTGTTTTTTTATTGATTTCAATCAATTATAAGCTGACATTTTGAGTGTTGCGTTCTGAGCAAATTATAAGAGTATGTGTTTGAAGTGCAAATTAATTTAGTTATAAAAATTTATAGATATGGTATTTTAGTTTACATAAGAAATAGAAAACATTCTAATAAATACTAAACACTGTAATTATAAAAACAGAATTGAAATAGTAAAATTGTAGTTAATAGAGAGGGCATTTGGATTACCGTGTTTATTTTTTAGTTATTTTAAGATGCTTTAATATATGGAGATTCATGAAAATCCTATGAGATCGATGTCTTTATCGAGACATCTTAAGAGTTTTCAATCTGCTCTGAAAATATACGAGTTTTGTAGTTGATTCCCTTTCAATATACTTTTTTTGCTGGCTCTTCCTCTTTTTCTTCTATATCATTCTTAATATGCATTATTTAACTAAAATAAATACTATCAACCATGTATATGTCTCATCTTGTTATTATAGTTCTTATAACATTTAAGCAAGACATTTCAATTTAAATTTAAATTAATCTTTATTTTATGAAAAAATCTATAGCATAAAAATAGCAAAATGTCTTAGCTTTTTTTTCATTTTGCTATATTTTTATAAGTAAGTTCGATCATTTTACTGTATTTGAAAAAAACTCTAATGAAATATTATTTTGTTAAGAAAAAATTCAAAAACATTAAGAAAACTTGTTACATTCAAATTATATTAAACTAATTACATATTTATAAATAGCAATGGCAATTACGGCACTTTTTAAATATTATATAAATTTAAGATATTATCGAAGGAAGATCCTATAAAATAAATTATCAAAATATTTTTAAATATATGCAAAAATATTTCTACAAAACAAACATAGCAATTTAAATTAAATTAGATGCTCTTCCGACACGCTTACAATACTGTACATCTCTAATTTCGAACATATTTAAAGATTTTATTTATCTACATTGTCGATACACTCTCTCTGATCTAAAAAATTTTGTTGTTTGTTAGTCCCAATCATGGTGAAGAAGCAAGTTGATATCCATCGTTAATTTTCAATAGTAATAATTATATATTTTTGTTTGTTCATACGTAGTACGTACAACTTGAAGTAAGTTAATACTAGTGGGGCGACGACCAAATTTATTGATTTTCTTTCGTACTTAGTGGGACATAGACCAAACTTAAAACTAAACCAATTAGGATCTTAGAGCAAATTAGAAGATTATATATATACACAATAGGGTGGTGGTGGTTGGTAATTTTTATATAAAAAGAAGACCATGGGTTGCATGGTGTTTGTGAAATGGTCTTAATGAGATGGTTGAAAATAAATTCTAATTTTTTTTATTTATTTTTTTGTATTTGATGTAATTGTGCTTATCCTTTTGAGATCAGTTGGAGCTCTTAACGCTGTCGTTTTGTTTATTGTTTTGATTATTTTGTTCAATAATTTAAAAAATGTATTTATAAATTTAAAAAAAAAGTTGTGAAACTAAATCAAACTCCACCATATAATGCAATTCGATTTGGTTTGTTTTCAGCTTCAAACCAAATTACCGAATCATAAGTACTACTAACTGTATACATATAGATTTATATATTGGAGAGAATTGTTTTAAATCTTATTTGCATATATATTTAGAACTTTTACAATATTGTAATTGTCAAATTACAAAGTTTAGTTTCTAAAGTTTCAAATAAGTCACAAATGACTTAACTTATCTACAATTTAATTAATCCTTAAAGTTTAAATTTAGTAAGCAATTGATCTAGAGAATGGGTCCATTTCCCTCGATTCTCGCCTTCAAATGGCAAGGCAGGCAGCAGGCATAAGGGTAAATACTCCCACGGGGATAGAGATGTGAACCCTTCAACACTGGCTCATCCAACCCTTGTTGTCAACCCTAGTACACATAATGTTCCTCTTATTTAAAATCTCTGCCTCCACAATTATCTTTGCTTTTGGTTCAATATCCCAAAAAAATCTTGTATGAATCGAGTTATAGTTGTGTTCCCTTTTACGTACCTTCAAGCAATATCCTTTTATTTAGCATACTACAAACTTTCCTTCATCCTCAACAAACTTTTTATCATTTATTTCTTAGATTCTGAGCTAAGTTTTTGTATACATTCAAATATATGTCATGACTCCAAATAAAGTAACAAAGGTCTAATATATGTAAAATAAAGTGAGACCTTTGATCAATTGCTTTCATTAATTACTTTTCATTTGGTCGTTATTAATATAAATGGATCACCTAAAATTGAATCTAATAGTGAAAATGTTACGTGAAATTTCGTTCTTTGTGTTTAAGAGTTTGAGAGTATTAATAAATCTTTTAAAATCATAAGACTATAATTAAATAAAAAATAATGATTTTCAAAAAAATGATGATTGGATTTAGAATAATGTTATAAAATTTCAAATTTTTAAAAAGTGACGAGTATCATGAATTAAATAGAAATTTTTCAGGCCATTATTTGTCCATCTTATATTTTGTATTTATATAGTTAATCCATCTTCAACATAGTAATTTGGTCTTGAGAGATCAAGATAATCATAATAACAATAAATTTACTTTAATTATGATTTGACCCCAAAAGTAAAGATCACGATAAGAATAACAATAAATTTTATCAAATTTATAGTTTTAGATAAACGTAATCAAAAGTAATAATCTAATTACATTTACGATATCATAAAATTTTCAAATTGCCAATCGATAAATATGATCCGAATCATTACAAAGAACTCAATAATGATTGATGGGCACATAAATAATTAATTAAAAAAATAAAAAAGAGGATGGATTTTTAAGATAGAGACTATAATTTAACATGTATTTTTTATTTCTTACTCAATTATTAAATTCTTTTTAACCACTTGTAGTACTAATAAAAGAATTTTCTAAACACTTTATTTATCCAAATGGAATTCATAATAATTCCTTCAAATCTAACAGTGAAATTATATTGTTTGACGATTAAAAGTTTGAAAATATATCAGCATAATATATAGTTCTCAAAGTTTTAGTGGAGTTATGCATACATTGAAGATGAGCATAATATATATATATATTAAAATGTCACATTTGAATTATTCTAGACAATGAAAATTATTTATAAATATTCATTGAATAATACAATCAAAGTTTTGATGATTAATGATTGTATAATCCTTTTCATTCAATCTTGAAAAGAAAATTAAGGTAAGTAAGATATTTCCTAATTTTGTCCAATCAAAGGAATATATCCTAATTCATTGCTTTGCTTACTGCTTTATTCTAACTTGGAAATAAATAATTAACAAAATGAAAATGCCCATTTCTATTATTCCTTTTGTTATTTCTTATGTGCCAACAAAAAAATCAAAGTTAGGCACACCATTCACCAACCCTACCACTAAATTTTTGTGCATTATTCTCTCTCTCTCTCTCTCTCTCTCACACACACACACACACACACATATATATATATGTATTAATGTTTCATCAATTATTCATTCTTTAAAGAAACATATAAATTAAACACAAACTTAATTACCCAATTGAAATATTAGTGTTCTTTTTTTTAATTAAGAGCATTAATGGTGGAGAGAATAATTTCATATTTGGGTAGAGGGGGTCATAGTATGATTAAAAACATAGATACAAGCTTTAAAAATTAAATCATGTCTCTTTTAAGAAAGAAAATTATATTAATCTTTTGTTATAAAAAAATAATACAATTCATACCAATTTATAGAACCCAAATGTTTAAAGTAAACAATCAATTTTGATAACGGAAAATTCTACATATATAAGCAAGAATTTACCTTGTGAAATTTAATTTGTTCTTATATATTTTGAATTTTGTAATATTTTAATTCAAAAATTCGTATTAATGTAGATTGATCAATTATAAATTGAGATGAAATGTTAAGTTTCTTTATCAATTAAGAAGAATGATCAATAGTTAGTAATTGACAATTAAATTGGATTAGGTTTTTTTTATCCACTAAATTTACATATACGTTAGGAATTGTCGTCCAAGAGATTTCTTCATCAACATTTTTTCTTTCTAAAAATTATTTAGGAAGAAAAATAAAAAGAAAAGTATAAGATCTAAATTATTATATTTGGTAATAATACAAAACAAAACGGTACACTAATGTAAGAGCAAGATTATATATTATATTCATTTCTTTTCATGCTAACTATTAATTAATTAATCGTACTTATTTAAATTTAAAGCAAAACCTAATTTCAGATTAGTGTATTACACTTATATTCTTACTATTTTGAGATCCTTTATTTCGTTTTTTTTTTAAATTAAATTTGGAGGGTTCTTTAAATTTAATAAAAAAAAAAATTTAGAGAACAAATAAAGTTTCTTTTTTTTTTTTTATATAAAAGAGAACAAATAAAGTGATGGAGAACAGTTCCATCCCAACACATATTCTCTAATCTTGTTAATTATATTAATAATCTCGAGAGAGAATATCTTTTTTAATATCATGCAAATAATTAATCAAAAGGAATTAAACGTGATTTGATCAAAAATAAGAATTTTAATTACCCACTAATTATTCTCACCACTTATATAAATACCAAACCTTGAAATTAAAATCCCAAATTAATTAACTTCACACTTTCTCATATCTCAAAAAACAAAAGAAAATGTCGGGCGTTTGGGTGTTCAGAAACGGCGTCGTTCGGCTAATGGAAAACGGGGGAGGCAGTGCGGCGGAGGGCGGCGGTCAGCAGTCGCAACTCCGGCGGAAAGCGCTGGTGTTCAGTCAGACGGCAGAGGTGATGACGTCATACGCAGCGTTGGAAAAGAAGTTGGTGACGTTGGGATGGGAACGGTATTACGATGATCCAAATCTGTTGCAATTTCATAAGAGATCAACGGTCCACCTTATTTCTCTCCCCAAAGATTTTGCTAAGTTCAAATCCATGCATATGTTCGACATCGTCGTTAAGAATCGAAACCATTTCGAAGTTATTGACACTTAATTTTAAACTCATTTTTGTTTAAATAAATATAAATGAAGTTATAATTTTAGAAGAAAAATAATTTCGTATTTTCTTTTGAATTATTGTTCGATGTCATAGTTACAATCGACTGTTTGGTTGATTGTTGGATGTACGTTTTATAAGTTATGATGTGTGATCTATATTTATTTTCTTAGCTTGTTCGAATACTTGTTGGATTTGGATTTAATTGTGTGTTTTTATATAAATCTATGTATTTTAATCGATTGAGTTTGTGTAAGTTGATATAGTTGCTATGATAATTTGTGTATTATTTAAGTTGTCTGTGTGGAAATTTTATGTAATCTATTTAAGATTTCGAATATTAAATTTAAAAAAAAAAAAAGCAACGAAATTGTTATCGGAGGAAGCTTTTATCTATTAAACAGAATTAGCAAGAGGATGGTCACTTTGTTGCCAATTTCCATGGCCATTTAACAAACTTGAGTGCTATCTTTTGTTGTCGAGATATAGTTGCATAAATAAATATTTATAAGGTAACAAATATTTAAAAATAAATAAATGGTCGTTCTCATGCTTGGGAAAGAGAATGGGTGGCGTCAAATCCCTCAATGTTTTTCACTTTAGAGTAAGGTCATGATAAGGCGTAAGTCATCGGTTCAAATCAAGGTTCAAAAAATACTGACTTTCACATTGAGCATGGGTATCCGATCGAGTTGACCCGGTTCAAATGGGGAAATGCCCAGGCTTTCTGCACCTGTATGACTGAGCCTAATTTGGAATAAGAAGTCAGAAGTCATGAAAGTCTGCAATCACAAGCAAAGAGAAAAGGTTATACGCAAACTTAGACTACTCTCTTCCCGCTTTTTTAGACTACTCTCTTCCCGCTTTCTTGTTCGCAATATTCTTCTTAAGTTTCCTTTCACTTCCACACGTGGGAGTCTCAATTCATCTTTCTCAAAGTAATAGGTTTTTGGTTATGCTCTTAGAGGTAATAGCCTATCCTATTGTTGAAAATTTGTGATATTTTGTTATATATTTGTAAATATTTTTTTACGGTGATATCATTTAAAACAAATTTTCAAAAAAAAATTGAATTGTTTTATTGCTTTTAGTGGCGTAGAAGGAGAGATTAATGCAATGAGATTTGTTGCACCTAATCTCATTTCTATTCACAAACCCCATTAACTCTGCATACATGATACACAAGTATCTTCTAGACATTATTTTTGGTTTACCTTGTTTTAAAGGTCAGCCCAAAGATCGTGGATGCTATTAACAATATCCAAAAAGAATTTGATTTGATTGCGACGAAAAAGAAATTAAATGTACTTTCAAATTTCGAAGTTTAAAGTTAATATTTTTATTTGGTCAAAAAAATATTTGTATAAACCGTTTCTCTAAGTTAATTAGATCATTAATTAATATAGCTATCTAGAAGAAAAAAAAAAGTAGATTATGTAACATGTTCAGTTGGTAAAATTCTTCAATTTAATGAATTATTTTTTCTTTTTTTTTTCTTTTTTTTGGATATGATATGATCTGAGGGTGAATATATATATATTATTATTTTTTGCATGGAAAAGTATTATCATTTTTGGCCAACCATTGATTCTATATGACCCCTTTTTAATCTTCTTAAACAATAAACAAAATATATCCAAATTTTTATTTCAATAATCCTCTATTTTTCCAAAAAAAAAAAAAAAAAAACAAAAACTCATTGGGACCCAAAATGAATGGAAGTTTGCCAAATGCTGATGGTAACAAGAATACTCTGTAAGATTTATTTCCAACTTTGCAAAAAAATGATCTCTCTCCTCTCTCCTCTCTCCAAGTATTCCATCCGTCGCAACAGTAATCCCTTCCGCCGGCAATTCCAGGGAAGCAGCCACTGGTATTGAAAATTGACGGCTATTTGCATTTACTACCCAACATCTAATGGCATATACTCCGCTCATCATGAATCAACTCCATGCATCCGCTTTAAAAGGTACACACTGCTTCTTCATCTCATCTTTTGCTTCAATCCTTTACTACTTTTAGACCTGCAAAACCATCAGTTATGGCGTTTTTCAAGAATCTTCCTCGTTCATGCAAAATAGAAAAAAAGAATATGTTCTTTCTTTGGACAAATATGCAAATTATATGTTATACTGGCTAACTGAAGTGGGAGCGCGTAAGACTTTCTCTGTGTAAGTAACCCCGGAATCTCTCGAATGGGTCAGGAATACACTCAAAAGCTTAATTGCTACTCCAAATTCAAATCGTTTCTTCCTGGAAACAAGAAATGAAGATCACTGTATTTGGATTAGAAAAATAGGAAACAGCAAATGACACAGCAGAGATCTATAAAGTCGATTATGTCGGAAGAAAGGCATACATTCTGGTTCCAAAAGGCATTGACAAAAGGGGATGGGTTTCGTCTTTCTTTCAATGATCACTCCAAAAGTCGAAGTTGAAGCCAAAACTAGGCACTCATTCACCCCAAAAGGCAAACCGAGGCTTTTTTATTGTGCACCATTAGATAGCCCCCCAAGAGACACTCCTATGCAAAGGCTGTTTTTGAAGGAAGTTTAAGTGGCAGCTCCTTCTCAAAATACTGTTTAGGATAATGGTTCACTACTCCCAAATCACCACGGGTGTTAGACAATGTAGTAGTCATAACCAGAAGATTTTTTCATGACGATTGGCATAAAATTATGAACAACTTGAAAAAATAGACTGGGGGAGAGTTTTCTTTCCAACCATTCCATTCAGAGAAAGCTTTGGTAAATTTCAAAGAAACAGTTCCAGCTTCTCTACTGTGTCACAACAAAGGGTGGTCAACGTAGGCAAATACTTCGGTAAATTTGAAAAATGGTCAAGGGTCATGCATGCAAAACCCAAATTCATCCCAAGCTACGGTGGGTGGTTAAAGTTTAGAGTAATCCCTCTGCACATGTGGAACTTAAAGTTTTTTAAACAAATCGGAATGGCCTGTGAAGGTTTCATAAAAGCTGCGACAGAAACCATTGAAGACAACAACTTAGTGGAAGCTAAAATTAAAGTCAGATATGATTACTCAGGCTTCATTCCGACAACTATCAGCTTATTCGATGATGAAGGTAACAAGATCCAAATTCAAACTGTTGCGCCGAAAGATGGGAAATGGTTAATAAAAAGAGACATCCACAGCCACGGCTCATTCAAGAGACGGGCAGCCGCAGTGTTCAATGAGTTTAACCATGAATAGTTCCAATTTTGATATTTCAAGATTCACCTTTTTTATTATTTTTATTTTTAATTAAATTATTAACTTTTTGAAACAGCCTAAATCGAATAAATTTAAAACAAACCAAATTGGCTTAAATCTAACCCATATAAAACCACAATACAATCCATTCAACGAAATTCAAACAAAACCAATTTGACCAATACACACTAAAAGACGATGAGAGGCGAAGAGGAAGGCAACAAAGACGCTGAGAGGAAGAGGAAGAGGATGGTTATTTGGGAAAGACGATGGAGATAAGAGGAAGAAAAAGAAAACCAGTGAAGAGTGGTTATTTGGGGAAGAAGATGGAAATAAGAGGAAGAAAAAGGAAATCACAAGAGGAAAATGGAAAAGGAAAATGAAATAGAAAAAGAATTGAAAAGAAGGAAAAGAAAACCAATAAAAAGAATTGAGAAAAAAGAAAAGGAAATCAATAAAAAGAATTGAGAAAAAAATAAAAGGAAACCAATAGAAACAATGGAGAAAATGAAAAAAGAAACCAATAGAAACAATTGAGAAAAAGAAAAAAGAAACCAATAGAAATAATTGAGAAACGGGAACGGAAGAAACTACTTTTTTTTATTTCCAATAATTTCTTATAAAATTAGAAACGTTTCTACTTTTTTTAGAACAAGAAACAGAGAAGGTTATAAAACACCTCCGTTTTTTAAAAAATGAAAACAACAACAGAAAACGGGAAATAGAAACGTTACCAAATGGGTCTCTATTGACCCAAAAACTCAAGTGTTAGTGAAGGTATAACTTTTTAATTATATATCATTATCTAATCGAAAATAAAGAGAGGGAAAATGAAAAGGAGTATGAAAAGACAAAAGGAGAAGAAGAAAAGGAAATGATAAAAATAGTAACATAAATTGCTACCTCATTTAAAATTTGTGGAGGCAATTTTATTTTCTTTTAAGTCACTTTCGAAAGTGTTTTTCAAATCTTATGAATTAAAATGGTTTTTGAGAAAACTCATCAAATAAACTCTAACTTCAAACTTCATTCATGAAAGTATACATTTTGACTAAAGATAAAGAAGAAAGAGAACTAAAACACCCTAACTAACATAATTTGAAAAGTTTCTTTCTTCCAAAATTTCGATGAGCCAATTTTTTTTTAATTGCTTGACTTCCAAAACATCAAAAGTCAGTAATTAATTGACATAATTTCGACCCTCCATTTCATATTTGTTGTATGAAACAAAATGGTTGCTATGTAATTTATTTTAACAAAATTTGAAGTGATATGAAATTTGTGATAGGTTTTATTTAATAGGAATTAATGATCCATAAACAAGCCTTGGAATATATATATATGGGTTAGTGCATGCTTTTGTTACTTTTTATATATGCTACTTTAATTTAGATAACATAAATACATCAAACTAAGATTCTTCTTCTCTGTATTAAATTATTAATATACTAAACAGTTTAAACCATTATATTAAGATTATTAATATTCCTCTTCAAAAATACAAACAAACAAACAAGGTGGGATCCATTATTACTTTAATTTCTATTACATAATTAATAGGCTTGAATGATATATACATATAAAGTTTAAGTTTATCTTGTTAAATCCTAAACTTTTGAAATTATTTCTTTAATTTTTTACCCTTTCAAATTCTTTAACATTCCCATCAAATTGAAATTAGTTTAGGATTGTAGTAGATATAAAATCCAATTTTAATTTAATAGATCGATTACGTTTTAAAAAAATATACTTTAATTTCAATAATCTATTAAATGTAAAATTTGAAGTTTATGTGGCTATCAATGTTATTAAGATTTCAAAATTTTATAGTATAACAATCTTAACCTGTTAATAGTGAAGAATAATCTCAACATGAACATCAGTCATTTAACTAAAAATAGAGTCATATTATACCTTTCCCACTTTGGGAGATAAGAGGAGGAACTCAATTTGCACAACGTTTGTATTAGCTTATTGATTAAAGAGATTGGAGGGGAATATATATATATTTGTGTGTGTTAGCTAACGAATTGTATTCCTTTCTAGGAAACTTTTTTTGTAATTTAAAAATAAAGCTAACTTCACGTGGGAGAAATACCCATTTATATACAATCTATCAAGTCATCTTATTCCATGATCACGTTTGGAAAACCTATTTTGTGGAGTTAAATTTAAGTTTGTGTTGATTTTGTATGGATGTGGTTCAACTTCTAACACTTGATTCTTTAATTATTTATGTTGAATGTATATGCTCTCTTAATTTGAGGAAACATGTACACGTTCATGAAGTTGAAATAATCTTGGTTGAGGATGTTTATCTTCAATTCAAGTGTAATA
This sequence comes from Cucumis hystrix, assembly GCA_025688845.1. NCBI lineage: Eukaryota > Viridiplantae > Streptophyta > Magnoliopsida > Cucurbitales > Cucurbitaceae > Cucumis > Cucumis hystrix. Next base: position 21,703,444 of record CM046893.1, read on the forward strand.
CTGTCTTCAAAAGCATAAGGAGTTTTTTCATTGTTGAAAGAATTCTTTTTAGGTTATGTGAAGTGTAAAATTTCTAACTTTTCAAATGACGGAGAACTTCTCTATGTTTTAAAGTTTTCGGGTGAGTCTTGTGGATTTGGTAATTAGTCTGATTAATTGAATATTGAGCTTTATTTTGTTCTTTTTGGCCTAATCAAGCACGATTTTGAGCTCCATTAGACTTAAAGCTCAAATATTAATATCTAAATTAAATTGATCAAATTAGTTTATTCAAATCCAATAGTTACAGTGAAAGCATGTGGCATTATCGATATTTGTAAACTTATGTCTCCAATTTCAATTTAGGAAACACATAAATGACCTTGTTCACTTTATAATAGTCCCACGAGCCCTTAAGAAAAACGAACATAAGTCAGAAGCCCACGTTGGCCACACTTCAGTCGATGTCGAGGTTGGGCTCCAACTAACTCACCTTACCACAATCTAAGAAGGTATCAACTATAAGGGGTAAGGAATGGATTAGTAAATTCTTAAGAAGTTGTATATTCCGGGGTCACAAGTAAGGAGATGGTAAGATATAAAATAATTTTTTTTAGCAGTGAGATTACAAACTTTTTAGACTAAATAAGAGATAGAGTTTAGAGCTCGACCCTTACTCTTCAACTCCTTAGACTAAAAACCTTCTAGATGTTCAATCGATCTAGGGACACCTTCTTCCCAACTTCGTTTCAATTATTCTTCATTTTGATTTGAAAATTATGCTCCAATCAATGTAATGCCAAACTCGTTCTCGTCTAACCTTAAACGATGTTCCATCTCTTAACTTCATTTTTTTTTTCATTGAAGATAATAGGGCAAATACCACACCCATAGACAGTTTTCATTGTTATATACTTATACATGTCACCTCATTCTAAATTGGAACGTATACAAATTAAATCAGGTAGATTCATGCATTAATCAATTTTTAGTTTTAACTTTGGTTGAAGTAACTTAATTACAACTTAAGCTTATGCCTCAACTTAATTCATTATTACTCTTCAATATAATGAAAGATAAGATTGATAAAAAAAAATGGAACAAGACAAAAATTTGCAAAAGAAAAAATATAATTATAATTTAAATTCGTCCATTACGTTTGAGTGAAAGCAAAGATAAAATATCAATAATTGTACTTTGTTTTAAAGATGATCATCAATCGGTTGGAGTCGATTTTTTAACTAAACTATCATCGAATTACTATGGTTAGTTTAATAAATGTTCAAATTAACCTCAGTTGTTGAGAAGTAAAAATTGATGGATTTGTTTAACTCTTTGATTCTATTTTCTTTTTTAAAAATTTAAGAAAATTTTCTAACTGACACTGACTTACCCTTCCCATTCTTAACTAGTGGACTCGATTTTTCGGTATGTCATATCCATCCTTACTTCAAGATGGCCAAGATGGCCATTAAATACACAAAGACATTTGATTGTAAAGAGCAAAATAAATCTAAATATAAATTTCAATGATTAAAATAGGTTTTTTTCCAACAAAAAAACCAACCTCTAGAGAAATATGGGGAAAAAATAATGAGCATAGAAAAAGATTTTCCTTTCATATTAAAATGCTGAAGTATACAAGAAGCAAAGAATATAATTTTCTTCCTAATAATTTAAGCTCTGTTTGAAAAGAGGAAACAAAAAATGGCATCCATTCAAATAGAAACTTACATGTATAAAAATAATATTAACTTTTTACCAAATTCATCCTCCAATTTGTAGACATAGAACACAAGCCTAAAGGCTAAAACTTTCTCTTTCACTTCAGCCATTGTTTCTCTACAAATAAAACTAATTGGTGCAGTTGAATCCATGGCAAATGGAAACCCAGATTATGAGCACAAGAGCTAACAATATCACAAGAACAACTAGCTTTATCTTCATGTTTTGATACCACATTTTCCTCCTCAGTTTAGTTCCTTGTCCTCTGTAAGTTTGAGCCTATCGATATCGAGAAAAAAATTTTGATTAGTTCTCAGGTCTCTTTTGTTTCCACTGCTAATGAATAGACGGGTTCGGTTTTATTTACCTGATCTCGAAGACTTTCTGTTTTGTCAGCAAGAGTATTAATGTTGTCTCCTCTCTCAAAAGCCTGAAAAACGTGGAAAAATCTCGTAATGACAATTGAAAAAAGAAAGAAAGTGAGAATCCTCGACTTCGTGGAGAGGATGATAGTGTAATTAGGGTTAATTTTGTGCCAGGTTCTAGTTGGATCTGCATTTAGAAGTTATCCAAATACGCCCCAAGCCGACATTGAGATGACTTTCCAATGGAACTATCCCCAAACATGATCCGACTGCCCAACCGATGCGAGAAAAACCGTCCAAACCTAAGCTAACTGAAGTCGTTTTTGGTTTTCATGTAGTTAGAAACTAACTTCATTGACAAAAACGGTCAAACCGCTCAGTGTTGTTTGATTAGTTAACTTACTAGACCACAAGAAGATGCTCTAAAATGGTTTTGCTACTGTATCTACCACTTAAGATGTAGATTCAGTTTCACATGCACATTAGCTAGTTATTAGCAAATAGTGTTAATGATTTCTGGTATGCGACAAACATGCATCTTAAAGTAATTGACTTCACGATTTCCTATCGACTAGGCCAAGTCGAGGTGATCGCCAAACCACAAATTTTATAAAACAAAATGACAATGATAAATGTCATATGACAACTATTAGAGAGATTCAAATTCAAATAAATCCAATATGGTTCAAACCCATGTTGATGTATCATTTTACCTTGTCGAGATTCTCCAACATTATACTTTTAACTTCCGATACTTGAGCCTTCACTTTTATCAACTTTTCGATCTCTTCGGCATGCTCGATGATATACTTCATGTGCTCTCTCATAATTGGACTGCAAAATATCAGCAGGAGTATGTCTCTTGATACTGGGCTAAAGGAAATACACCCAAATGCAATCAAAATAAAGCTTTTTCGTGTTTGAGCTTACCCAAAATCCTTGTTGAGACTTTTCGCAACAGCAGTATCGGCTTTACCGCCTCCATATCTTTTTTTAAAGTCGGCTTTCATCCGTTCCAAAAAGGCTATAGATATCTGCTTACTGAGAGATTCTTTGGCCACAACACAATAAGCTGCAAAACTCCATGAAGGTACCATTTATATGGAATTAAAACAAGACAGAGTTCGTTGAACTTAAATTCATGTAAAAGAAATTATTGCTCCCAAAAATTCAGGACAGTAAACAGGCTAATTCTCGACATTTTGAACGCCCACACACAGATACATTCTAAAATAGTTAGAATCGGTTTTGTCATTTTCAAAATCACTTGGAAAACGATTTTAATCGTTCAAAAACAATTTTAATAGAATGAAAATTAGTTATAAAATAATAAAATTAAACATTGGGTTGATTTTGGACATGACAAAAGTGATTTTAACTCTTCAAAATCACTCCTAAACATGGTCTAATTTTGGACTAATTTCATGGAGGAAATAACACACTTACACAATTACTGATATACTGGAAATGGGCATGAAGAAACAAAAAATCCACAAATTTGAACTCAGAAACTTCATGTTATGTTACATACTTTAAGCAATTCTTAACAAACATGAAATTTACAAGACCAATTATAACATTTTAGAAACATTTCCACATTGAGAACCTGGAATTAGCTAACGCAGAGCCATTTGGTCACAATTTAGTTTTATTATGCTTTCTTTACCAACCCATTTTCTTTGTTTTATTTGGAAATGTATTGCATACACTAAAACAAAATTTCAACTCAGATGATAAACAAAAACTGATTGGAAACTCACATCGAACAGCCTTCACCTAAACTAAACATCCACAATCAATCAAACCCAAGACAACATTAATACACTTCCAAATTCAAATTCCTCTTCATTCCAAACAAATTCACAAGAAATTAACACCAGAACAAAAGAAATCCAACAATAACCAGACTAGATCCAACAATTTCCATCTGAAACTCAACTTCCCATTCAATCCAATTACCAAATAAAAACAGACACAAAAACACCCAAATCAAAAAAGGAAAAGAATCAAAACGTAGAAGTAAATTAAAGCATCCTTACCATAACCATCTTCAACCAAGAAATTAAAGGTATGATGGTCGCAATTGTAAGTGAACTTATTGTTAGCAGAAGGAAGTTTCTGAAGACACTGATTCGCAATCGCTGGAAAATTTCCGGTGAACTCAGTAAACTCAGCCAAGATCATGGTTCCTCTAGCCACAAAGCTGTAAATAAACGAGTCTTGACTCATCTTCTTCGAGGTGAGTGAGCAACTGAGCCAACTCGGAAGAAGAGGAAACAGAGGACTCCGCGAGAGAGAAAGAAAGAGAGAGAGAAAGAGAGAGTGAGAGAGAGAAATCGCCGTTGGGGAATTTAATTTAATTTAATTTTGCTTTTTGGGGAATCGATAAAAAAAAAATTAATTTAAAAATTAATCAAATATAAATCAAATTTAAAAAGAAGAAAAAAAAGTGAGTGTTTGGTTTTTTCTTCTTTTGTGTGTATTTTTCTTTTCCTTATTTACGAAGAAAGCCAAATTCTTTGTGTTATTTTTCTCTCACTTTAACTATTAATTAATTTATTATTAGAACAAAGATTTAGGGGAATGGTCAAATAATTAACATTTGGTCATTAAGTTTACGTAATAGGGTCGTCTTAAATATTAATTAATTAAAGAGGTTCTAAATTTAGGATATTTATGTTTGTTACTTCTTTTAACACATTGTTTCTTAAGTGTTTATTTATGTTCTTTAAATTTTACTAATCTAATACATTTCTAAATTTAAAGTATAACAAAATAATAACGTTGGAGTAATAAATATGTAGTTTTAATAGTTCACCAATCAAAAGTTCGATTAAATTTGTTATGTGACTTTTTTTTATTTTTTTTATTTTTATAATATTGATACTTAAATTAGTCGAATAGATCATGAATCGTGACAAGTACTTTTCATATGTTAAGAGAAACACTTAAAATTTTATATGATTGTTATGATCATGAAATTATATGATATATAAATACTTGTTTCTTCTTTCTTTTTATTAAAAGGCATTCATATACTCACATTATAATTTCTATTTTCATTTTCTTTTATGTTTTATGATAGAAAATAAATATATATGCACGACATATATATATGTGATTTTTTTTATTTTTTTTTGGAAATGTATGGCAAATTGAAATTTGTAATTCAAACTTTACCAAATAGAACCTTTTTTTTTTTTTTTTGATTTTGTATAATCTTTTTCTTTGCTAACAAAACATTATGATTAAAAATGATTAGGTTCCTTATTTTGCGTGCCACTATCATTCCCTCTTTACTCTTAAAAGCTTCTCCCTTTTGTTTTTACTTTCACAACCTATAGTTTTTTAAATTTTTTATGATATAAGGTAGGTGTGTATTTGGAATTAATTTTGATCATTACAAAAGTATAATCTAAAACCAATTCTAATAGCTTCTAGTGTACCAAGGCTGTGTGAAAATATTGTAATTTTGAAAAAATTTCATCAATGAATCAAACATAGTGAGTCTAAATTTCAAATGTAATCGAATTGTTTTTATCTCATTTATCTAGAGTTAAGAAGTTGATACTAGTTGCTGTTGTTACTGTTGTTACTGTTATTACTAGGCACAATTTGTCACATTTATGCTTTCTATTACTATTATCTTTATCATTGTTGTTGTACGCGAAGAAATGGTATTTGATAAATATATGTTATTGCAACAAGCAACAATATTTGTAAAGTTGACTGTAACAACGAGTAGATCTTCTATAAACTTAAAAACTAACACTTGGACTCATAAATTCGATGTTTTACCACTCGTTTTAGAATGTCTTACTCATATCCTTTGTCACTTATTGCAAAAAAAAAATTCCGACATTGAGATTATCACTCTTACCTTCTTTTAGAAACAATTTTCCTGCCAAATTGATAAATTCCAATTTCATTTAAAAAAAAAAAAAAAACTAATTAGTAAATATATATATATATATGTCAGTGTCAGTAAGTTCTTTTGGATCAATTTCCAAAGTTGAATCTAAGTCCGTTATTGTCTTTTCTAAACTAAGCCAATTCATTTTTCTTTTCTTTTCTTTTCATTTTCAATTTGATTAGGGTAATTATGTTGAAAACACACTATTTAAAAATAAATTGAATGCTAAAATAATAAATAATAAACAAAGAGATGTCATAAATGTTGGTCACAACTTTTATTTAGTACGTATTAATTACAACTTTTAGATGTTTGATGAGAGTGTCAAAAAAATATTTCATAGGTTCCTTGACTTTCAAAAAACAGTATGTTAGAAGTTCATATAAAGGTACCATAACACTCAAGACATCGAAATATTTGATAAATAATAATTATTATGCTAAAAAGAAAATTGCTGGAAGTTAGACTAGTTCAAATGTTCAATTGTAATTAAAGAAAAAATGAAAAATGCGATTATGTGAAATAGAAGTTTTTTTAACTTTCAACGGAATCTGCCTTTTATCACCATTTTTTTTTGGGTAAAACACATTTTTAGTGCATCAGGAAGTTCACATCTATTTATTTTGTGGTATAATTTTACGCTTTTTCTCTCTATTTTCGTTGCCTCTTACACAACGCTCAACCATCAATTGAGAGTATTAGAAAGGGAGACAGAATGATGACTTTACCAAAATTCCATGTTTCCTACTCCAATTACTTTCCCTTTTGATCTCTTTCACATGGTTTAACATATGGATTCTGAAAGAAGCACGCTTTCTACTGTCACGTTCGAGAGATGGTAAGATAAAATGAGTTTGAAATAAGAAAACAAAAGAATTCCAAGCCCCTATTTACATGGCATGCTTTGGTACATATCAACTCCCAAACAACACCTTAAATTTATTAGAAAAGATAATAGAAGAGATCAAAATAGTAATTTACATTAGTTGTTGGGCATAAAAACTGCAATAAACAAGTGCACAATCAAGAAAAACCAAAGACTGAAATGAAAACTTCCAATATAAATTTTTATGATAAGAAGTACCACCATTCTAAAATCTGGACGGGCCATATTACTAGTAAACTCAAAAGATCAAAATTTGATTGCAAGAAACAAAATCACCAAGTGCTAGAAAAATATGGATTAACTGAAGAGCGCAAATATGAATCCACGAAGAAATTATCAAAAACCAGCTTCACCACATAATGATTCCAACGAAAACTACAAATTTTAGCAGCAAAAGGCAGGCTAGGCTCTCAATATTCATAAATTCTCAATGAAACACTAACTTAATTAGAAACATAATATTTCAAGTAGAAGAAGGTTTGGATTTTCTACTGTTGGCGAACTTCGGCTTTCTTCTTCTGCCACAACCTATCCAATGCACTGTCTGCATCTCCCTGTCGAATAAATAACGGGCCGAGAGATTAATTTCATTGTACATACTAAAAATTAATACTCATGTAACATACACGATCTTCATGTCATAAAACAAACAAGTACTTCATTTAGTTTCCAAACATTTAAGTTTTATTTATCCTCTACAATGAGAACATTTGGATTTCAAACAATCCTACCTGAATATGTAAGAAGTATGACAAACAAGTTTTTGAGAATTGTGACAGTGATTAATGTAAAACTTTACCCACCAACTTCAATGAGATTTTGTGTGGAGGAAACAATGATGTCAAAAGACTAAATTGATATACTTCGATATATCAAAATCCGTCCTAGCAAAAATTTAGATGTTTAAAATTATCTTCACACGTTCATGCGAAAGATAGTACACAAGGTAATACAATCAACGTGATACACGAATTGTGTATGTTAAATCAATGTACTCGAATCTTCAAAAATAAAGGACGCATTAGTAGAACCTCTATGACATCCTGTGTTCAAGTGAGATCGTAATCAAATATTAGAATCAAATCTGATCCTTTTCCTATCCGTCAAATGATTTCATATCATTTAAAAACTGTAATCAATGATACTAATACATAATTTCTCTTCCATTTCCTTTCTATGCAATAATGATTTCTCTGGAGAGCTAAATTAAAGATTAAATATTATAGACCAAGGTTTGACAAATGTCAATATCAAATTGTCAAAAGGTTCGATTAAACAAAAGAACTGTTTCATCCACTCGATCCCCAACACACCAAGTAATGGAACTCTAATCTTTATAAGTATTTCGGCAAGGCTTGAGAGCTAAGCTGATTTGTGAGTCCTCAGATAAAATAGTTGAATGGATAATAAAAGTGGTCAACAGAAAACTTCCTAAGAATGTAAATCATAAAAATGAAACACATCGAATCATGAACAATATTTAGGTTGGTAACTAAATTCGAAATAAACACAAACACAAAATTATCCTTACCGATTCATACAATAAATCAAGTTATGGACATACAGAAAGCAATTCAAATAATACAATGCTTAGAAGCGAGTGAAGCAGCCACTGGTTAAACAAAATCATATAATAAACAAAAAAAAAAAAAGGTGCAGCCAATATTATATATAGAGAAATCGAATACGAAGTCGAACCTGAGCACGGATGAAACCGCAGAGAGCGAAAGTGGAGAATTGGCCTGTGTAGATGCCATTCTCGTCCAAGTGCCCAATGTTAATCTGAACCGAGGCGTGATCCTTGGAAGTAATGAGTCGATTTGTGGCAGAGCTGAAATAACACAGAAACAAAATTCGTAAAAGAGTTTTAAAAAATATAAAAAAAAAAAAACAAAAACAAAAATATCAAAAAGAATAGCCTGATTACGCACCACTTCCTAGGAATGTAGAGCTCGGTAATCTTTCCTTCTTCGTTCTGCATTTTGGCTTTGATGTTTGATCAAAAATCTAGATAAAAACCTGCTTCGGCAAGGATACGATGAATTAACGCCAAGAAATTTAACTTCTAACACATATACGAATGAACAAACAGCAGAGGAATCGGAAAAAAAATACAGTAGTGAATACCAGTCGGCAGCAAAGGGAAGAAAGAAAATTAGGGTTTGATCAAAACCCTAAAATGTTATATATAGAATATATAACTTTTGGGCCGTTATGCGGCCCAATGTTGATTTTATACATTCCCAGGGTGGGAGGGATTTATTTTTTCTAATTTTCCACGCTGGCATTATAATTATCTTTAGTGAAAAATACCCTTTTTCGTCCATGAATTTTAAAAATGTCTTAAAAATTTACGGTGTATTCTGAATAATAGGTTAAAACTTGTCCAAGTGGGCTTTTGTTTTTTGTAATTTAATAAAATAAACCTCTTAAAAGCCAGATTTTCTCACCGCGAGATAGTTTTGAAAAACTCATTGATTATAGCTACTTAATATGTGTCTTCATAATAGTGATTTTTTCCTTCATCGGTATGGCTAATATTTGTTTCTTAATTTATTCATCGTTTCATTTTATCAAGACATGAGTTAATGCTTTTGTAGCTCTGCAATTTTGGATCAAACTTTCTTGCTTTAATTTTAGTTTTCACAAATAATGTTTATGTTTACTAATTCTTTTCTATTTAGATTATTCGATTGAGTCATGTCCTTCCTCTAGAGATGTTTCATACCAAAATGTGGAAGATAGACCAACTTCACCTATTTTAGAATTAGATGTGCAAGTTGAGATTGAATTGAATAAGAGGTTGAGTGATCGGTTTAATTACGAGTTAGAGGATCTCCTTTATAATACATATAATTATGATGGGGAGGAGGTAGGATAGACCTCTAAAGTTAGGGATGAGATTGATATAGACCGATACAGTTTTGTGTTGGAATGAAATTTGGGATCTGAAGAAACTTAAATTAACGTGAAATTACATAATTAAGAAAATTGAAGAGCGATGTGGTTACAAGCTACTATCTACACGACATGAAATTATATGCTAAAAGGAAGTCCAAGTGACGATTCATTCTGATAATAGCCTACGATGGCAATTGATTTGTATTCTTCTTCCTTCTTCTATCTACCTTCTTCTTTCACCTTCCTTCTTTTTCTGTCTGCCTCCTTTCTTCTTTTTCCTTTTTCCATCTCCATATCTAAATAAAATGAAGATAGAATAGCATGGTGGATCTAAGGAGGAGGATAACCCATCAATTCTCCAAGTTTGGATCATGATAGCCAAGATGGCAATAGGACAGCAAAGACAATTCATCCAACAAACTACTCCGACAGTCTCCTTTAATTTTCGACGCTGACATTATAATTAGAAAACATTAGAGAAAACTTCTAATTTGGATACGGTTTTATACAAATATTATAACATTTCAATTATTTTCATTAATAATATTTCAATATTTTTATTGAATGATTCGTTGTTCGCATTAATTTTAAATTTTACATATTTTTAAAAATATATAAAAAAAAGTTTATCATAAATATTTTATTATACATTTATTATTTACATTAAAACTTATCTATTTAGTAAATTAATTAATTAACATAATTATTTTCATATAATTTTAATATTTGTTTTTATTAAATAACGTATATAAATATGATATATAATTAACTAAATATTAGTAAAGTGGATATAAGATAATGATTATAAATTAGAAATTAGTCAATTACGTTTCATATATAAAAAAACAATGCAAAACATAATTTAAGTACATATATGTAATACATACATGTATATATATACACTTTAAGTCTAAAATTAAAACAGAAAAAGAAAAAAAGAAAAAAGTTAAAAATCTTTCTATAGTATATATAAAAACTTGGATGAAGAGAAACTTTTTATGACATTTTTGTCCTTTCACTATATTATTTTCTATTATTGTATTAGTGACAATTTTGTCTTTTCACTTTTTAATTTGATGATTTTATAAATACCTTACGCATTTACTAGGTTAATTGTAAATTATGAACTACTCAAAGCTCAAGACAACCGAAATCCATCCAACTTCTAAAATGAAAATAATCAATAATTCATGTTCCTCTTTTATCTTGTTTTATTTGAAATTATGTTAATTGAAAAAGAAATTGGATGATTTACAAATATCTTATTAAATAATTATGTTAATTATAAATTTGTAACTAATGAACAATTACATAGCTTAAGGAAGCCCAAAAGTTTATCCAACTTTTAAATGCAAAGAATTAATGACTAAATCGGTTAACTAATATTATTAACAAACCTTTACAAACTATGAAATAGCATAAATTAGTTGAGTTTTGAATGGCTATAAAATCCATTTTTCTACATCTCAAGCTTGCAAACAAATTGGATAGCATTCAACTAAGAAAATCTATTTGTTGTATGTTTGTAATCCTATAGTTTCAAGGTAAGTCTTTTCTTTTATTTCTCTCTTTTTAATTTTTATTTATTTATTTATTTTAGTTGTTTTAAGCTTTTTCCTAGATGTGTTTGTTTGAAAATTATATCTCTCGAATTTTTTTACATTTCATCAACGTTTCAAGTTGATATATAAAAATTGCACTTTAGGACATCTTCATTAAGTGTGGAGTGTCTAATCGATCTATTCACCCATAGCATATTCGAAGGTCCATACAAACAACAATAGAACAAGAACCACTAATAGAAAAATACATCCTTGAATGATATATAGCTATTTGGCAGTGATTTATGAAATAATTGTTAAAAAAATCTCGTCAATTGTCATGTGTTTAAGAATACTATATGTACTTGTATAAGAGAAAATTTTTGTGTTGGCCACTTCTCTTGATTTGTATTTTTATTCCATTGTCAACTCTCTTTTCTAAAAGTTTATAGAATTTAGTATAGGAAACTAATGTAATAAAATTAATTCATATTTTTAATAGTGCAAAGTAGAATTGTCTAGCAATCAGTGTAGCATTCCATTTTAAAGAACTATTTATTGATTTAATTTTAAACAACATTTGAAAGAAAAATTAATCACTTGAAAATGAAGATACTCTCAACAAAGAAAATGTTGTTATCATAAAAAATAAGCTAGCTAATGAAATGAAAACAAAACACAAACATCACGTGTATGACACGGGTTAAGGACTAGTAGACCTTGGGGAAAATCCACCGGTGAAACAAAGAAACGGAGAGAGGAGATCGTGGTGAGGAAGAGGTTGACTCAACTTTTGTGGGTTTAATTAATTCTAGAGTTTTATTTTATTAAATTTTATTTAGTTTAATAACAAAAATCTAAATTAGACAAGTTTTTAAGTCTAATCAGCTGCCATATGGACAATTTTTAAATCCAGTCTTTGTACTTTAACTGACGGTTTAGTGTTGAGAGACGACTTAATAAAACTATTCTTCAAAACATATGGATTAAAAATGTCTACTTTTAAAATCCAAAAACCAAATGTACCTAATGATGAAAACTTGAAGACTAAAAGGGTATTTTTTTCTTTATTCTTTTTTCCTAAATGTTGTTGCTAATATAGGAGAATCTATGTGTTAATAAAATACCCGTTAAAGTTGTACTTTTTCAAAGAAAAATTATTGATACTTTTAAACTTCTTACCAACAATCAAAAGTATATTATTATTGTTAGTACGTCGATAGAAATGGTTAATTTCTTGTTCACATAATGACTACGACTTTAGAAGTTATATTGATACCCTCAACCCTACCAAAAAATTAATTAATTAATTAGAAAATGTTCTTATTGTTAGTACATTGGATGAAAATAAACTATTTAGTACTCCATAATGTCACTCTCTATTGTTTGCTTCAATCTAACTTAGCATTCGACTTTTTTTTCTTTTCCCAAATACTCTCTTACTTTGTTTATTCTCTGATTTTTAAAATTATCATTTTCGTTTAATGTATGTGTATGGTTATGGGTAGATCATCTAATCAATGATAACATGGTCAAGGAAAAATAAGTATTGAAGAGATGTGCCAAAAAAACGAGCAAGGGCATGGTCAACCTTTACCCCAACCAAGGGTGAGCCCCTAATGGAGACCCAAAAGAACTAAGAGTCTGATGTGGGCTAGGTTAAAAGAGGACTCGATCCTAAAATATATGGTAAGGATATTGAGTCAGTCGACTTCAACCCAAAAAGAAGTTCTCATGCAACCAATCAAGTTGAAACCCTAGTTAGATAAGAAATAAAAGTTGAGTCAGGACCTACAACTACAACATATAAGAATGTGAAAAAGTTAAGTTCTCCAACTAGAACATATCAAATGTTATATTTTTATTGTTACATTATGACTCAACTATCGGAGTAGATATATTTTACATCACAATGGTATACGTTTTCTCATTGCATGCATGCCAATTATCTTTCCCTAATATATAAAATTACCGTGGAGATCAAAAACGTCTTGCTTTGCCAGGATTTTGCACCAACGAATCAACATATATGTTATAACAAAAACTATAAACACTATCGATAGAATGATTAAATGTTTTAATTAGGTTGTCATTAGTAATTGAGTGGAAGTTAATACGTTGAGCTTTACACGCGAAAAAAAAAAATGACACATTGGAAATTCATATATCATCAATTTGAATAAATTTTGGAGGAGAAAAATTCAAGGAAACAAGTTTGTGTTTTTTTGCTCTCTTTCTGCATTTCAATTTAGTCTATTAATCACGGTCAATTCATACGTTTTCTAAATGATGGAAGGTGACGTTATTTGATATTCTATGGTTATGACGTTAGATTTATTTTAAATATAATATTATTATCAACGTAACCTATGTGCATTATATACTATTTTATTGCTTTTGCAATATTATTTTATTAGACACATTAGATCAAAAATAATATTTCAATTAAACATTATTGGATGATATCTATAAGTAAACCATAAGGATATTCATCCTCTCTTGAAAAATTAGTCATAGATCAATGTATGTTTTTCTCTAACTAAATTTAATTTGTGAAAGTTTAAAGTTTTTGACTTTTTTATTTTATACAATATTAGTGTTTTATTGTGTAATCATTAAATTAAAACTTACACATAAATTATTAGAAGTAAATGTTGGATGAAAACTTATCTTTAAAATATAAAAATAATAAAATTTATTGTGTAGATTAAAATAAAATTAAAATGCAAGTAAAATGGTAATATGTTGAAATATAAGATGAAGTAGAAAATAAAGCAAAGAGACGTAAAAGTTATTTTGGCTGTTTATTTCAATATACGTATATGTAATATATGTTATAGAGACGCGTATGTTAGTAGTAATACGAAGGCCTTATTAATTACCCTTCACACGTTTGGCTATTGATGTCAACAGCTGCCTTCTTAAACATCCACACATGTGTCTACTCACGTGTCCAAAACGTTTCTCATTAATCATTAGTTTTGAAAAAAACTACTTTTCAAAAATTTCCTTTTTTTTCTTTTTTTTTTCTTCCCAATTTAAAAAAATACATCCATTTTGAGTTTTTGAAAAGTAGTTTTTTTCAAAACTATATAATATATAAAATGGTAAATATTTCAAATTTTCCGATTTTTTTTTTAAAATGTAAGTTTTTTTGTTGGAATTTTTATAAAATAGAGAACAAAAATTATTTATGCTAAGAAAAAATCACTAAACGATAAAATTTATTAAATATTTTATCAAATTTTCTATTTTAACAATTTTTCTTTTTGTCTCGATAAGAAATTGAATCATCTAGTTTTAAATTTTATAAACTAAATATTTTTAGTCCCTAAATATTTTTAAAAAATTTCTCAAATAACTTTAAAAAAGTAATTGACCAAATTAATTATTTACCCATATGGCAAAATCTATTTGTTTCATTCATACTCATAGACTATTATCATCTATAACTGAAACTTTTATCATTATCTATCAAATAATAAAAAGTGACATTTTACTATACGTTAAGTGTTAAGTGATTTTATCATTGTAAAACAAATTTTCTTAATTCACACATTAAATATCACAATAAAAATTATTTCAACAAAAAAAAAAAAAACGATTTGAAATATTTATAAACATCCCAAAATTTTCAAAATCAATCAATTAATACATTAGAATTTATCAACGTGTATATCTATAGATTTTTAAAAAAAAATTATAATGTTTTTACAAATTTACCAAATATAAAAAGAGCGAATTGGATACGAACACGTGTAAGTAGGATTGCCATAAAATGAGATGGCACCTGATTTGCCCTCTCGTTGTCAATGGTTTGCTGTCCTCTTAACTGGCGTTACTTCCTCTACAGATCATCCTCTTCTTTTCCTTCTTCTTACTTATCTGTCTTTTGGAATTCTATCGACTCATTTTCACATTCATCTAAACCTTTCTAATCCCTTTCCACTACATCACATTATAATTTTAACTGTACTATGCAACATTAATTCCATTTTAGTCCTCTGCAATTGGTCAACAACATTCAAACATTATTCTCCAACAAAATATTAAAATCCATCTTCAAGAGCTAGCTATTTCTTTATAAGGTGACAGCATGAAGTGAAGTGATTCATTAAACGAAGCCTTCATCCTCACCAACCTTGGTGTGTATTGAAAGTACAGCCACCATGACAGAAAGATTTGGCACAGTACTGAACTTTATACATCACATATTTTGGTACATCAATATGAATGGCTCTTCAAATTTTCTTTAATAACGCATACCTTTTAGTTAGACATGCATTCGATAATAATTTATATAGAAAAATTAATCAATTTTAAAATTCGATTTTAATCTCAAGCTTTTGACTTTATGGATATTGCACATTCGACATAGATAACTATTACATAATTGAAACTAAACTTCTACCTATTGTTTTAATTGATTTTTTTCATTTTAATGAGTTTTCACTTTCAATGTAGTCGAGATATGGAATAATGATAAGAGTAGGAAAAACAACAACATAAGAGCTAGGCAAATGAGAAGCAACCTAACCACCTTCTTAAGATGGAGAAGAAGAAAGTTTACAAAACAAAACTGAAAAGAATTTCAATCACCAACAACGGCAAGGTAGTGAGGCGCCTCGTTTCTAAATTGCACACACCAAACAAAATCTCGCTAACGCCAAGGCAATTCAACTCAGTATCCTCACAAACGTCAATAAACTGATCATTAGTCAATGTTTATGGTTCAATTTGATAAGATTAAAAGTTTAAACCTATCACATTTATGTTTGAAGCAGATATATATATATATATATAATGAAGCTAAAGTCGATTTATAATTTAGTATTTCCCTACAAAGCTTACACAAGTCAGCAACGCTTCATATCCTTTAGCCGAAATTGAACAAACGACTTAATGTAAATATAAATATTGGTTGGTTTTATTTTATGAAAAATGGGCTGTGTTGGTTTGTAGACGTGCAATGTCAACTTTTATTTTAAGTCAATTTTATAATAAACAAACAAAATATATAACACAATTTTCAAAAATTCCCAATCAATTAGCTGTCCTCCAAATTATATATATATATATAATGTAATGTGAAGACGTATCCAAACTTCTTTTTATATATCATGAAAAAACCATATAGTATAAAATAAACTCATGAATAGCACCAATGTATAGATTTGAGTTTCAACGATACAAAAAACACACGCATTGCATTTGCTGATTTTTCAATCACATTGGTAAATTTTTAACACCATCTCAAATCTCCTAACACACAGAAAGTTGTTTACCAAAAAAATGTTTTTAAAATAAATTTTCACTTTATTTTTTTAATTAAACATTTGATAATGTATTCAAAACATATTGTTATTTCACTTTTAAAATTATTGTTTTGTTAGTATATCTTTGATCAATATTAAAAATAAAAAATAAATGAAAATATTTTTTTCATTTCTTTTTAATTTGACTAAAAACCAACCTTGTATTTGTATTTGTATTGCACACTTTAGAAGACAGCGAATATTAATTAATTAAATTATAAAAATAAAATAAGATTTTTTAAAAATATAAACATTTAATAAATTATTTACCCTCCATACAACAAAATCACTAAAATAATATTTTTTAAACAATTTGTGAAATGATTTAATCTCTAATTTTAGTTTCAATAATTTAATTTTTACGTTTTTTTTAATCTTCTTAGTTTGAAGTTAATTTTTCTTTTTAGCAAAACAAAAGCAATATTTTTCATTAAAGTCAAGACATTCTACCTTTTTATTGTAAGAGTTAATACTAAATTAAACGTGAGATTAATTTTAAATCTCATAAAAATGGAAGAAATAAAATATGCTGAAATGAATAATAATTTTAACCTTTTTTTTTGTTTTTCAACAATAATTAAAAAAAAAACACTATTTACACATTATGATTATAAATATTTTGGCCACTTCATATTTTCTTAAAATTATAATTATTTCGAGTTGATTTAATTATAAAAATTAGAGTTTAAATTAACGTAATGATTAATTTGGTAGTTTAATTAATATAAATTTGATAAAACAATATATTTAATTGATTTATTTTCGGCAATTGCCGGCAACAAATTAAAAAGCCGAAAATAAGGCCAAAGTCTTTGCAATGAGTGGGTGCCAATAAATTTCTTCACATTCATAATATAATCATAAAAAGAAAAAAAGAAAAAAAGAAAAAGAAAAAGAAAAACTATAATTCAAGCGCGTGAAGGTAAGTGGCATTCTCGTAATTAACATGGAAATCAGTGGCATTTCTTTTTAACCCTTCACCTTATATTCACGCACCACTTTCATCTCCGTTCCTCTCGAAACCAACGGGACTTTTGTATTCATCCTCCAAAAATGGGAATCTCACGCGTTTCTTCTCTCCTTGCCTCCTTCCTCATTCTCGCTCCTCATTTTCTCTTCTCCATGGCGGCCGCCGTCGATTTCTCTGGCGACCACGAGCTTCTCTTCGTTCCCACCACGTCCGATTTCTTCAACGACAACGATGATTTCGGTTTCGGAATGGAGTTCCAGATGGACTCTGAGATCAATCGCCGAATTCTAGCGACTACTCGTTACCTAAGCTACGGTGCTCTTAGGAGGAACAATGTTCCTTGTTCTCGCCGTGGTGCTTCTTATTACAACTGCAGACCAGGTGCTCAGGCGAATCCTTACACCCGTGGTTGCAGCGCTATTACTCGCTGCAGAAGTTGATTTCCTTTCACTTGATTCATTTTTTGGAAGTTAGATTCGTCGTCGTACTCTTTCGGTTAGTTCTTCGTGTGTTTATACTGAATATACATGTCGATCGAGTAATAAAATTCATATATATACACTGATGGTTGAAAAATGTAATTTAATTTACATCTCTGTTTTCTCTGAGTCTTCTACATGATTTTTTTTTCTTTTTTCGTGGCTGATTCTTCTCGTTTATTTCCGAAATCATTTGTTCTTGTTTGGAATTGGTAATACAGTGGTAGGAAGGAACATATTATTTGTGTAAATTGCTGTTGGATCTTGCTGAATTTGCAAGGCCTTAGGCCATTATTATTTTGAGTTCTTCATTTATTCATTTATATATTATATTATTTATTTTCGTTGGTTGAAATTTTGGCTGTCACGTTTGGGCTATCTGAATCGATGCATTTTTTTTTTAATATCTGAAAAGAATGTTGAAACTTCCCAAAAACAATAATGATTGATTTTAATTTTACGGAATACTTTTACCTTTTTTTTTTCCTCTTTACAATACACAACTTGGTTTCTTTTCACCGTTCATATAGAAGAATAAAACATTAATTGACAAATTTTGATTGGACAATGCAACAAAATAGTAAATGCACACAAGTATTTTTCTTTTGATGTAGAACATTTTGAAATTCTAAATACCTAGTATATATTAGAATATTACATTTATCTTGAAAAAATGCATAAAATTACCATCGTGACAATCTTTAGAACATTGAATAATACCCGTTCAGGTTCTGAAGGAATACAAAAGGTATAAGAATCTAATGTATTCATCGTCATCTTGACGAGTATTAAAGGTAATATTCTTGCAAATTTATATAATAAAACGAAAGTTTACATATACTTTTCTACAATGAAGCAAATTAGATATAATAGAGCAATATTAAAAATTCGTTTTACTTCATTTTGGATTTATTAGTATAGAATGAAGATGAAGGGAAAAAGGCGAAGCGTGTGAAAGAGATTGGATTAGAATTAGTAGAGACGAAAGCTGGAAGTAATAGTGATTAAGAGGCAGAGTAATGAGTTTGGTTTAGCGTCACATGGCGGTCACTGGAAAGTCCAGTTTGCAAATTGCAATCAACGTCGATGCTCGTCTTTAATAATGAGATCTTAGCTTTTCTGTTGGACGGGTTTATTAACATCCCTGTCTGTCGTTTTAGCATCCGTGAACACCCTCTCCCTCTCTTCTTTCTCCAAAGTTGCGGGACCCACTCACCCACTCACCCACCCATCCATCCATCCATCCATCCCTATGGCCTTTTTAGTTTTTATATACAAAGTTAAAGTTGAAATTAAAATTAAAATTTAGCCGTTTGAATTATGGTGTGCCGTTACATTCCCATTTTTATGCTTCGGCATTGGAGAAAGTGGAGTTGCAATTTTAAATATTCGATTTTCGAGGGAATAAATCTTTAATTCATATATATAAAACTTTGAGGTGGTAATTACGTGAGTAATTTTAATTGGTTATACGTTTACGACAAAATTTGATTATAGTAACATGTATTTGATGTGTAAATTGTTTTAGTTTGATATGAAAATAGTAATTAATATTGTGTAGCAAGGTATACAAAAATTATGAATTTAAAATAGTAAAAATTGTAACTAATTTTGTATTTATTGTAGTTATTTGTTTATTATAATATTACATAATTTTTATACCAATCGGCTTCGAAGAATTATGTTACTCAAAATTCCCTATCTCAAGTTGTGAAAAAAAAAAATTGTTGCGTGTTGAGTAAGTTATGACATTGTTATCACTTTTGAAAATATAATAATGAAGTGTATAAGACATCTTTGAAGAATTGCAAATGTAACAAAATCTATTAACATTAGACATTTTGTCTATGGTTGATATATTCTCTCATCTATGACTCCTACGAGCTGTGCAACCTATTATTAATTGACTCTATTGAATTTAAACTGAAATTTGATATATCTACAAAAATATTTACATTGTGCTGTGTCTATTAATATGTTTTTTTGTCCAGTTACTAAATTTGCCACTTTTCCGTTAAAATATGTATGAGTTTTTTTAGTGCAACGAGACAACAAATTTAGACATCTAATTTCAAGTGATAGAACACATTTGAAACTTAGGATGAAAAATCATATCAATTAGCACACTAATGCTTTAATAATTTAGATTTTATTTATAAAAGATGTTAACGTTTGAGCAATATATGTGTGTGTGTGTGTATAGGAGAGAAAAAAACAAGGGAAGAGGTGAAGTAATATAATTCCATCATGGTTTTACAGGTTGGTTGATGAAGTGGCCTCCAGTGCATGCTTTTCTATTGGTCAGTACCAAAATTACACCGTGTGGGACCTACTTTCCACGTCACTTACGAGCCTTATAGGCCCCGACGTGTCGTTTCTTTTGTTTCGTTTTCCTTGAAGGCTTCATTTCCATATTTGGCCAAGTTTGAGATAGTCAATATATAGGTTAAAATCCTATTCTATTTTTATATATATATATTCAACTATTAACACTGCCTTGTTTATCAACTCTTCGTGTTTAGGGAGGATTTATATATAGATACTTTTTGTATATTGTGGTTTGGACCAACAAATTGTTTTTATTTTAATAGTATGCACTATTCGATGCGGAAGCTTAGAGTCTCGCATAGGGTAAGGATATCTTCCCTACTGAGTGCAATATCTTCAAATTAAATAGAGGTTTTCACTAAATCTCTTTTGTTTGTTTTACATGAAACACGTGGAATCATCTTCTCATGTCTTACGAGGTTTTGTAAGTTTACGAAATGTGTTTAGTTTCGTTTTTCCCTTTTTATATTGGTTTTTGGATTTTTGGGGTTGGATCTTAAAAGAGTTTTATGGCTAAGTAGGGAGACTCATTGTGTGGGATGTCTTGCGTTATCGTGATGTGATGAGTTCTAGTGGCTCTATGATTTTGGATAATACTCCATTGGCTTGGAACATTTGTTATACATTGAGGAGTTTTGGTTTGTTTGTCGTTAAAGCTCCCATGTTGTATAAGGTAGTCAGTCAGTCGAGTCGTGTGATTGTGGTACCCTTCTCGTTTTAATCGTTGGAAAATAAACGTCGATCGTGTTTAGTATGGTGGTATCAATTGGGTTGTATGTGACTCTATTTGGTCTCTCATTCTTGTTGGGTGTGAGTAGGTGAGATCGAATTGAGATATTGAAAACATGAAAAGCGCCCTTGATATGATAAAGGGTCTATCAAACATTATTTACAGGTTTGGCGATTGTCCTTCCCCTCTGTTGTTGGGTCTGAATGCGTTGAACTTATTGATGATGTTAAATGTGCAATGGTTCATTTGTATGAGTCGTCCTGTTTGGTATTTGATATTAAGGTCGTTTTAACTGTGCACACTCATGTTGATATGTTTGTTTGATATCCACACTCAACAAACGGCGTTGCTCGTCACCTTGCACGTAATTATATAGTTAACGTTAATTGTAAGTTTGGTTTTGTTATTTCTCAGCTTCTTTACGAAGATGCTTCTAAGGATTCTTTGGTTCCTATTGGTTTTCGTGTGTTTGTAAGCAAACTCGCTAGTCAGACGCTCTGTAGTTTTTTAATCAACTATTTTATAAAATATAATGAAAACAACCTATCAAATAAAAGTGCTGCACCACACTTGAATAATTTGACTTTATTACATGTATTAAAAGTAAACTAAAAAAGCATTCCAAAACACTATATGTTTCCATTGTTTGGAGACGGATATTCCTTTTTAAATATTTATACCCCAACTATATTATAGGAATATAATACTGTAACAAATGGAGACTTACTTCAACACAGCTTCAAAATAACTCATAGTTCTTTAACTTTTATCGAAACAACAATTTCGTTAATTGATTTTGGCTACAATTTAAACCTCGTATATTCAACGGTGCAACCATTTAACCTCTACATTTTACCATACAACAACATAATCACTGTACTTAAATTTAGTAACGACTTAGTCCATAGTGTAGAAACCAATGTTTAGATTTAACAATAAATATGTATTTTTGGATAAATACCCAAATAAAACAAATTAGAGACTTAATGTTTTTATAAAATACAAACTCTACATCACGTCACAATAAATTTTGACTAATATTGTTGATTTTTTTTTCATTAAAATTAATTGTAATAAACTCGAAGGTTTTTAGACTCAAAGAATCAAAAGTGTTTTCTTAATACATGTTTTAAAAAAACCTACTTTCAAATGCATCAAAATTAACCCATATAATAAAATATAACAAAATATCACCGTCAACCTACAACGAATTCCAATCAAAATAAATTACTATTCGGATCTACCAGTATCTTAATAAATACAAACAATAGTATATCTCAAACACGATGATGTAGAACACAAATGATAGGAGAAAAGGAAAAGAAGAAAAGAAAAAAGAAGAAATAGGCGTAAGGAATTTGCTTTCCAACTAATCCACCATCCATGGGTGGGTCCAACAGAAGCACCAGATTCTTCCTTTAAGTGACACGTCAGTTATAAGGCTAAAATATGCAGGGGCGTACACAAAAGTCAGTCTCATCGTCCCACATAGAAACATAGCCCAGAAGGCACGCGAGGCAGCACGTGACCGACCCTTTTCCTCAATTGCACCACCAAAGCAAAGTCCTTCACTAATATGATGCCTTCCCCAACCCCTCCTTTTTGTCTTTTTCAACCTTTGCTTTCCTTTTTTCCTTCACACTTTCTCCTTTTCCCTCAAAACAAATACGACGGTCCATCAAACTTCCCAATTTCAAACGGGATGATATTAATATTTATCATTATATTATTTAAATTAATGCAAATCAAATTTATTAAGCGTTATTATTGGCTTAAACTTTTTTTTTTGGTAGATAAGAGGTTCAATCTTTATACTCTACTGTTGTTGTATTAATACGATTAAATTTATATAGATATTTTGAATTTTCATATTTTTCACCAAAGCTAATATAGACAGGAGGGAAGAGTTAATATTTCTATCATATTGTAAGAAAACTAAAACAAACATATCAAATAGACATTAATGTTTTAAGCCTTTGTTGTAGTTAAAAAACAAACTAACAAAAATAAAATTCTAGAGAATTTTCAAATATATTATAAGAACTAAAATATTTATAAAATATAATAAAATTTTAGATTTTAGATATTTGATAGACTTCTATAATTATTTATTAACTTATCCGTGATAAACCTAAATAGTAATATAAATTTTAGCTTTTATGATAATTTTTGTAATTAGATTCTGAAGAAAAGAAAAAGTATTTTGTATGAAGATGTGAAAAATTTATAATATTGGTGAGAAATTAAAACCAAATTAAGAAAAGAAAAGAAAAAAAAGAACATATAAAAGCTGGGGTTTAATGCCACTCAGTTCTGTCTTTCTCCCTGCCGGGCGGCTGCTTCCATAGAATTTTGAAAAACCTTTTCGTTTCTCTCTCAAAACCCTAATTCTCCACCGAACGCCTTGCACTACTGAACCTTCAAACTCTCTTTTCTTCCGACCATAAATTTTCTGCTTCAGGTTTTGCATTAATGGAAGACTCTTTAGGGCAAAAGCACAAACCTCAGGAGTTCACTCTTGTTTCGATTTCTGAGCTTGCTTCTTCGTCTTCCTCCTCCTCCTCTTCTTCCTCACCGGTTGTCGCACGGTTCTGCAGCGATTCCGGTGCTGCTGAGCTTCGGTTACGGCAGGAAACCGATTCTGATGACCTTGCTTTCGATCTTCGGACTTCTCAGGTTCTGTTTCATTTGTAACGAGTTTACGTATTCATGGTTGTTGTTTTGTGTGTGGGAGAGTTTAGAAGGAATAAAGACGAGAGGAAAAAGAGAACTACTTTTTGTTTCCTTTCTTTTGTTTTTTGGTTCTGTATTTTTTATAATTAGAAATAGTGAGTGTATAGTAAGAATGTTTGTTTTTGCTTTACAGATGAGCTTAATGACATACATTTCCGTTCTTAAGAAGATTGATTGTAAAAAGAATGTATATAAAAGTTTGAATGTACTATAACGTAAATAAGCTTTTAAGCTCTATGATGATTTACTATAGTATCAAACGACGGGGCAGTGCGTTGAGCTCTTGCACGACCGTATATCCCATATTGATCAATTATTTACGTGTTGGCATTGACGAGTTGAATTGACACTCTACTACTTGACCCATGTGATTTTAAGAATATGTGTAAAGGATTTGGTATACTTGAACTTGTTAGCTCGATGGTGAGAGATTTAGAGAATATAATATGATTAATTTTATATTTCTTTTCATGACTTTAGATATTTCGGTTAGGCCCTTTTCAGTCAGTTTGCATTTCCGAAGGCGATGGCAGTGACGAGGTAAGAATCGCAGTCTCATGCTTTAATAATTACAACATTGTAAAATAATTTTTGCATGCTCTTCAATAGAAAAAAAATTGTGGCACCATTTTGATAAACTCTGCCATTTCAATTATTTGTTGCTTCCCTTACAAATCTGTCCCTGCAATGGTAATTCGGCATCTGTAATTCTGTACAATTTAACTTGTTGATGAGTCAAGCCTTTTTTCTTCTCGTGTCATTCAATAGTTTCACTTTTATAACAGAAATCTCACTCCAGAGGAGTTACCATTCAATTTAGAAATGAGAAAGAGAGCAGTGCGTTTCATTCTTCTTTTGAGCAGAGGAAGAAGGATAATATTGTCCAAGGTAGAAATTTGGATTTTGCTCCAAATGTTGCAGCTCTTAATGTACAAATTTGTTGACGCTTTCGTTTTAAATACTTTGCCGAAGTTAACCTTTTTATATATTCAGGGACCGCCCCTTTACCAAATGGTGAAATTTCCTTCTTAAAAAGCAAATTCGATGATAAAATAGAATCGTCATCTGCCAAGATGTACTTCCACTACTACGGACAACTTCTACACCAACAGAATATGTTGCAGGATTATGTGAGGACAGGTTATATAAGTTAGCTGTTGTTTATCTTGCAATTTTATTTTATGGATCACTTTCTGAATTTTTCAAATGAAACATATTATTATCGTTGTACTGATAGCTAAGTTAAAACACTGGCCAGGGCATGCGTTACCTGCCCATACGGTGGTGTTTCAATTATTAACTGAATTACATGGTAAGTTAACTTTGGTGGTCTTGTGTTTTTTCAGGGACATATTACGCAGCAGTAATGGAAAATCGTGCTGACTTCACAGGCCGAGTGGTTGTTGATGTTGGTGCTGGTAGTGGTATTTTGTCGTTATTTGCTGCTCAGGTACTTTCTGTTATAGTTGATGGTTATGTTTTGTTTTGTTTTATTTCTATTTCTTTAAAAGAATTAAAATAGAATATAGGAACTCTCCTTTGTTTTTTCGCTTCAACAGTACTGTAATTGAATTCAAATTTAATGCCTTTAATCTTCAACAGGCCGGTGCAAAGCATGTTTATGCTGTGGAAGCATCTGAAATGGCTGAGTATGCTCGTGTATTAATTGCAGGGAACCCTGCCTTGAGTCAACGAATCACAGTGAGTTTTTTAATCATGTAAAAATTATAATTTATCCCAAGTATCATTGTTAATCAATATTTATGTTATTTTCATATTCTCCAATTCAAAATTCAGGTAATTAAAGGCAAAGTTGAGGATGTAGAATTACCTGAGAAAGCAGACATTTTAATCTCAGAGCCAATGGGTGAGAGATGTAGTCGAATTCTCATATATTATCAGATTATCTTGGGAGGTTGTGCAATTTTGAATGATCCTAAAACTTTTAGCTATTTACTCGTTCATATGTAAACATCCCCGAATGAGCTGTAATTAAACAATTAAAAGGTATAAGCCCCAAATGAAAGTGTTTGAAAGTTATGATTTCCTGTTTCCCTCCTTGATCTCGGAAACAAGTTCAATTCAGCCACGTTTCTCATTTTTCTTCTTGCTGTTAGGCACCTTATTGGTTAATGAAAGAATGCTAGAATCGTATGTGATCGCAAGGGATCGTTTTTTGCACCAAAATGGAAAGATGTTCCCGACAATAGGAAGGTAAGCTGATCGTAGGAAATTTTCATTTCTTCTCTAATGTGCTTGGGTAAGAATATTATCTCAAGGTCATTCTCATCTTGTAAGGAAACAAAGTTTCTTAATTGTACGCCATTTTATTATTATGATTTATTCTACTGCATCTTCACTTTTTTGTTTCTTGTACTTGGTGCTTGTTAATCATCTATAAATAATTTTTTCCGGTTTTTATGAGTTAAGATGTTTTCCATGTAGGATTCACATGGCACCTTTCAGTGATGAATATCTATTTGTTGAAGTAGCTAACAAGGTGAGACTTTTAACGAAGTTTCTCTAGGGTCAAGTACACTTTCTGCCTCCGAGGTGTAAATTTGTTTTCACTTCGGACCTTCGAGTTTTAAAGGATTTTATTGCTCTCAAATTTATCAATTTCTCAAAATATGCTTAGTCCTATCTTCATTTAGAAAATTGTGAGGAAACATAGCCCTGTTTTATTTCTAGCTTACATATTTAATAAAGGACATTTTTTTTTATAAAATAAGAAAGGACAAAGCATGAACGTCTGTGAAATTGCATTTGAGTAAGAATCTACTTTCTTTCGTTGCTCGTTGAGATGTCTCCTTTAATCGTATCAATCTAGCAATATGTATCACATTATTTTACCTGTACACATTTTAGAAACAATTGTTCTTGTTTCAATACATTGTTAGAAGTATTTTTTAGTCTTCTCTTTTTGTTACTTTTTGTCCAAAATACACCAACAATTTCTGAACATAATTAGCAGAACGAGAACACTAATGATTAATAGCTTTCACAAGTTTTGGCTCTAAATAATGACACAATGTTTTGTGATTGAGGAAGCACATGGTTTAATAAACACTACAATGCAAATAATCCTGACAACTAAAGTGTATCCTCTTTGTCTTTTCTATTGTCGTTTTTCTCGGCCAAAATACTTATGAACAACGTAAACTTAGTTTTTTTTTTTTTTTTTTTTTCTGTAGGCACTCTTTTGGCAGCAACAAAACTATTATGGTGTTGATTTGACAGCCTTGCATGGATCAGCATTTCAAGGCTATTTTTCTCAGGTGTGTATTATTTTCAATAACCTGAATGAAAATTTGGGTCATTTTTAATTTAGATCAAAATTTGATGATTAACTTAGAATTAGAATCTGGATTTGTCCCATTTCTCGACGATTTCTGAATGACAGGAAAGGAAAATACATTTGTAAATGATGGCTTAATGCACCCCTGTTCACTACGACGTACCACATTATTTGTAGTTAAAACATGCGGCAGCATCTCATTTCTCATTTTTGTTTGTTATTTACACTGTGTTTCCATAATATTCTGTTTTGTGTTACAAACAGCCGGTGGTGGATGCTTTTGATCCAAGATTATTGGTGGCCGCTTCAATGTCTCATGTTTTAGACTTCACAAATATCAAGGTGCTGTTATCCTCTTGACCCAGAATTTTTATTTTTCTTATTGATGGAACGTTTTTTGTATTATGGCCTTCTCTTGTAAGGTTAAGCAGTTGGCTTGGTAAAATAAATTCTTTCACGCATTTTCATTTATCGTTTTATTTATTTATCATTTATTATTATTTTTGGATTTTTTTTTTGTATCTTTTAAGGGAATGAGTGAATTGGTTCTTGGCCAAATGATTGAGTCAATGACTATTTAAGGAAAAATTTAAATCTGCACAGAAATCGATTTGCCGGAACTTGAAACTGAGCAAATTGACCTAAACAGATGGAAATCAAAATGAACTACCAAAAAACCTGAGTGTTTTACTTTTTATACTTTACAAAGCCGAACGGAGCCAGAGTTCCATCTTGTTGTAGTTTTGTCCTTTCCATTCCCCCTCTACAACTATTTGGCTTGAAATGATGAACTCTGACACAATTAATATCAGGAAGAGGAATTGTATGACATAGATATTCCTCTGAAGTTCGTTGCTTCCGTGGGTGCCAGAATCCATGGATTGGCCTGCTGGTTTGATGTATTATTTAATGGCAGGTAAATATTGGGTTTTAAGATAAAATTTTGGCTATTTGCTACTGCTAATTACAAGTCTGAATAGCAAGTTCACTCCTACATTATCGATTGCTTATGAACCGCTTCAACCTGCAGCACCGTGCAGAGATGGCTTACCACTGCCCCAGGTGCCCCAACAACCCATTGGTATCAGTTACGTTGTGTCCTTTCCCAGCCGATTTATGTCATGGCAGGACAGGAAATTACTGGTAGACTTCACATGGTTGCTCACAGTGCTCAGAGTTACACGCTTTATTTGACTCTATCAGGTTGATTGATTCCTCTTTCTCATAGTTTTTGTTCCATGGTTTGTATATTGAACTTCCTAACCAAGATTGCTATATAGCCAAAATGTGGGGACCTGGTGCCGAGCAAGGAGGAATACTTCAGTCGTCTTCGTGCAAACTTGACCTGAAAGAGCCCTACTATAGAATGTCCCAACCACAAGTCTACCCCGTAGCTCAAGATCAGCAACACCAGCTAATTCCGCCACAGGTATGTCATTACGTGTTTTCCACTATCTTTTCGAGTCTTGACTTTCTCGTGTTTATTAAGTATAGATGAAATTTGGTTTTGCAATTTCTGGAAATGTCTGCATAACTGCAAATTCATGTTTGGAAAAAAAGGAGTTCCCTTTTCTGCACTTTCTTATTAAATGGACTCAACGTTCAAAATTTTATTAGTCTTACCTTTGAGATATTTTTGCGTTACGATTATATGTGAACCAACCAATGGGACGCGGAAATGAAAACCACTCCTCAACCTCGTTTCTTTTGTATTTAAAATGAATGGTTTTTTTTGTGCTTAAACCAATCCATACCGAACTGATTATTGATTTTGAAAGAACGAGTTTTTCCTTAACAGCATGAGCAAACTCGATTCGAGTTGTAAATTTGTCTCCCATTTTAATCCTTCAATATAATTTGTTTGCAGTATATATTTCTTTTATTCCGGTAACAAAATTGTGTGTCGACAATATCATTATTGCCAATTTAAACGTGTACTCGACTGAGAGATGCTCATGGTTGAGACATATACCTTCAACTTAGAGGCTAATTTTAGATCTCTTACCTTGTATCTTTAATTAAAGGAAATGCTCATTGTTGCTGATATGATGCGATTTTTTCAACCAGGATGTACCAATTCAACCACAGGATTTAGAAGATGCAGATCTGATGCTACAAGCATCACCTAACTCGGGGGCTCCGCTCAATCCATTGATAGATTAAGATTTAAATGTTCGAGATGTCTTCGAAGTAGTTTGGCTTTGCATTTGGTGACAAGAACTATGCAGAAGTGTTCTTGTTCATCTCTAACCTCCTCCCAGTCAGTAGTGAGGCCAACCATTGATTATGCTTCCACAGTGAGATTGTGTACAATTTAATTATGATTCAATTACGTTAAACAATAATCATATCTTGTTTGCTGCAAAGTTTTCTTCCTTTTTCAATATTGTATTATTTGGAGGCTTTTTGACAACGAGCCCGATGGATGATGATGTAGTTCAATTTTTTTCCCCTAGGAATCGTTTACTAGAATATTGTTTCTGGGAAAGTTTAGGTTGGTTTTCTGAAGTAAAATGCGTCTTAATTTAATTAAGATATTGATCTTAATGAAATATTTTGGAATATTTTTTTAAAATAAACTGTTTAAACTAATAAATATAAATATTATGATTTTTACTCTTAATTCTTTTGGGTTAAAATTCTGGAATTTAGATTATTTTTTTGGTTCCCTATCTCATTCTTTTTCATCTACAATTTTATGGAGGGTTGATTTTAGTATTCTTTTGAACATTTTTTGAGTTTGTTTTGAATTTAAAACAGGACTGAACAAAAGGAAAAAAAAGTCACTAAGTGTTTATATGTAAGTGGGAAAAATCTTTTTGGTCATATGGGTTAGGTCTAGTTTCTCTTTTGTATTAACGTTTCTTAATGTTTTACTTTTACTTTCGATTTAGTCATTTATTTTTTAGCCTTGTAATTTTGCTCTATCTTAATTTCAAATTCGTCTCTAAATTTTAATATTTATGGTTTTTGTTTTAATTTTTACAATCATCTTGTTAACGGGTTGTTAAGTATGTAGTAGTGCTAAAGATTGGAAGCAACTAATAAGAAGTTAGCTCAATAGCTGTACTTTTTATTGTTTTTGAAACTATAGGGATAGTTAGCAATTAGATCTAAAATAAGTAAGTATATGACAACATTTTAAAAAAATTGTAAATATAGGAAAATTTGTGAGAAGTTTATTACTGATAGACTTCATGTCAATTTACGATACAAATCTATCGACGATAGTTTTACTATATTTGCAATTTTTATAAAATATTGTTATATCCCTAATTATTATTAGCCATCAATTACAATTAACCCTAAAATGGCCAAGAATTAAATGCTCAAGAATTAGCTTATTTTGTTTAGTTAAATGCTCAAGACATTAACCCATTAATCCTACTCATTTAAGAGTGGGCTCGGGCTAATTCTAATTGATACTTGAAAATGTTAAAATGGGCCTAGGCCCATAATATTTCGGTCCACCTACACCGTTATTTACAAAAAATTCAAACCTCATTTCACAAAGCTACCTTCCCGGCTGGTTATGGCGGGTATGTACGGCTGCACCATCTCTTTCTCCCTTCCTTCCAACAAATTCACCATTTGCACAGCCAAGCCACTGCTTTCAGTTTCATCCTCCATTTCCATTTCATCTCGTTCCAAGCTCCGAACAAGAAAAAATCATTTGCGAATCAAAATTCTCAAAACCCTAACCAGAACTCCTCCTTTCTCTCTCTCTCCTATTCCTCCTGAAACCCAATCTCCAACTCCGATCGTCTCGCCGGGAACTTCAGGTCCTGTCGATGTCGAGACCGAGGTTTTGTCTCCGGCCGAATCCTGCCCTTCCTCCACGGACGGCGAATCTCGCCTCTCCGAGAGCTCGAACATTGCTTCGTTGTTTAATTTTGACGTTGCCAAATTTTCTTGGGGAAGTTTTGTCAAGCATGGCGTTTATTTGCTTGCTCTTTTTGCGTTTCAGACAATTTGTACTGTGTGGGTCTTAGAATATGGTAGTTCGATTGAGGAAGATAAGAGTTCAAATGAAGATTTGAGTGTTAGGAGAAAAGGCGGAAGGGAAGTGTTGTTGAATGGAAATGAGGGAAATGTCCTTGGAAATTTTGGGTCGGAAAGAAGCAAGTCGGTTTATTTGGAGGAAACGAAAATGAGAGAAAAGATTGAAGAGATAAGATTGATGGCTAGGGCAGCAAGGATAGAGGAGAAAAATAAAATGTCTGATGATTTTGAGGAAGACGATATGGAGGGCGGAAATGCAATTTCCAGAGCTAGGATTGGTATCGAGAAAGAGGTAGATGCTCGACTTGTTAAGTTAGAGAAGAGGCTAAATTCTGCCAAAGAAAAGATGTCGGGTTCGTCGATGAATTATTTGCTTAAGTCTGAAAATGTTGAGGATGCAGTTGAAAGGAACAGCTTCAATGGTGAAGAGAGGAACAAGAGTCTAATGTATAAGAAAAAAATGAAATACAGAAACTCTTCTAGTCATAGAATCAAGAAGCCTGGTTTTGTATCTAATGGGAAAAAGAGTGGCTCAAATGGCAAGGGTGCTGCAAATTTTGTTGATAAAATGGGAATGAAGGATACTGAAAAACGGCTAGGTAACAAAATCATGGATAGTGTTTCAGAGATGTTCGAAGATGATGGCACAAATTCTGCAAGAAATGAATTAGTATTACCACAGGAAAATGATAGAACGAATTTGGATATTGGAATGAAGGCTTCGAGTTCAAAGAATAAGCCAAGTAATGGTAATGTCTCTAAATTACAAGATACTATTTTCGTCTAATGTTTGTTTGTTGATTTGTTATGTTTTGAATTCCTCATTCAACATTAAAGTACTTCATATTTGTCGTATGAAATAATTATGGTTTGTTTCTTAAGTTTTTAGGCGTTGTTCAGGAGTCTTCATTTGTGATATCGAAGTCGCAAAATTTAAAAAATGCAATGGAGAATAGATCTTCGGCGAGTTCAGTTGACAGTGTTGAAAAGAAATCTAAGGCTGGGGAAGATAGAAGAAAACAATCAAACAAGAAAGCCGATTTATGGTGGTTGAATCTTCCTTATGTTCTAGTAAGTTAGAAAATAAACTTCGCATTTCTATACTTATGTTCTTCTTGATGGCATGATTTTAATTTATGAAGACACTACAAATGCGACAAATGGATGTTTGGCTTATGTACGAGATCAACCTTTTAGATTTCAATCCTGATTCGCACACTTAGCATAACAAATATTCCTAATGAAAATAGGCCCTTTGATAACACTTATGTTTTTAGTTTTTTTAGTTTTTAAATTTATCCTTGTTTCCTTTATAATTTTACCTTTCTTATGGAAGCATTTTTGTTCTCAGCCAAATTCTGAAAACACAATAAATTTTTTCAAAAACTATTTCTTTTAGTTTTAAAGCTTGAGTTGGTTTTTGAAAGCAAGGGTAGAAAGGCGATAAAAAAACATAGAAGTGGAATCAGTGTTTTGTGTTCATAGAACAAAAATTCAAATTGGTTATCTGCAAATAAATTTAGTTGCTATACTCATGTAGTTATAGTGCCACATAACACTGGTTTAGGCAGAATAATTATATGCATCCACGGATAACAAAAGTTTAAAGATTCAGAAGGGAACCGAGTGAATGTTTTCAGGTAAAGAAAGGTGAAATATGGTGAATATACACCTCCTTTTGCTGGTTTGTATCTCAAGATATGAAGTTTGAAAAAGTTTGGTAACTATTATGACTTGTAGTAAAAAAGGAGACGAAGTCTCAATAAGTGGTTAAGAGTTCATGAGTTCAATCCATTGGTGGTCACTTATTTAAAAATTAATTTCTTATTAGTTTCCTTCACACTCAATGTTGTAGGGTCAAATGGGTTGTTCTCTAGAATCGTCGAAGTGTGTATAAGTTGGCTTAGACACTCAGTTTTTTTCTAAAGAAAATAGACTGAACAGCACATTCAGTTATGTTCATTTGGATACAATAAAATGCTCATCTGAGGTTTGCATTTGTTGCAAGAATGCCCCAATTCTTTCCAGTAATGCAATATTACGCTTGATCTTTTGTGAATGTTTCAAAACTACCTCATTAGAAATTTGGGACATGAAATGGGTGTGGCGATGACGTATAATGGCGTGACAATGTTTAGGTCCCAATTTATGTCCAACATTTTAACAGATTTATACTTCAAATTTAGTTTTGAAATGTTTATGAATTTTTTCTTTTGGCAATATTGCCGTAGGAGTATTTTCTAAAAATATGGCATTGTCGAAGGGTACTTGTAATTTAGACTATATTAAATGTTTAAAAAACAATGGAAATGTCAAGTGCACATGTTTGAAGGGTTTATTTATTTAATTTTTATTATTTTGCAGAGATCCATATTTCAATAACCCTTCTATTAGTTTTAAGAGTTATTTTTTAGCACTATGATTCTTTTTTCTTTTCTTAACACTAAAATGTATCCATCACAGATAATTGTTATGCGTCAAGGTTCCGATGGTGAAGAACTAGATGGACTTTTCACCTTAAAGGTTCCTTCCGCGACACAAGATATTGAGGAATCTACATATATGGTTGCTTTTGAAAACCATGTCGATGCAAGTAACTTCTGTTATCTTCTGGAATCTTTTTTTGAAGAGCTCGACAATTTCACAACAGATGTCGTTCCTCTGCCAACAAAAGTAAGAATTCTTCAATTTCACGATATATCTTCTTTTTCATCATTGACTTGGTTGAGATTGTTCTAGCTTCTAAAATAATTGTTCTAGAAGAAAATTGGTTTTTGGTGAATTAACTATAAAAAATCATAAGAAGCATAATATTTTAATAACTCATAATATTATGTTGATATTTACTTCCAAAGTTTTTATGGGATTAATTTACAATCTTCAATATTGTGTTTAGTCTAGAAAAAGTAAATTCAATTGAATCGTTGAAATGCGTGAAGAATCGATGATGGAACAAAAACGAGATTGTGAAGTGTGAAAACAAAAGAAAAGAGGGTTGAGTTGAAAAGGTGTGGAAACATAATGAGTTTGGTATTAAAGATTGGGTCCAAAAAACGCTCGATTAAAACATTAGTTTTGGATTACATTTCAAACCTATTACAATACGGGGCGTCCTACGGCTCCAAATACTTAGTCAGCAAATCACACTAAAAATGGTTATAATTCTTTTATAATTACTTTTATATTCTTCCAAATTCCCGCCAAACTCACCCTAAGTCAAAATCATCCTGCCCGATTGATCAGCTTGTGTATTTTATTTCTTTGTTTGAGTTGAATGATTATGGGGTTTGAAGGATTGAATCATCAATATTTATGATAACAATTGTCTAATTGGTTCTTTATTCGTTGAGTGATAATACGAAGATAAGTTCGTGGTTTTGTTTCTCCCTCATGACTGTTTGTATATACAGTAACTTTCAGGTGTGTAATTGGAGGAAAAGCATAACAAAAAGGAAGAGAAAAACCGCTAACATTTTTGCTTGGTGCTTCTTTCTATAGGAACTTGAGAAGTTCATAAAATCAAATACAAGCAAAATGATTGTTGTGAAGAAGGGGCAACTCCAGCTCTATGCTGGCCAACCGTTTGCCGATGTCGAGATGGCTTTGTATTCTTTGATTGAACAAAATGAGAATGTTATTTCTTTACATTCTTAGTTAGGAACCACATGGCCAGAGGAACATCCGGTTTCATATTCGATCTGTCACCAATGCAGCCATCAAACCTGCCCAAGATGTTGAAAATTTGTAACTGAAGACGGGAGCTTAGCCACCATTTCCCAGATTTGATGATGATATGAATTTCTTCATAGGAAAACCCGTAAGTGACTTTTTGCTTTTATTAGTTTAGAGAGTTACGTTTAGAATTGAATTTCACTTTCACCCCACGTGGTTTTGTCTTCATATATATATTTTGAAGCATTTATTCATGAAATCTTGGTTTGTCAGAGATGATTATGGAAGAATGTTCATGAACGGACGATTCAAGCAGATATTTTTGAACTAAATTGCATATTTTATTTGTGAGTTTCGAGCCGCTAACATCTTATTATAAGTTATACTCGTGTTGGTATACGTAATACTCGTGTTGGTATACGTAATACTCGTGTTGTTATACGTAATACTCGTGTTGTTATGATTGATTTTAAGTATATTACGAACATTTTCAAGCTTTCATGAAAGTGTAGATTTTGTAGTTATTGTTTCGTCAAGGTAGATATTTGTGATTAAATTTGAGTAGAGGAAATAAATGTGGTTCAACGCATCCAAGTATTTTCTTAAAAAGAAATTTCTATTTATTAGTTGTAACAAAACAAAAACAAACTCATTGATTCAATTTGCAACAAAGAAATTAATAGAAGAAACATCAACACGAATGCGCACACCAACTCATTCTAAAAGATTCCTAATTGATATTGATAAATATTGCAAGTGAAATCACTCAGTTGCCAAGTCTCAGTTTCTTCTTGTTAACATACTCTTCTTTACACTGTATCTTCAAATAAATAAATCTGAGTCATTTCTCAAAATCAAATTTGTTTTTAGTTAATTAAATTTATAATTTAAACATTTTACAATTGATAGTTTGATAAGTCATTCTTTTAGTATCCCTAAATTTGATAACAATAATAATAACACACACTTCTCCTTTCTGTCTCTTAAAAATTGAAGATTGAATTTCACCTCAAAACAAAAAAAAAAAAAAAGGAAAAATAGGAGGTTGTATAATCATAAAGATTACATTGACGCTTATAAGTGTATCAACTTACAATAAAAGGATTATATTGACGCTTATAAATGTATCAAACTGTAAAATTTACAATAGACTTTCATTTACTTTTTTGAGAAATTTACTAGAACAAAGATTTTATTTGAAATAGTTGTGTGATTTTTAAAGATAAATGTAATGAAAAATATGATTTATAAAAAAACTTTTGGAAGACATATTGGATGTCTCCCAATTGACATTATGTTGCAGTGAGTTCGAGATAGAACGTAGTTAGTAGTAAACTTAGGAGGAAGTTGAGGTGATGAGTTTAATGACAAAAGGGGATATAAACAAAAACGAGAGCTGGAGTGACCGTCGTCTAAAAACCTTTCTTCCAAACGGAGAAACAAAATCAAACGTAACATTTTCCGTTCTCAAAATTCTTCAGATTCAAACCTTACTCTTCTTCTTCTCCCAATCCAACACCCAAATTCTCCTCTTCCAAAACTCACACACATCGCCATTCCCATTTCGATTCCAATTTCTATTTCTATTTCAATTCCCACTTTTCTCTTCCGATTTCACTCTCTACTTTCCCTGTCCCACTCCTCCTTCTCTTCAATCCCTCAAGCTTTTCAACCTCAATTCGCCGCCATACCTTCACTTCAGTTCATTCCCGTTCCTTGACGTTTAGGGTTCTTCGTTGCCGGCTTCGCTAAAACCCTAGTTTTCATTTTGTCTGAATTTTTGTTTGAAATTGGTTTTGTTTTATGAGTCCTGATGTCGTAGGGGTTTTCTTTTCATCTCTGTTGTTTACTAATGGGCGCTCGAACCAGCAACCGTAAGCGGGATGATGAGTGTTTGAGTGTTAATCGTTCGTATTCATCTTTGAGATCACCGGATTTTCACCTCTCTAAGAAACCTAAATTTTATACTATGTCTTCGGATCGGCCGGTTGTTTCATCCAACTCTACTGTGGCTAGACTCTCTCGGTACCCTGAAGAAACTTCCCAATTGCGTCGAGAAGTCCATGGTCCTTGTAGATTGTTCAAATTTGGGCTCTCGAGGAGCATCAATAGGTTTTGGGAGTCTAAAAATAGTGATTTGTCGGAACAATATGAGGTGGGGAATGTCTTGTCGTACAATTACCAAGTTGCGAAGAGTCGTGCAATTGGTTCGTTGAGGTCGTTCCCTAAGGATGTTATTGAATTGGATTCAGACTCGCAAACTGAAAAAGATGTTTCTGGAGATTCGAAGAACGAAGACGATGTTGAGGTAATTGAAGATGAAAACCAGGAGCATAGGTCTCATAAGGTTGTTACAATGGAGGAATTGGATACGAAGGTGATGGATGTTCATCAGCCGTCGTCGTCTTTGGAAGTTGTAGGTTTGACAAATGACGATTCGAAAATTGAAAATGCAGAGAAAATGCTTGGTGCTTTGTCATTGAACCCGGATATGTCCAGCGTTTTGGCTTACAAAAAGTTGCTTCAGAGTGTGGAAAAGCGAACATCGAGATTGAAAAGCTTGGATTTTGAAATCGAGTTGAATGAAAAGCGTCGGTCAGTTCTTCAATCGCTAACTCCAAAAAAGAAGCCTGTTGATGTAAGTTTGTCATCTATGCAGCAGAGATAGATTATGTTCTGGAAGATGCAATTTCACCATTTTTTTGTTGTTTCCAGGAGATTCCACAGGAACTTTTTACTCCTCTTACTAAGGAGGAGGAAGCCGAGGTTGCACGTGCGTTCTCGAGTAACCGGTACTGATAATGTGCCTGTAATCTTTCATGTACTGCATTTTGTTCTTTGTTTGATGTTTTTTTGACCGTATATTTATTCAGGAGGAGGGTTTTGGTTGCTCATGAGAATTCAAATATTGAGATTACTGGAGAAACTTTGCAATGTCTGAGACCGGCTGCTTGGTTAAACGATGAGGTATATTTGAAGATTACAAGAAATAGTGTCTTATGGTTTACAATCTTGAGATTACTGGGGAAACTTTGTTGTATTTATTGTTTGTAGGTGATTAATTTATATCTTGAGTTGCTGAAAGAAAGGGAAAGAAGAGAGCCAGAGAAGTATTTGAAATGCCATTTCTTTAATACCTTCTTCTATAAAAAGGTTGGTTTGCCTTGCTCCATTTTCAACTTCATTTTTTTAAAGCAAATGTAGGTCAGTTCTTTGCCCATTAATAGACCTTCACAAAGAACTTCTAAGTTTCTAACTAAACAAATCATTATGGCCTCTCGAAATCATAGACACAACCACTCAATTGCTATGTCCACTCACCACTCTTTGCACAAATTGTTAATTTACCTTGAGATGATGAGGTTTTAGTTTGGTGCGTTTCTGAAATTTACAATAGTCGGTCAATGATAGGAAATTGAGCTGCTTGACTTTCCTATGTGGCCTACATTTGGATTGACCATTCCGTACATATAACTTTGTTGGTATGTTGATTGGAGACCCTTTCTTTCATTTGCCTCCTTTTGTGGGTTCTATTTTTGTAACTCATGTATTCTTTCCTTTTTTTCTCTATGAAAGCCCAGCCAGTCCATACCTGGAACTGCTTTCGAATGAATTATTGTGTGGAAACAAGTTCGCTTTTATGAGAATGTTTTCAATGGACGCAATAAATAGTCGTTGAAGCCTCCTCAACCTGTGTTAACATTCTTATATTGTTTCTCCCTTGGACATCTCTGTTTTTGCATGTTAGAAATATATACATTATTTTTCAGTCTTAATAGAAGAGTGGTCTAATTAGAAAAGACATTTATATGTGCCACTAGTGATGATCTGACTCTAGCTTGGTTTGTTCTTTCTTTTAACATTGCTAACAGTTAAATGGAAGGAACGGGTATGATTACAGATCTGTCAAAAGATGGACCAGCCAAAGGAAGTTAAAATATGAACTCATTGATTGTGATAAAGTAATGTTCTGCCACCTCTAAACTCTATTACACATCTAATCAATGGCCATTGATGGAACAATATTAGTTCAATTTTCACTGATTCATTTTAATTACTTCTTTAGATATTTGTCCCCATCCATAGAGAAATACACTGGTGCCTAGCAGTAATCAACAAGAAAGAGAAGAAGTTTCAGTATCTTGATTCTCTCAAGGGAATGGATTCTCGTGTTTTAAAAACATTGGTATGTTTTGTCTTTCCTTTCCTCTCTGCAATTTATTGGTTCATTTGTATGGTTCATGAACTTATTGTTATGGTAGCTTCCTTGCATTACACATACTTGCCATACTTGCTATATGGAATATCATAAATCCTAGTGACTTAGAAATTGGAATTAGGAACCCTCTGCATACATGTATGAACCCCTAATTCTCAAACACCAATACTAAAACTTTCAAATTGCTTCAAACTCAATCCTAAGGTTTAAATAAGACCTAATCTCTTGAGATGAAGGATAAGTTTCTTGACCTAAGAATCAAACACTCCACGGAATGAAGAACATGCAATTCAAAGACATGAATTGCATAAAGGTCAAGAAGCTCTCAAACTAAGAGACTCATTGTAATATGATCTCTACTACCTATCGATGGGGCTTTAGATGACTTCCCAACTAAACCTATAAATACCCATCATAATCATAGTAGAGAGACGGAAAAAACTCTGCTCAATAAGCTCTAGAAAGGATAGAATTGACCACAATAAGATTGCATCAAGATTATTAGATAAAATATGAATCATAATTTTAACTCCTTGACAAATCTTATCAATTTATTAGGTAAGGTTGATATGGCTGTATGGGTTGTTGAATCTGTAGTTGGGAGGGTTTATTACAGTTTCAGAAAAGTGGTCATTGAACAAAGGTTATTGTGATTAAGTTTTGATAAAGTGGATTACGGGGTAGCTTGCATGTGGTTTTGATGTTGTTAGAAGTGACTGGCATTGTTGAGAACAATTCGGTACAGGGTCTCCAGAGTATGAATCTGCTTTATGGTCACTTTTTCTCGGTAGTGAATTTAGACGTAGTTGATTTATAGATTTGAAGAGAAAGGATTTGATGAAAGTTATCTAGTTTAGTACTTACTTTTTTATTATTATTTTTCTTTTTAATTATTTTGTTGTCGTTGGCGTTCTTGTTACTAATCCTTTTTGTTTCTTTCCTTTTCTCTTTCTTTGGACAAAAGAAGACGAGTAGTTATTCTTATTTATTAGTTTAGTGGCAATTTTAATCTTTGATATCAAAATATATGTTAATTGCCATGAGATTAGAACGTTCTTGAAGTCATGGGATTTAAGTTTTGGTAGTAAGTGGATGATGGTTAATAACTATTTCATTTCTCCCATAAGATGTGCGCGTAAATTGGCTTACACAAATATCAGAAAATACACACACACACACACACACACACATACACATTTCAGATTTTAAGTTTTGGTTTTTCATTTCTGAAAAAATGAGGGTATTTGACTATCCGTATAGTTTTCAGTTTCTAAATTTTGGAATTTGAAATGAAGTTTAAAGCTTAAAAAGACTTTTTAATTATAGGCTTCTGCTTTTCCAAAACCCGATCTTTTAACTTCTCGACACACTACCATAGTCAACCTTTGTTTTTATCTCTCTCTACAACTTATGTTTCTTTCTTTAACATATTCCCTCTCTCTCTGAACGTGTCCCTCTATAAAATTCTTCATACTTTGTTACTTCTCATGCTATAACTTCTCTTTTCCCATCTTACATACATTTCTCTTAAGTTTCTCTCCAACTTTTCTGAAATTCATTTGAACCCCTTCCATCAATCCTGGCATTCCAATTTATCATTTGTGTTGTTTCCACAAACGAT
Organism: Cucumis hystrix; assembly: GCA_025688845.1. Classification (NCBI taxonomy): domain Eukaryota; kingdom Viridiplantae; phylum Streptophyta; class Magnoliopsida; order Cucurbitales; family Cucurbitaceae; genus Cucumis; species Cucumis hystrix. The sequence continues at coordinate 21,744,121 of CM046893.1, forward strand.
TGGTGAACCAACCATGGGGTACAAGAACTCTGGAAATTAAGCTGACTTAGACATTCATGATTATTATTGTCTTTTTTAAACTCCCATTTATTTTATTATTCTTATGACGTGATTGTACAAGAGGAGGATGTATACATTCAGGTTGCGCTCTTTTTTATTGTCCTATGCGAATCATGTTATAATTTTGAGTCTATACATTCCCCAGGCAAGATATTTTGTAGATGAGGTGAAGGACAAGAGTGGAAAAGAAATTGACGTAAGTTCTTGGGCACAAGAATTTGTAGAAGACCTTCCCGAACAAGAAAATGGGTTTGTTACACAAACACTTTTTAAACTTATATTTCTTTTGTGTCTTTCATTTATATTTTTTTAATTCTGAAAAACAGTTCTTGAGATGCTGTTGATAGTAAAGTAATTCAAAGTGAAAGTGTATGTTCTTTTCTATATTTCTCCTTACAATTTATTCTATTGAAACAGGTTTGATTGTGGCATGTTTATGATCAAGTACGCTGATTTTTATAGTAGAGGTTTGAATCTCTGTTTCAAGCAGGTAAAGATTGTTGAAAGTTTGAGTTTCTGGTTTTCTATAACATCAAATGTCATTATCTTTAGGAACCTCGAATTGACCTATATTTCTATTTTGGTGGATTCTACCCAACTTTTTGGTCATTTTCAACAAAACATCATAACATTGCTTTATTTATAATGTTGTGACAATTTGGGTTTGCATATGTTTCCTTTAAATCTAACTTGGGTAAAAAGTCGATTATCAAGATTCTACTTCCTTTTTTGTAGGAACATATGCCTTACTTCCGTCTTAGAACAGCCAAGGAAATTTTGAAATTGAGAGCTAACTGATTTGAAAGCGTTTGAGTAACCTGGTCAACCAACTATGCACGCAATTGCTCGAAATTTTTTTCATGTTGGCAGTTATAGTTCTGAGATCTATTTGCAATTTTTGAGTGGCAGCGGCTTTAGATTGTACGTTTTGTATTGGTTTCGAGTACATTACTGTTGAAGAAAGGTGGCTGAGTGCAGAAAGTGTATGAAGGAGAACTTCCACTTCCAAGAACTAATAATTTGCTGAACCATGTAAATCTGGTAAGTTTAGAAAAGTATATCCATCTCCACGTAAAAGTGGTTTAGTGAGATTCATTACGAACTCTGTGTTATTGAATTATTTACCTTCTTTTTTTCTTTGTGTATTAAGTTTGATGTTTGTAAAGATTAGAGAGTAACTGTAGAAGGATCGGCCGACCGGCTACTCCTTCAAGCAAGGTTTATTCTTTCTTTCTTTTCCCCCTCAAATGTCTTGGTCGTAAGACTAAGACATGCTTCCATTTCCTTCCTTCTTTTTTTTTTTTTTTTGGGGGGGGGGAGGAAGATTTAGATTCTATATGATCGATCAGGTTTCTAGTGATGAATAATGTATACAAGGATTTGATGCCCATTGCAATATTATGACCTTTGAAAGTTTAGACCTATGTCATTCTCCTTTTTTTTCTTTTTTTTCTTTTTTTCTTTTAATGGTGCGATTCAATTTTTAAAAATGTAAACAGTTTTTTAAAAATTGCAAATATAGTGAAGTATCGATATTTGCAAAATAATTTATTAATTTAATAAGCTTTGTTATATTTTTGTAATTTTTTTTAAAAAATAATGTTTTGTTTATATACGATTCTATTCTCTCTTTTAAGTTCACATTGACCAGCCCTTGTGTATTTTTTATACAACTATATATTTCTTTTTAACGAAAAATACTCCTAATATGAATGCAGAGTTGAGTACTACTCTTCGATGAAACTGTTAGCTATTGTTTTCTACAACTCTTCAAAGTTTTTCTAAAATTCACTTGATGTTAACCTTACTTTTTAAAAGAAAAAAAAAACTATAATTGTAATTATTAATTCAAATAGTAAAAATTTGTTTCAAATTAGATATTATACAACAAAGATTTACCATTTCAATATAAATATTAAATTTGAGTTGATTTTAAATAACTAAAATAAAAAAGAGAATTTTCGGATTGAGAGCGCATAGAAGAAGCCAAAAGGATGGTTCGAAGCAATCTGATGTAAAAATGAAATGGCAAATTGGAACAGAACAATATCTTAACATTTTCTTTCAATTGAAAATACTAAAGTCTTCTTACATGTGAAAAAAAATTAAACCCCCTTTTGCCTGTTTTAGTATGTACTAAATTCAAATGGGAGCGCCCCGTTGTGATCCTCGAATGGAAAGGAATGGTAGCTTGCACCTGCCAAACTAGGGCGATGGAATGATATGAATACCAAACAACGAAAACAAATGGTATTTTCATCGTTTATCATACAAATTACAATTACACAATAAACATTATAATTATGTACCTCACGGTTACGGTTTGTTAGAAGGCTTGGGAAGTCGTATAAATGTGAAAGTGTTCACAAGAGATGTCAGGGCAAAGAGGAGAAAGCAAAGCAAATTCAATTCCAATCTCTTTTTCAAGCTCGAAAATGTACAAATCAATTGATTAATGATATTATGTAATATGAAAAGAGAAGAAGAAGAAGAAGAAGAGAATAAAGCAGAGGAGGATACAGCTGAGGAGCAGGAGTTGAAGACATGAAAACAAACTCGCACCCTTTTTAACGCGGTACTCTTTTTCGGCTCAATATCTCTTGTTCTTTAAGTCTATGCTGGAACCTTGCAAGGCGTGCTTGAAGACTAACCAAACCAGCGGCCTTTCGAGACAGCACGAAACTCAACTGAGTCACGTAGTTCTCAATGTGGCTTCCAGGTTGATCCACTTCTGCTAACAGTTTCATTTCCTGACAACCAACAACCAACAACCACAAACACACATCATCAGTACACATTGTTGACCCTACCAACTAAGAGAAAGAGACCAACAAACTTGATTTCAACAAGTTGGTGGTTCAGTTGGTTTCAAAAACACTTTTAAGTTATCCTTTTTTATGGAGTAATAAAATAGATAATGTTACAAGTTTAATCTTTAGACTTCTAAGTTGTGTTTAACAAGCTCTAGAATTTACAATAAACTAAACTCGTGCTTAATAAATCCAGAAGTTTAAAATGTTCCATTGTTAGGTGTCCTAAAAGAATAAAAAGGTCATTATCTTTTAATTGTGTCTGCTAGGTTTCTAAAGTTTCGATTTTTAAGGGTATAATAACGGTCGTAACTTTCTGTCTTGAGTTTTTAAGTCCCTAAAATATAAAATATCCTTTTTAACAAAAAGAAACAAAGGGCATCTTGGACATTTTAATAATTTAATAATTCATTGGATAAAATTGAACGGTCATATCCTATGAGGAGACAACTCAATTATGTCTAATGTCTGTATCTTAAAATTTTCAAATAAGTTGAAAACCATTAGACAAATTAGAGAGTGAGTTCCCTACTTTCATGTTTAAAGGGAAAATAGGGAACAAAAAAGCTTTTGGCCTTTTGTCTTTTCTGAAAAAGAATCAGAAGGGACAGGGTTCCCGAATCTATTATTATAATGAATCAAATTTAACTACAAGTACTTGTAATAAGAGATTGGAATTTTTTACTTACTTCTCGCACTATCTCCATGGTGTCCTCAATTTCTTTTCGATGAGCAGCGATCAACGCCTCTTCTTCCTGCAACAAGGTAGATAACACAGTCAAAAAAACCACTGAACTGGTGGGAGAGATAGTGCAGTTATTTTCTTTGATATGGTAACAGAATATGCTTGCTGCATAAGCGGAAAAATAAAAACGAAAAAACATGCGCACAAACAGTCGGATGTTAAGAGTAGCGAACCTCCAATATGGCATTAATATTCCCATCAGGAGTTGGCTCGGGTTCAGACTTTCTGGATCCAGTATCATTTGCATTAGAAATTCCTGGACCATACTGCTTGGAGCTTGCAGTTGATACGTCAGGCACGACGCTATCTTTCTTCTGCCAGCTCCCCGATTTTTCTGATTTTTCATCTCGGGTTGATTTTCTTCTGGGTGGTGATACCTTTTGCACCTTCTCCTCTATATCATTTAAGTTGCGGGAATACATGGGAATCTTTCGACCTGTTGGATCACTATGAGTGCTCCTCATTTCAGGTTGCTCCTTGTCGAATGATGCAGAAGTTACAGTTTCTCGTGCATGAAAGCTATTGCTTGATGGCAAAGCAGTAGTTGGCATGTCAAAGTTGGAAGAAGAGAGACTCTCTTTCTCAGCAACCCTTCTGCCCAATTCCCCTAGTTTCACCTCTTGGCGCAGCATATTCGTATCTTCTGCTTCAGTTGGAATTGGAATAGATGGGGCTGAAGAAACGTCTCTAGCTATTGGTGCACTGGAACTAACAGCTGGATCTTTTTTCGCATTTCCACTTTTGGACAAACTTTTGACCCTGATGTTATTTGATAGCAACTTATAAGTTGAATATATTGCTAAATTTCGGATGATGCAAAGCCTAGGATCAAAAAGCATACCGGTCAGCATATCTCAAAGTGTTTAGGGTATGTTCACATGAACCAGCATTAGGAGAAATGCATGATATCATAACAGTTCTTGAGTTGCCAACAAAAGAATCACGGAGCACTTCTGTGAGTTTGCTTCCACGGAAGGGTATATGAATCTGATCATTGTCCAAGGCACGAATGCATTCCTTCAAAGCCAGAAGACTTTTGTTGATTTCTGCTCCTTCAATCCTGCAAAGGTTCCAGCAAAACAAAATAGACAAATTGCAGCAAAATTAAATCAGTGTACAAAATTTAGTTGACGGGAATAAACTTTTTGATGACAGGAATGTGTATACATATAAGAATATCAGAAAATATATCGAGCAGCATCTTCTGTCAAACGTAAGAACTTCAGACTCGCTACCAGCCTACCAAATAAAATTCTTAGTGGATGCACTAAAAAGACCAAAATAATTAACCAAGATGGTACACTCAATTCGATCAGGCAGACAGTGACATGCTTGGTCAACTCATTGATGGAATGATGGGTGCATCTTTTACAATTGTGAATAAAGAACCTTAACAAGAAACATAAGACCAAAGATATACGACATCTGACATACCTTGTCTGACGGTCATTATCGGTTGTATCAGCACCTCTTTCACTACCAGCCAAATCAATAAAAGAGATTTTCCCAACAAGCTTTCCACTTTTCAACTCATTCCCGTCATTGTTCCTTCTGGATTCTTTAACTTCAGGATGTTTCTTAATAGCAAGTTGCAATATAGCATGTGACCTTGAAGACTCCTCATTGGCACCAGTGGAACCTGTACTCCTAGCTGCATTTCCCTTCTCGATATATTCTTTTACAATTTGTACATCAGACACTTCAAATTCTTGAAGCCCAACAATACAAACCTGCTGCCGACCATCTTCTCTCATGCAAAGCTTCCTATTACAGAAAAATAATGCATAGTGAGGATGTGTATGCATGGAAAAAGAAGAAATACATGATATATCGAATATAGTTCAGTTAAGGAATTGGACTCTTGAAAGGGAAAGAAAATGCACGTTATTACTCTCAATGTTTTTGTATCTGTATTTTCATTTACTTCATTATGATCGGTAAATGTATCGATTCAGTCACAAACATTATATATACAACTAAACTATGCCCAAAAGTTAATATTGAATCACATGCAAGCTGTTGTGTGTAGAACCTTTGATTCATTACGCAACTGCATGTCAATATGAACTTGCAGTGGGACTATGTTTGCTTCATCCTGACATCATACCAAGTTCAATTACAGTTAAATTGGATAATTGATGCCGTAAGTACAAGGACAAATAATCTAACGATCCCAAAAGATTAAGATAACAAAAAACCATGATTAGATTTATAATCTTTTGGATAAGATTTATAATCTTTTGGATAAGATTTATAATCAAAGCACCAAAAAGTTAATATAACCAGCATACCCTAAGATTGTTGAGGTGTGCATAAACTAACTAACCTAGATGCCCATGATTATCAATATGATATCATATACATAATACAATCTCACTATGGATGAATGAATTTGCTGTCCCTATAACAATATCAAATCTTGTTTCGTCTAGATCAATTCCAGAAAAATAAAAATAAAGAATAAACTTAAAAACTTACTTTCTTTCACTGAGTAGATCAAACAATTTCCCACCATATATCTCAAAAAAGCTAAGCCACAACTTGAATCTCTGATTACGATAAACTGGCTGATGTAACAATCTAACAAGGTCTTCAGCAGCTCTAAGAGGTAATGGCTGCATTGTAAATGTCTTGCCACTGCCTATTCAAATACGAAAAACTTAGATCAACTTCATGATACCAATGGCATCTTATAAGGAGAAAAAAAGGTAGATACAATTTCATTGGAAATAAGAGAAGTCACAGTATCCAAGAAAACAAGTGAGCAATAGGTTGATCAGATTTATTGAGTACCTGTTTGACCATAAGCAAAACATGTAGCCTTTGTCCGTTCAAATATGATGGGAATAATTGGTTGCACGGTAACCCTATAAACCTTTAAAAAAATGCATGTCAGTCAAACAAGATTCTACGAAACCATCTAACATTGCAAAATTATTCTAAACTACAATTGAAAAAGGAACATATAACAGTTACCTCATCATTGGTAACATACTCATCAAGAACTGCATCAAAGCAGAATTCATGCTTCTCCACATATGCAGTTAAGTCCACCTATCTCAATTTAGAGAACGCAAGAAAAGAAGTTACCATCAGGTCAAACAACAGCCACATCAAACAATTAAGCCAATATTGTACATCAAAGTTCTGAGATAAAATTTAGGAACCTTTAGTTTTGGTTCATGAACAGTCAAAGAGGCATCGTCGCATACTGATACAATATCATCCTCTTTACGAGCAAGCTCCTTCTTGTTTAATGGCCTCTTTCGCACCTAAGACAGGGTACACAACATATATTAAGAAAAAGGAACAATACATGAAAATATATGCCAGTTGATGCTAGAATACCCATGACAATAGAAGAAGCAAATGATCAATTATATGATCCCATAAGAAGCTTACCACAACTTTGATTTTAGCCACGTTATTTTCCCTGGCAACATTCTCTTTTTCAATCACAGGTAACATAGCCACAGCATCTTCATCAGCTTGGCTTCTTTGCTGCCTGCTGCTAGCTACATTAAATTCATCCTCAAATGCCCTAGTACCACTTGGAATGAATGGTGACGGCTCGAATGGTTCTGACATAACATGCTGGTGGCAAAAAGAACTTATTAAAAAGGAAATCCAGAAAAAAAAAATGAAAAAGAACTAACCACCACAAAAAAGGATAACTAGGTGATTTTCATACAACATTCATAGAGCAATGGACCGTAGATAAATTCTTAGCAGATACCATAAATATAATGCTATAAAACATGCAATTAAAATGTGATTCTTCAATAAGGAAAGGTGAGTAGTTCGTTAGTTGGTATAGAAACATTTTTTTTTCTTTTTGATCTCCTAGACACCAACCGTCTCCCTCCTCTCTGAATCGCCCGTGTCAGTAGAAAATCCCCAAAGAAAATAATAATGGAACCATGTCAACAACCTACAGTTCTTCTCCCAGAATATCAGGCAACTAGATAGATTATTATTGTCCCAATCCCTAATAGGCAACCATCTAATATCTGCCTCCAGAAATTATAGCTTTTACATATACAATCAAACCAAGTAAGAATCTCTTGCCTATAAAAAAGAAAAACCCGAATTAATCACCATACCTCAGACAAAAGCTCGGTATCATCCATAGCATGGAGATCTAAAAGTCCAGCACCAAAATCTCCCCTAAATTCTGGAGAATAATAGCCATCCATTGCACCCAATACTCCGGAAGCTTGGGCGGTAGGTGTATGTGGTTCAGATCCAGACTCTCCACCAAAATTCAGATTTCTCATCAGTTTTAATAGCCGCTGTTTCTCTTCAGCAGATTGTGCTCCGTAACTCTAAGCCAATTAAGAAGGGAAGGGGACATTCAATTGCTATGCAATAAACAACAACTAAAGCCAGGTATAACATCAACTGAACGACAAAAAAAAATGCAAAACTATCCCCAAATCAAACTGAGCTTCCTATAAAATTACGAGATGGTATGATATTCAAATTCAATAGGGCATCTAAACATTCATAATTTCACATTTGACCCCAACAGTTGAAGATTGCATGTGCTGGAAAAAGAAAGAAGATAGAAATGACCTCTTACAGTAAATACTCAGACAGATTCATGCCAAATAAGCATAGCTCAACCAACATAAAATATGTAGCCTCGACCAAAGACCCCACCAGAACTCCACATATTGAAGAAAAAAAGGGGCAGACTCATTACTCTCGCAACAAATTTTTAGTCGCACTCCAGAAAAAAATACAGAAACCCTCGGAGATAATAAGTGGTGTACCTGCATGAGGAGGGAGCGTTGATCAGCCAAGGGAGAGGCCAGATGCTGCAAACCAGCGGACTGGAGCCACCGAGCCATGACAGCATCACCAGCGTCGTTAGTGGGACCTGCATTATGCAGGGTCCCACCGCCGGCGTGGTCGTAAAAGGCAGTCGCCGCCGCAGCATTGCTCTGCTGCATCTGGCCGCCCATGTGGCGCTGCGAACGTCTTTGCGGAGCCAATTTTCAAGATCTGTTTAACACCGCTTCATCCGAAAAAACAAATTTAATCAAGTATACAAAATCATTATATAAAAAAAAAAAAAAATCAACAACATCATCATCAAAACATTCCAGACGAAAACAACCAGCCGATCCCCCATATTTAACGAAACAAAAAAGAGTAACGAAAAGAAGAAGAATACTCACAGTGAGAAGAAAGTTTGAATTCGAAACAGGACATGAAAAGAATTACTCAAATACGAAATTCCAATCCAAACAGAATCTGCAATAAAAATCACCAGATGAAATTTTAAAAAAATAAAAAAATAAAAAAAGCAAAGAATTGAGAGGTGATTTCAAACATTGAAACATACCAAAATTGAACAAGAAATGAATAGGTTTGGAAGGTGGAGATCTGTAAAACGAAGAATCTAAAGATGGGGGAATCAGAGATCAGATCTGAATCAAAACCCTAATCTCATCGAGAGAAGAAAGAGGGAAAAATATACAAATTTGCCAAACCTTTTCTTTTATCTTCGTGAAACAAATGAAACCGAGAGAGAAATGAGTTGGCCAATTTTTTTTGTAAAGACTTCAACGCCACAGACTACACCTTTCCTTAATATTATTAACGAAAATAAATAAAACCAAATAAAAATTGGTCAAAAAGGCAACAAAATATATACACAAATTACTAATTAATTCATTATATTCAAATTAATTAAACCGCTATTTTAAGTTATATGTTAAAATGACTTTAATACCCTTGTGATTATTCACTAATTTCTACGCGACGCGTCTCATTGTCCTTAAACGGGAGTGGGGAGCTGCCCAGGCCGACCCCGGCACAAATATTGAATCTTTGTCTATTGACGGAAATGCCCTTTCTCTTTACGCCTACATTTGCTTGACAAATGACACTCTTTCATTTCAATCAACACCAACCCCATTCGTTTAATTCTAATAAAATCCCATCTTAATTGGTTGCAATTGCAACCGCAAATGTAATTGAATTATGTTTGATTTTATGTTTACAATTTCGATGTGGATCCTATGTTTTAGTGTGGATGCAAAACACAAGTAAACAACACCAAATGTAATCACATGGAATCCACTCTTTAAATTATCATTGATTCGTTTCCATTGTAATTGGATAAACATGACCTAAGTTTTTTGTTTTGTTGGTGTGGTTTTAGTATTTGTTTATTTGTTTTTCTTATTTCTTTTTGCCATATATATATACACACAACTATAGTTCGATTGTTTTTTATTTAAAATTCACCATCAAACTCTTATAGTATGTGACGAAATTCGAATTGGGAAGTGAAAACAAACAAATATTTTGTCATTGCCCATGATATCCTAACCTTGTGGCTACATATTTTTCAAGTATTGGTTCAAAATTTATTGTGTTGGGTGATTTTTAGCTATTTGTTCGACATTTATGGTTATGTTTCACTTTCATACCCTTCTCTTTCACTTGACTTTCATTGAAATACATGCAGGATGATATTGATTTTTTTGTCTAACGTATTGACACTTACATCTTTTTATTATGGATGTAGATCGACGTGAGGGACGAATCGATGTTTTCATTATATTATATAAAATTCATGGAGGATAAAAATAATAACTAACAAAAACGTCACTAGTATAAGTATGTTGAGATATTTTGGCAAATGAATTATAATCTTTTCAAATAAATAAAATTCTTTTAACAGCTAAGGAATCTTAATAAGGTTAGTTTCTTAGATTATGGAAGAGATTTGATTTTAAAGGAAAAATATATTAAGCGTTGGTTTTAGTCTTTCGTGTGGTCGTGGCGTGAGTAAAAAATAAAAGAAGAAAAAGTACAGGATCTCAGCGACTGACCGGGGAAGATTGCGGAAGAACGGGTGAAGAACTTCATGTATATCTATACTTAATATGTTCATCATGTGAAATAGGTGGATGTCGAACAACCTACCAGTAAGACGATAATGGAATGAATACTTTGACATGGAATATGTTGGCGAGAAGATTGCAGAATTGAGGGATCAATTCTGAAAATCAGAGGGAGCCTTTATAAATCTGAATAACTTGTTGACAAGAAGATCATGTGTGCTGTACAAACAGCTCTAGAGTTTAGGGGGAGTCTGAACCATTCTTCAAAGAATGTTTAAAACAATGCAGGAGAATCTGACGTTTATGTTTAGTTATGATATGACTACTCATTGTGATACATATGACAAGTTACATTCTGAAAATCTTAATAATATTCCATATCTGAGCAAATAAGCTCTCCAGATGTAGGCAATATTGGCCGAACTGGGTTAACAAAGTGCACTGTGCTTTTTCTAGTTAAGTACTTATGATATAACTAAAAGGTATTTAACTTATTTCTTTTCAAAGTATAATATAAACACTAAAACAATATAATATTCCTTGTCCATATATTTATTTAAATAATTTCTCTGAATTTATCAGTGTCATAATTTTTCCTAAAATGCCTACCAACGTCGAAATTTTTATCAACTTTGATATTTTAAAAATTGGCATGCATTAAGTTGTAGGTTATGCACTTTGGTAAGTTAAATTCAATGTTGGATCTCATTAATTGATTCATGACAATTAATGTATTATTAGTTGAGTGTACTTCGTTAAAATGGTACAATAATAATGGTGGTAGATATGTGTGAATTCGTTTAAACTTTAAAAAAAATAAAAATAAACATAGTATAAAATTGCACTGAGTACAAAATTTAAAATGTGAATGTTGGTAACATTAACAAAAAAAAAAGTCTTTAAATAACAAAAACAAATTAGTATTATAATAAAGATAATTATAATATGTGACAATTTTATGAATAATAATGAAGTATATAACAATATTAAAAAAACTGTAAATATAGTAAAATCTATCCGTAATAATAGACTTCTATTATTGATAAAAGTTTATCAATAATAGTTATGTTTGTAAACTTTTTAAAATGTTGGGTATTGGAAAGTATTTGGATTTATTAGTGAGGATTGAAGTAAAATAAAACTAAAAGAATGGTATAAATGTAAGATTAGTAATATGATGATGGAGGAAATGATTGGGAAATGGGGATTTTAGAAAGGAAGAAGAGAGGAGGGGGCCGGAGGATGGCGCACACACATTTATGACACTTTGTTTTTGGTTCTGCCCGAAGCTCAGAAACTCCACCTCCTCTCTGCATTCTCATTTAACTCATCTTGTCTCCTTTCTTATTTTATCTTCTTTACTTTATATTTATATTTCTATGCTTATTAGTAGGAGATTCTTCAATTTTATACATCAACCCCTACCAATTATTGTGACTATATATACCACTATATATATTTTGTGTATATACAAATGATGGTTGTTTTCTTTACATACCAAAATATTTGTCTAAGTTAAGCATTAGGATTAAGACATGTATCTTTGATTGGATTGAAACGATGTTTGAACTTTTTTATAACTATCATAAACATATATGTATTTTTTTGTTTGCTAATGGAGCTACTTAATTAGAGGATATTTATTTGATACTGGATGTAATGCTGGCGATATCATGATTGTTTTTGTTGCTCAAAGTTGCAAAGTGTCAACCTAGTGTGTAGCTCGATTAGTTTCTGAGTTGTATATATTTATCGGTCAACTAGTGTGTAGTCAACTTAAACTTCAAAGCACATAGAATTTTTTCATTTTGAGATGTTTATTCTCCTATTATTCTTCATGGTAACTCTCGACAAGAATAAAACTACAACGTTGAAAAAGGAAAAGGAATATATTATATTTGATTTTTAAAATGCCACGTTTTCAAAAGTTTTAACATTACACTTAATTTGTTAGAAACAAACAAAATAGTATTAAAATGATAGAAAAAACCTAATCTTGAACGAAAGTTACGACTCGAGTATAAGTCATTGCACAATTTTTTTTTTTTTATCAAATTTATAGTATTTATGAAAAGTTAAAAGAATAGTATAATTTAAAAAAGAAATACAAACATTCATTTATTTAGTGAATTTGTAATTTAGCCATATGGTTCTATGGATATATATATTTTCTTCCCACTAGACAACAAGAAGTTCAAGTTGGTTCGAAATTCAAACAAAATCAAACAAAGTTTTCATTTCAATGGCGGAAATGTAATATTACAACCGTCTAAGGGTAAAAGTGGAAAGAAAAAATGGATGGATATGATGATGGCATCCCACTAATACTCCAAACTCCAAAGCATCAAATACAAATACAAATTAATAGAGTTTTTAATTCTAATTTTCCTTACTTGGATTTTTAGACTTTTTAGTCATTTCCTAACCTAAAACATAAACACTATAATTAATCAATTTACTAAGGACATGTTATTTGAAATTTAAATGTGTGGTTTTTATAAAATGAAGTTTAAATTGTTAATAACATAAAAACGAGTTAAGATGTAAAATCAAACATTTAAATTAAGGTTGAATTATTTAATACCGCGAAAGTGATTTAACTTTGTTATTTGTTAGAGAAGTTATTTGATATTTTGTTAAATTATAAATTTAGTATGTGAAAGTTTCGAGTTCATATCTATAGTTTTAAAAGTTTTAGTTGAGACTTCAAAGCAAATTTAGTTCAATAATAATTAACATGTGTATTATCTTTCGTGAGATAGAGGTTTGATAATTCATTTATACGATATTTGTACTAAAAAGTTTAATAGAATCTATAGTTTAGATTTTTTTTTTCACATAGTATAGACTGTTCACTTTAATCTAAACTTAAAGCTTCAAAAGTTTTCAACTTGGTTAAACATGTTACCATTAGGATCTCGTTCGGTTTGGGTTACATTGCAGATGTTTACTGTCCTTAATCTCTGACTCATCTCAACCTTGGCTAAGCTTACATGCATTAGAAATATTTGCACTGATGTGACGACAAGCCAATTGCACTTTGATGTTTAAATCAACATATTGGAAGTGGCTAATTCAACTAAGTACTACAAGAAAAGAAAAAAGGTTGGATCTCTTGTTAATTTTGAAATTACTTATCCTCCCTTTTTCAAGGTGGTTAAATGAGATTATTTATATATCAATCTCCTGACACAAGCCTATGATTAATTACAACATGTAATGAAAGAGGTGTTTCAAATGTCTATAGCACTCGAGGTTGCAAAGTGCTAGTTCGACATAGACCCAATTATTTTTCAATTAGCATATATTTATCAATTTGATTGGTTGACCAAAATCCAAAAAAAAAAAAAAAAAAAAATCAATATTCCTCATCATTTTTTCCAATACCCCTTAACCTTATCACACGCTATTAAACAATAACCACTTATTCCTTCAAAAAAATAAAAACACAAGTTTATAACTAACATACACTTTAGTCGATCAACATGTCAAATGTTTAAATCTTTCACAGACCATAACACAAAGAAACATAATTTAGCGATGCCTTATGCAAAAACACCAAAACTTTCAATAGGGTAAAGATTGATGTCACCTTTTTCCAACCCTAAGGACCAAAGGCTATAGGTTTAGAACTACAATATTGAACAAACTTTTTGGGTAAAAAGAAGTTAGTTGTTTATGTCACGTGGGGAGCCACATGAGAAAGAATGAGGCTGGTGGATCTCAAAGTGGGCCATTTGAAGAAGAAGAAGAAAAAAAGAAAGCCATTTTACTTTATGATATTTACAAACAGCCCCCTCTCCATCTTTATAGCTTCAAATGCACTTCTTTTTAAAACAATACCATTGCTTTACCTTAAAGCATGTGAGGGTGTGGGGGGATCCCTTTAAAAAGATCATTTATAAATATATATGTCTTTTTAATTATATTTCCTTTTCTAATTCTATTTATATATACTTCTAAAAGTCTATGGGAGCTCAGTCTTACTCCATTGGTTGATTGATAGGTGTATTGTTTTTCATGATGGTGACATTGCAAATATTATTGATTATTATTAGATCAAATCTAATTTGCAAATAATAATAATTAAGGGGAATTGTTATATGCCCCTAATAATAATATAGTCATGTTATTTAAATCATAGACATTCTTATGTATGGTCAAGTTGGTTGAAATGGAATGTTGAAGAAAGAAGGCTCAATTAAGGGTAAATATAAAATAGATTTTGATTGGATCTAAGTGGGCTGGGCCTGTGTAATGAGAGAGAGGAGATGGGGAGGGTTAGAGGCCCAAATCAAGCCCAATATGAATGGACTCAGCTGGCTAAATTGAGCCCAAAGTACATATGGGATGTGAACCTTATAATCCACGACTAAGATAAGTAGTTAAAATTTAATATCGATTTAAAAGAATAATAACTTGGGAATATGTTTTTTGGTATAATCTCTTTTTCTCATGTTTGTTGATGCTAATATATTGTAACTCACTCCCTTGCATCTAAAGCTTTGAATGAGCGTGAGTCTTATCTTTTTTTTTTTTTTTTTTTTTTTTTTTTTTATATTCATTATTTGAGTGATTTTTTATGCTTGTTTTACTTGATGTAATTTTTTAGATTTTTTTTTGCCTGTATTGTTTTAAAAAGAACGAAGAATAAATTGTTTTATAAAATTGAAAGAATGGACAAAAACAAAAAAAATAGCTCGTGTGTATATATAGAATATTCAATCAAATTTAACGTCTAGTAATTGAATCTTTCAAGTAACAAAATAATCTTTAGAAAACGGATATTGAAAAATGAAATAAATATGAAATAAAATGTACACTTTAAGTACCTTATATTAGAAAACCACATATGAAAAAAGTCCATCAAAATATAGTTGGGATCATTGTAAACATAGGCTATAGACACGACGTTCATTGTAGAAACTATTACATCAAGACCTCCATTCTCCATCAAGCTCTTGAGTCACCGGAAAGGAATCGTTTCACAAAGCCACATTATCATGCCTACCTCGGGGAACAAGAGCTTTGGTTGTATGACTATACAATCTATGAACATGTTTAAATAACAAACTATGAACATCATAATAAGAAGACATAATATTTATAACGAGAATCAATGCTACTTCAGTGAAGACATCGATCCGACCATTTAACATTTGAATGGTGAATCTAACAAAAGATAAAAGTTGATTCGCTTACCAACCAAACTCCATCTAAAATAGAACAAAACCTCCACCAAGAGGGTCAACAAAGATGTTTGTCTGAGAACCTTGGATAATAGCCAATTACACACTCATTAGGCATTTTAACAATAACCCCAATGTCACACCTATTGTCATTCAAAACTTGGCCAATAAAACATGAGAGAAAACAAAGAGAAGATTTAAAGAACGAAAAATATCGTTTCACATCAGTTATCTATCTACACCTACGAGTGATGGATGACCTACTAGAAGGTGTTTGGATACCTATAATAAAATTATAATGCATTACAACGTAACAAAAAATTCACAAGTGGATTAAGTGTTTTGAACCCAATTTGTAATATTAAACTCATTTCATTTCGACAGTTTTCAATTAAACTTTATTTTTAATCGTTTTTCACATTTTTACAATTCTATTTATGTTTCACTCTTGACACACATTTTAGTACTCATTCGATTCCTAATAATCCTAATTACATTCCAACCCTCGTAGCACTTCCAGTGAAAGATGATAGTGATCTACCAACTGCATCACTAATACCAAGAATATTTAAAAGCCAATCTTTTAAAATTGAAGATTAAAACACCATAACCAACAATTATGTTGGCTATTTTATTCCTACTAACAGGAGTTTAACTCAATTAACATCTAAGTGTATCAACAACCAACCAAGTTTGTGGTTCGAATCCTACAAACTCAAATATTATTGTGTCCAGAAAAAAAAAAAAAAAAACGGTGGAAGACACGAGCGATGGGATCGGTAAGGGATATGGATCATCAACCGACAAATTACCGGATGGGGAGGGGCAACTTGAGTAATATAGAAAAGGCATATGATTCATTGTAGAGTGGTTTCTATATAATTCAGTTTCATAATTTATTTCTATCTATCCCTATTTATAACTTCGAGACAATATATATCTATATATATAGATATATAAAGTTGGACGTAATTAACTATAAATTGATTTCTACAGTTTAATATTTTAACCCAAAATAATAGCAACAACAATAACTTAAAACCCATTAGCTTAGGTTCATATATATGTGTGTGTGTTTCCATAACATCTAGGGTTGACCATTTTTGAAATAAAATATGTAAACATTTTATTTCAATTTTCTTTTTTAACATTAAATAACCAAAATTAATATGCGTTATTATTTGTTTGTAATAACTATGCATTATTAATTATACCGGGTAAACAAAGTAAAACAATACATTAATTTACATTTAGGAAAATAAAATTAAAATAAAAAAAAATTGATGAAAATTTAGATATTCTAAAAATTTAAAGGCATTTCCAATAATTTGATATTAAAAAAAATTATAGTCTCTATAACCAAGTAATAGATTATAAGTTTAATCTATGATAACTATCTATTTAAAAATTATATTTCTAAGTGCTTTCTTGATACATAAATGCATTGACCCGATATATATCTATATATATCATAATTAAATGTTAGAATGAGCTGACATATATGTACTATCTAGAAGTTTAAGTTAGATCTCCAAAACAAACAAAATTTTAAGTAAAAAAAAAACCGATATTCAACCGCTTGGGAAAATATGAGTTTGGACGTTTTAAATTTATATCAAAGTGACAGATAATGATAACCTTTGCATCATATTTATCACTTCGTTGGTAAATGTGCCAAAATCAAAGCCTATGTGCCATGCCTTGTAGGACGTCACAATTCTTCACAATTGGAATGGACATTTCTGTCATTCTCTTCCTCCACTTCTCTCCATTTTCTCCTACAAAAATTTCCCTTTCCGTCGATTCATCTTAGATTAGAGAAACAAAACAGTAGAAACACGGAGAGAGGCAAAATGGGAAGCAATGCAAAAGGAAGAACAGTAATGGAGGTGGGAACTGATGGAGTAGCAATAATCACCATCATCAACCCTCCAGTTAACTCCTTGTCTTTTGATGGTAAAGTTTCATTCTTTCTATCAAATCTCCATTCAGTTTAAGATTTGGCCATTGAGATAGATAGGAAACTCAAATTTCATGTTTCCCTTCGGTTTCAATGACTTATTGTAATTATCTTCTAGCTAGTACCTTGCTTAAGTTGAAACAGGAGTTTTGTGATTCCACCGGATCAAAGTAGTTGTTTCTAAAGTAAGTGGAGGAACCTGAAATTCTAATTTGTGTATACTATTTTTGTTCAAACACAGTGTTATTCAGCCTGAGAGATAGTTATGAACAAGCCTTGAGAAGAGATGATGTGAAGGCAATTGTTGTTACAGGTTAGTAATATGTGAAATGAATTTGGTTTATGGATTCCATGAGTTTTGTCCGTGGTGGGATCAAACATTTTGGGATGGTAATTGGTGCTTTATCTGTGTTCGAATCTCGGGAGAGAAATGGAGAATGGAAGAAAGGAACTGATTGTTTTATATTGTTTGGAGTGTAGGTGCAAAGGGAAAATTTTCTGGTGGCTTTGATATAACTGCTTTTGGTGTACTCCAAGGAGGAAAGGGTAGGTCTGATTAACTGTAGTTACAAGAAAGAATCTCTAAGAACATGAAAAATTCATGTACTTCACTGGTAAGGATGAAAATTTTCTAATCAATAAGGATGCATGTTGACTTCATGTAAAATGTGTCTCAGGGGAGCAACCAAATGTTAGAAACATATCAATTGAAATGATCACTGATATTTTTGAAGGTAATGAATTACTGTCATGGTTTAGTTATATTAATTGTGAGAGATTTGATTCTTTGCTGGCCTATTGGGTGTTAATTCCTTGATCTCATCTGTCAGCTGCCCGAAAACCTGCGGTTGCAGCTATAGATGGACTTGCTTTGGGTGGAGGGTTGGAGGTTGCCATGGTATGTTGGCTATTTCCATATAGATTGGGAATGAATCCTGTTACGATCTGCTCTCTGACTTCAATATTCTCAGGCTTGTCATGCTCGAATATCAACTCCCACCGCTCAATTAGGGTTGCCTGAACTTCAGCTCGGAATAATTCCTGGTTTTGGAGGTAAGGTTTTACTTTTAGGAATTGATTGGTTTTCTAAGACTTAAAATATTATGCATCCTGTTAGCTATTGGTCTTATTGTATGAAAATAAACAAATGATCGTTGAGTGATTGTGTCAATTCATATGTAGAAGAAATAGGCAGATCTTAGTTTTTTCTGTTTGGATTATCCTGTCTGTTCAACATGAAGACAATAAGATTTACACATTCCTAAAAATGGTTGAGGTGTTCTACTTTTCCTATCTTGATCTTGAGACTCTTAACTATTCAGGAACACAACGGCTTCCACGTCTTGTTGGTCTCTCAAAGGCCCTAGAAATGATGTTGGTAAGCTTAGATGGATTAACAAATGGATAATAACGTAAAATATACACATTGTAGTTGTACACATATTAACTTTGATTCTTGTTGTCTATTACACATGTAAACAGACGTCAAAGCCAATTAAAGGACAAGAAGCTCATTCTTTGGGGCTTGTGGATGCCATTTTCCCTCCTGAAGAGTTGATCAACACTGCACGTAGATGGGCTCTCGAAATCCTAGAGCGAAGAAGACCATGGGTTCACAGTCTTCACAGGACTGACAAGTTAGAGTCTCTTGCTGAGGCTAGGAAAATATTTAACTTAGCTAGAGCTCAGGCAAAGAAACAGTACCCAAATCTTAAGCATACATTTGCCTGCATTGATGCTGTTGAAACGGGTGTCGTCTCTGGCCCTCGTGCTGGACTTTGGAAGGTTTCTCATCTTCTTGATAATTTTCTTTCCTCCCCATTTTATCCCCCCTTCATTCACCGTCTATATATTTGTTTTGGTGATTCCAGGAGGCTGAAGAATTTCAGGGACTCCTACATTCTGATACTTGCAAAAGCTTAATTCATATCTTCTTTGCCCAGCGTTCAACAACTAAGGTCAGATAATAAAAGGACTGAGACATGAATGTTATGTTGGTTTTATAGAAGTTGTTGTACATTAATAATGAGTCTTCTGCTAGACTTAAGAAGTATATTCTCTTGACCTCTTGATCTTTGGATGTCATGGTTGTATTTATTTGTTTTCATCGTGTATAATTTTCTATGGGGGATCGATCTTAAGGGCTAAAATGAACATTCCCAAGGGAGAACTAGAATATCAATAGAGTTAGATACTAAATTTAGCAATTCCATAGCTCAGGATGCGAACCATAATACTGTATAAAGGGTCTTCACTACTGAGAAAATTAGTAGTTTTGCTAATTTATTGTAGAGCCTTATTCATACTTCCAGTTCACACCAACATTTCTTCTTCTTTCATGTTTGATAGGTACCTGGAGTTACTGATCTGGGTTTGGTACCGAGACAAATCAAGAAAGTTGCTATTGTCGGAGGAGGATTAATGGGATCTGGTATAGCTACAGCATTGATTCTTAGCAACTATCATGTGGTACTTAAAGAAGTGAACGATAAGTTCTTGCAGGCTGGCATTGACAGAGTCAGAGGTGCGGCTGGAAAATAATGATTTTGACATATTCTTTTGGACCTCACAATTTGCAGCTCTTTCTAAACTCATGATCTGATATATTCTCCTACAGCAAACCTACAAAGCCGAGTCAGAAAAGGGAATATGACTAAAGAGAAATTCGAAAAGACTATTTCTTTACTCAAGGGAGTTCTTGACTACGAAAGTTTTAAAGATGTAGATATGGTGATAGAGGTACTTTTGGGCTTCTTTTCTCTTTTGTAGTGTTGTCAAGGCTCCCCTTTTCTTCCCCCAAAGTGGAGTGCAGTAGTTAATATTGATTTTTGTGTTCTCGAAACAGGCTGTTATTGAGAATGTTTCTTTGAAGCAACAAATCTTTTCTGATCTCGAAAAATATTGCCCCCCATATTGCATGCTTGCTACTAATACTTCCACAATAGACTTGGAGTTGATTGGAGAGAGAATAAAGTCTCGTGACAGGATTATTGGAGCTCATTTCTTTAGGTATATCCACATCCCCCCACTCCCCTTCTGAGATCTTTTTGGCTGAGCCTTGAGTTTCTGCTTCTGATGCAGTCCTGCTCATATCATGCCGCTATTGGAAATTGTCCGTACCAAGCATACGGCTGCACAAGTGATTGTTGATCTGCTAGATGTTGGGAAGAATATAAAGAAAACACCAGTTGTCGTTGGAAATTGTACAGGTTTTGCTGTCAACAGAATGTTTTTTCCCTACTCTCAGGCTGCAATTTTACTTGCAGAACGTGGGGTAGATCCCTATCAGATTGACAGGGCTATTTCCAAGTTTGGAATGCCAATGGGACCGTTCAGGTTTGTAATTGTCAATGAAGTTTGCGTCAGCTGCATGTCCTGATATCATAAAATCACAGTTTCTTATTCGTCTTTAAGTTTGGTTGAAGTAAGGTTGTCAGGTTTTTTTTCTTATTTGCTCTTGATTATTCTTTCAGGTTGTGCGACCTTGTTGGTTTTGGTGTGGCAGCAGCAACTGCCAGTCAGTTTGTTCAAGCTTTTCCAGAAAGAACTTATAAATCGATGCTAATTCCTCTGATGAAAGAGGATAAGAATGCAGGTAGCTTTTTCATCTCAAAATAAGCATAGGGCTTATTATTTACTTTTTTGTTATTATTACTGTTATTATTTTACGAATCCGAGCTTTCATTGCGTAAAACGAAAGAAATATATGGGCATAGGAAAAACAAGCCTATAAAAGCGGTCAACTACCTACAAGAACAAGCTCCAGTCTAAAAGAATGATATTAAGTTGATAATTACAAAAGATCAGACAAACGGATAATCAAAGAGAGGCACTAAACCTCACTTCCTCCCAAACCTCGTTCAAAAAACGCACTACCCCTCTATAAAACCTCCTATTTCTCCTATCTATTTATTTCCCCCAGTCCACACTCCTCACCTGTTATTGAATATGTTGTTACCTTTATTATGCAATTTTAGATGGTCTCGCTTGTAATATTCATTTGTGTTCATTCATTTTTACTTAAAGACAACATTACTTACAAAAATGAGAATGCATTACACACCTCAGGTGAATCCACTCGTAAAGGTTTCTATGTCTATGACAAGAACCGAAAAGCTGGGCCAAATCCGGAGTTAAAGAAATATATCGAGAAGGCTAGGAGCAGTTCTGGTGTTTCAGTTGATCCTAAGGTATCTCTCCCCCACTTCTCCTCACAAACATATGTTTGCTTTGCTTGTTTCTCTTCATTTAAATTTTTTATGATCTTAGCTATAGGCAATAAATCAGCATTTGAATCATATAGTAAACCTCGTTTCCAAATAATAAATATATACTTTTGGAATGAACTCATGAAGTATTAACTTGGGAAAGTGACAGTAGTTGTGGATAACTAAATAAATGATTTCGGTGAATGTAGCTCAGAAAGTTACCCGAAAAGGACATTGTGGAGATGATATTCTTCCCGGTGGTGAATGAAGCATGTCGTGTCCTTGCCGAAGGCATAGCAGTCAAAGCAGCTGACCTGGACATTGCTGGTGTAATGGGAATGGGTTTCCCCTCCTACAGGTTAGTTAACTTGACCTCATTTTGGTACGTTTCTATAATTCCAAAAACTAGAGCATAAAATTTTGTCCTTGTGCAGGGGAGGACTCATGTTCTGGGCGGATTCTCTTGGATCAAAATACATCTATTCAAGGTTGGAGGAATGGTCGAAACAGTATGGTGGATTTTTCAAGCCCTGTGGATACTTAGCTGAAAGGGCTGCTCAGGGTGCAACTCTGGTGAGAAATCTGCATCCTAATTTAACACAGCTCCTCTTCATGCACCTATTAATAAACGATCCTCAACTCTTATATGCATCTCCCACATGGATCAAAAGCTGAACTCTTGGCAAAACAGAAAGCTGAGGAACAAATTTAGGGTGATTTGGCAAACAAAAACTGGGAGGGTATAAGTTTCTAGGAAAAAACTTGGTGCATCCTATTTTCGGAAGGGATAAAAGATTGCTTGCCAACTTCCAAGTGACTAATGAACTTTACAGGTGTCAATTCGATAGAATTTAAGTCAACAACCAATTAACAAACAACAAACTTCAACAAAATTACTAAGCCGTATAATTATTCATCCATGTTTTTGTTAAATATTACGTTGCATCGTTTGAGGCTCTTCTCTCTTCGCATTTGGACGCCACTGCTTAGAGTAATTGGGAACAAAATGGCTCTTGATAAAATATTAAAGACTCCTAAATTTTGATGAAACATTCCAAAATTGCCCATCATAGGATCTCTTTGTCGACAATGATCTAACTGTCCCAGTTTACAGATTTCTCAATTCAATGATGTGAAATAAGTGCTTTGATTCATGCTAACAAACAATGACAATCTCTGGTGGTCTTAGATTGATTATGATAATTGCTACTCAAAGTACTTATATTGTGTGATTTGAATGCAGAGTGCTCCGGGTGGCCATGCTAAACCTCGAATGTAAGATCAATCAACTCAACTGGAAGTTTGTTTTGTGTTTCTTGTTAAAATCTAGGTATGATGCCTGGGATTGGGCTTGTATGAATAATGTATTGAGGTTGCGGTTGTACCTCTGGAAGACATTTATTTTTTAAAGGAATTTGAGTTGGTGCAATTTTCAATTGATAGTAATCTATTCGTTATCATCATCTCTTTGATGGAACTTTTTGGTTTTTGTATTTCATTACATTCATCTGGATTTTAAGACTTGTTTTTTCTCAAAATGAGTATCTCCAATCAACCCATTGTTGCCATCCAATACTTCAAAATATATCCAACTGTCAGTTAATGAGTCTGCAAGGTAAAAAAGTAGTGGACCATAGAGTTATCAGGATATTGCTAGAGCTTAACTATCATTAATTATCCAGGAAGTGTATAGAGTTATCCAGGAGATTAAAGCTCAACTATCATTTCTCCCTCCCCCCCCCCCCCCCCCCCCACCACCACCACCACCACCACCACCAAAGATTTCATCTCATAGACTCCGTAACTGTTCTCATCAAACACGTACTAAAACAAGATGCCAAATAAATAATAGTAGTATTTAAATCTTATCATTACAGGCATCATGTATCCTATATCAACATGAATCAACAAGGATGTGCATGATTACAAGGGCATATAAGTAAAAACTTAAGCTTCGATTTAGTATTATTTGAAAAATGTACAGAAACAAATCAATATCTTCTTTCAGTTCGTACATTTATTTTGACTTCATTCAGAAAATGGGTCACACTAATTTCAAGAGGACGTGATGTAGAAAAATTATAGATGGTAGTACCAGTCCAGGGTTGTTGATGGCAAATGGTGTCCAGTGATTGAATCAACACAACCCAAAGGAACCTTCGGACCATAGCCCCGTGTTCCAGCCATAAGCATTCTGTTCCGCATACGAGCATGGAGTATCAAAACGTCAAAATTCACCTATATGACCTGCTTTAATTTAAAATACGTTCTGTTTCCCATCAATTGGCAAGTTCTGGGTATCATACTTGCACATTGCCTTCCATACAAGCAAATATGTGGAACTTCACACGGTAGATTCACATATATATAACTATATCAAAACACTTTCTTTCCCAAGATCAATGAGTAGAAATCAGAGAGGAAATGATAGTTAGGAGTTTGAAGTTTCGAACAAAGGATCTACAACTATAATATACCTTGTTCAACAAAGAAAAAGATTTCTCAGGGATCAAACAGCAAAGGTGCATTAAAAAATCTAAGTTTGAACCGCCTAACACATGAGTGACATAATAGACTAGATAAAAATGGGATCCAAAGCATCGAGAAACAACCAACTTAATGTTGCAGCCTTTACATTCAAGAAAGGTTAACGGCTGTGAAGTTACAAGCAACAGAATTTGGATTATATCTCCAAATATATAATACGATTTCTTTTCTAAGACAAAAAGATAAAAAGCTAGAAACCCCGTTTACCTTCATGCTACAGCGAGCGTATTCAGCTTCTCACAGTGAGGAGTAGGGAGATTTTTATTCCACTGGCGTCTCTGAAGTTCTATATGACAATAACGCCAAACCATGTTTCTATAATCTCTCAGCACACTATTCTCTATTTCAACTCGACCTGGGCTTCCAAGAGGGTATCTTACATCAAAATCTGATGATTTGACAAAAAACTCCACTCCATGCTTCTCTGTAGCCATCGGAATACTATAGGACAGACTTTTATGCAAAGCATATTCCGGCTCTGGAAATGGCAAGTAAGCCAACAAGCAAATTAACAAGAATGGTAACATTAGAAGAATGATCAAAAAGTTGGGACCTCCCCCATAAGATTCTGTCCTTTGTTGGCTTCCTGCACCTCCAGTTCTATACGTATAAGCACGACTCGTCTGAAACATATTTCCCTGCCCAAAGAACGCCCTGAATATCTCATCAGGATCAAAATTTTCTTCAAACAAATCATGACCATTTCTCCTTCTCCTTTGCCTTACATTATGCTGTTGGTTGTACTCATACTGATCAACCAAAGGCGTGTGATCATATTGCCTTCTTAAAGTATCATCGCTCAAACAACTGAAAGCCTTGGATAATTTCTTAAACGCTTCTTCAGAACCAGGAGCCTTGTTTTTATCAGGGTGAACTTTCAAGGAAAGTTTCCTATAAGCCCTCTTAATCTCTTCAGCGGAACTAGTTTTCTCCACACCAAGAATTCCGTAATAGTCCTTGGTTGTTTTTATCTGCCTAATCAATTGAACATGCTCCATACTGTAATTACGTTCACCATTCAAACCATCACCATGTTTCACCGAACCAGAAACACTCTCACCTTTTCCCGCACGTTTCTCCTCGGATGATCCCGAACCGATCTCCTCACACGCCGCCAATAGCTCGTCGACTTGCACACTCTGATTAAGACGACGAGCAATTTTAATGAATCTAAGTGCTCGCTCTTTATTCCCCGACGCAATTAATTCTTCCGCTATACGAATACATCTCAAAGCTTCATCCTTATTCCCATCCATAATCACACCGACAAATTCCCCCCTCCACCCCCCCCAAAAAAAAAACCTAAACTCCGGAATTACCTTCAGCCCAATACAATTCCAACTAGACTGGATACATACTAGAGATAGATAAGACCTAAATTAAGGAAAAAGAGAATAACACTATCAAATTTCGGAACTGTAAGCTAGAGTAAACATCAACATCATCATTTTTAACAATAAAATTTAAAAACAAGATAGATGGAAAAGAAGGGAAAATGAGAGTGGTGCCTGATAAAAGGAGATTGAAGGCTTCAAAGTTGGGGAAAGGTGAGGATCCAGATTCATTGTGAAGATTGAAATGGTAGAAGAAAATAGTTAGCGATGAAGACCGAGGAGGGGAGATTGAGGTGCTGCAATGGCGTTCATTCGTGAGCAAGAGAGGACTTTTTTTGTTTTGATATTCAAAAGGGATGGGTTGGGGACTTTCAAGGAGAACATTGAGAAAAACAAATGAAAACAACTTAGAATAGAATACCATAGCTCATTTTTCTGATTTGACAAATCTTATAAAATTATTAGCTAAAAAAAGGGAGAAAGTTAGGGTCCGTTTGTTAACGTTCTCATTTCCTGTTTCTTGCTTATTATTTCTTGTTTCTTGTTCCTTGTTCCCGGTTTCCCGTTCCTTCTTTTTTTAAAACAAAAAACGGTAATGTGTTCGGTAACTGTTTCTATTTCTTGTATCTTGAAAAATAGAGAAATAGAAACAGAAATAGAAAATGTGTTTGATAACTGTTTCTTGTTTCATGATTTTCTTTGAAATTTATTTTTTTATTTTATTCACATTTAATTCAATTAAACACCAAACAAAAATATATGTCCTCCATTAAACATAAAAAAAATTATCAAATCTAGATAGGAAGGTCTTCTTGTAATCTTATGGAGAACGAGATAAAGATTGAGATATGAAGAACAGAGCCGAAGAGAGGAAGATGAAAACCCACGACGAAGAGAAGGACTGAAACCCACGAAAAAGAAGAAGACAAAAACTCACAGCTAAAACACATATCTGACAAAAACCCGCAAATTCAGCAAAAACCCACAACGAAAAAATAATTCACGTAAAGAGGAAGAGGAAAACCCAGATCCAGCGAAGAGGAAGGTGTCGTGTAGAGGGAAAACGATGAGGGGCGAAAAGGAAGACGATGAGAGGAAGAGGATGGTTATTTGGAAAAGACGATGGAGATAAGACGAAGAAAAAGGAAACCACGTGAAGACTGGTTATTTGGGGAAGAAGATGGAAATAAGAAGAAGATAAAGGAAATCAAGAAGAAAATGAAAAAGGAAAATGAAATAGAAAAAGAATTGAAAAGAAGGAAAAAGAAACCAATAAAAAGAATTGAGAAAAAAGAAAAGGAAATCAATAAAAAGAATTGAGAAAAAAGAAAAGGAAACCAATGGAAACAATTGAGAAAAAGAAAAAGGAAATCAATTGAAACAATTGAGAAAAAGATAAAAGAAACCAATAAAAATAATTGAGAAACAGGAACGGGAGAAACTATTTTTTTTGTTCTCAATAATTCCTTATAAAATGAGAAACGTTTCTACTTTTTTTTAGAACGAGAAACAGGGAATGTTACCAAACATCTCTCAGTTTCTTGAAAAACGAAACAGAAACAGAAAATAGGAAACGAGAACGTTACCAAACGGACCCTTACTTTCTTTTCTACTCCAAGTTGGAAGAACACATGTTTTTAGACTTAATTTTACAAATATATTTTTTTTTTTTACTTTTATTTTAAAGACTATGGTAAAAAATAGGTAGTAAGGGCAAAATTATTGACGAGCTTATGAGTTCCACTTTATCTTTTTTTTATTATTTATATATATTATGCGTGGTCTTTTCTTTTTTTATTATTTATATATATTACGCGTGAGTCTCACACTTTCTTTTTTCAGTGTATGATATTTAAAATTAGAAAGAATAGTTATATACTTCGAATATAATTTTTGTAAAGTATATAGCTATTTAAGATTTTTTTCAACTTGTTTTTAAAATAAAAGGAGTCAAAATGAATATTTTGATAAGAATAAAAAAGTATATTCTTAATACGTAAAGACCAAACGCGGTCGCAAAATTGAAGACTAAATAGGTAAATTTTACTCTAAATACTATAATCAACTTATTTTATAAATTTATATTTTCAAAATTTATTATATTTAGAAATGGAAGAGATAATTATAGACTTAAATTAAAGTTTATGCTTATATTGTATCCATTCCCGTTGAAGAAAAAAAATTCCAATCAAATCACTTATATATTCTGTAAATTATGATTAGCTAGTATTTACTACTAACATTAAAATAACACTTTTGTTATTAGTTATATTTTAGTCCTATTAAAAGTAGGATCAAAGTTTCATGTTGGTTAGATAAGAAGATAAGTATATAAATAAAGGTAACTATCTCCATTAGTATGAAACATTTTATAATGATATCAAATGTGAAAGAATAAAGATGTCTATAAAAATTGAAAGAATATCATACAATGATAGAGATATGGAAGGTCGGTTGCTCTAACAAATGATATCAGCACCATGCCTCAAACTTAATAAAGACAGTAAAATTCTCAGATGCAGTAGTACTTTGTTCGAGGGAAAAATCACTGGAAATGCTACCCAATATTTTTATGTCCAAAACATATACTAATGCTTAATTTATCTTCCACGAAAATTTCATATTTTTTTTATTTAATAAGATATTGATTTCCCTATTAAATTAAACCAATGAAAGTATCTAGAAATTTAAATTAGTGGTTGAAAGCAAGAATACATTAAAATTGAAAATATATAATTGAGAGGAGGTTCGGTGGTACTTTGTTCACGAATGAATCACATTAATTTCAAAAGGTAGTACCAGTCTACAATGATTGAATATCGATGGCAAATGGTGCCAGTTCACAACCTTGAGAAACCTTCGAAGTCAACAATAGCCCTTTGTGTTCCCAGCCATAAGCGTTCTGCTCCGCATACGAGAATGGCGTCTCACAACTTCAAAATCCATCTACATCACCTGCTTTGATTCAAAATATGATATGTTTCCCATCAATTCGCAAGTGTTGCACATTACCTTCCATGCATGAGGGAACCTATTATGAAATTCTTTTTCAGGATCAGACATACATAAAATGGGATGCAAAAGCTTCAAGAAATAACAAACTTACTGTTGCATTGTTTATATCCAAGCAAGGTTAACAAGTGAAGTTCAAAGCAACAGAAGATGGATACTAATCTCCAAAAAGATAACAGGATCTCATTTCTAAGAAAAGAAAGAGAATCCCATTTACCTTTATGCTACCTCGAGATTATTCAGCCTCGCACAGTGAGGAGTTGGGAGATTTTTAATCCACTGGAGTCTCTGGAGTTCTACATCACAATAACGCGAAACAAGGTTTCGATAATCCCTTATCACACTGTTCTCTATTTCAGCTCGAGCTGGGCTTCCAAGAGGATATCTTACATCAAAATTTGATGATTTGACAAAAAATTCCACTCCATGTTTCTCTGTAACCATAGGAATACTGTAGGATTGATTTTTATGCAAAGAATATTCAGGCTCTGGAAATGGCATATAAGCCAACAAGTAAATTAACAATGGTAACATTAGAAGAATGATAAAAAATTTGGGACCTCTCCCATCAGATTCAGTCTTCTGTTGGCTTTCCCTACCTCCGTTGGGATCAATTTTATTTTCAGACGAATCATGATTCGTTTCACTTCTCCGATGCCTTGCATTCTGCTGTTGGTTGTACTGATACTGATCAACCAAAGCCGTGTGAGCTTTGTTTGCTTTGTTGAATGCTTCAGCAGAACCAGGAGCCTTGTTTTTATCAGGGTGAACTTTCAGGCACAGTTTCTTATAAGCCCTCTTAATCTCTTGAGCCGAACTATTTTTCTTCACCCCAAGAATTTTGTAATAGCACTTGGTTGTTTTTATCTGCCTAATCAATTGAACGCGTTCCATAGTGTGATTACATTCACTATTCAAACTAAACTGAATACATACTCGGGATAGAGAGGACCTAAATTAAGGAAAAAGAAAATTCCACAATCAAATTTCGCAACCGTAAGCCAGAGTAAACATCATCATCATCATCATCATTGTTAACAATGTATATATAAACGATAGATGAAAGAGGGAAAATGAGAGCCGTGCCTGATAAAAGTAGATTGGCGGCATCAAAGATGAGGATCTTGATTCATTCTGAAAACTGAAATCTCACAAGAAATTTGTGAGGTGTTGGCAACGGCCATTCACTGGTGAGCAAGAGAGGAGTTTGACATCTATGGAATGCGTTAGTGACATTTCAGAGGAGAAGATGGAGAAAAACAATAGAAAATAACCTGACAGCTCATTTTCTGATAATTGACTTTTGCATCTTGTCGACTGCCTCAGCAGCCGTTGACTTTTCGTGGGTTGATTCATACTTTTGAATGTTATAGAGGAGCTCTTTCTAAAGTTGCTAATCGACTGTCCATTTCGTTCTTGTAATCTTTGAGAAGAACTCGAAGACAGTTTACAAGTGAACCTATTGTTAAAGAATATATATAAAATGTCAAAGAAATGAGTTTCAACATGTTTAAAAACACTTACAAAGTCATTCAAACCACGCATTCAATATTTGAAATTAAATCATTTAAGTTTTGGGGTTATGGCCTATGGGTATGGTGTTTTGAATGAAGAAGTTTTCTCACTGCATGAGCGGTGTGACCTTTCCTCTAGCAGCAAGTGCTCCTCGACTCTCGCCTCCTTTCCCATCTACATCACCAGGTTCCAATGATGATCCTGTCTATATTTATAGATAGTCAAATCTCTCCATATTCAAAAATGTTATTCGCATTATTTATATATATACACTATATTAAAATCTTTACTATACTAAAAATGAAGAGGGAAAGAATTTTTCACTTCCCCTTTATTCACCCATACATGCCTTACACTCACACTTAATTGCAAAATCTTAATCACTTTAATTTTTCTTACGTTTGTTTTTAAATTAAAACTCCTCATATCAATTCATATTCAAAAATATTACTTGCATCATATTTTAATTTTATTTATCCAAATACTTTTATATATTTTTCTCTTTTTATAGTTTTAAATTTCATACTAACTATTTAATTTTTAAATTTAATTATAGGTATTCATTGAAAGAAAACTCCAAAATTGTGTCATAAATTTCGAACCATAATTCGTATCAACGATATTTCATATTCATTAAAATTAACTTTGCCACTATTTAAATTACTTAATTTCATGTCTAATCATAATTAGAGTGGATGAAGGTTGAATCATAACTTTACAAGCCACGTGTAATGCTCGATATATATGTTTCAAGAAAAAAGAAAGTAGAGGGGAGGGTGAGCTTAGTTTATCAAACAACATTTCCATCCAAGTTTAGTCACGATCACAACAATAAAAAAGTACCTCCAATCACCATAACACCGTCTTCGTTGACAGACATTGTATTGATTAGTCTTCTGCTGAGAACTGAGCACAAAAGATACACAATATTGGAATATCAATTATTTTGATTATCTGATGTACTGCTCCAGTCTAAAGGAAATGATACAAAGTTGATAATTACAAAAGCATGAAAATAGGTTCTTATGTAGAAACAAAGGGAAATGATCTAAGAGAACTACACCACATGAGTAAAAAATTTATTGAAAGAAACTAACATGACCAAGATATCGGAAGGAAAATCAGAGGGAGAAAAGAATACAGTTGGTCCATTAAAATGAGCAAACAGTGTTATCATGCCCAGAGAGTTCATGGATTGTACTAGCCCTAGAAGAAAAATCTCGTATCAACCATACTATCATTTATTTCGTGTCACTATTCTAGGAAGAAGAAACATGCTCCTACAATTATCATAAATAAATGACACTTCAATTTTCAGGAGCAGAAACCTCAAAGATGACGATTGCTATCAAAGGGCAAAAACTATGGAACCTATACATGGCCCGCTTCGACAGACCAAAATGGAATTCATTCATATTGAATAATTTTAAAAATAAATACCTTGATTGTACAATCTGCTGAATCAGTACAAAACCACATGTTACTTGGATCAAATGCAACAGTCCTTACCACCCAAAGTGACCACTTATGACCTATACACCGAAAGACAAGTGTGATTTTTACGGGCACGAAGTGGCAAAATATCCCATGCAAGATACACATAATAATTCATATAAGATGTTAAATCATAAATGAGAGAATAATAAAGTCTAACAGAAAGAGACATAAAAATGGCCAGTATGCAATTATCATTTCAGTTACTATTCTGTTATTTTCAACTATTAGTATTCTTTTTTCTCAAATATAATGTACTTTCTAACTCCATGTGGCGTTTATTTCAATCACTGCTTCAGAAAAGCAAGCTTAAGATTTTATTTCTATTTATTTTTTACAAGAAGCAGGAATATATATATTCAACAAAAGAGCCGAAAAAGAACAGTGCATAAAAAGTTATCCAATGGAGGGAGATGGACCAAATTTGCAGCTTTCTTTGAAGTTTCTCATTGAGTATTTAGCATCTATAGGCTACCGACTAGAGGCTATTTATCCTATAAATTGTGGAATACAGAACGTTTATATACAAGTTGAATTAAATTGGACCATAAGGTTAAAACTTCAACCTCATCCCACTTTTTTTTCATTTAAATAAATTACATCTGAAACACTACTGAGATCCATGACAAGAAATACATAGAGCAATAGGAAAAAATATATATAATATAACGGTTAGAATTTGTATATATGGAAATAATATTTATGGAAAACTTACCATAAATATTTCTTTTCCTTTTCTTCTTTGCTCTTTACATCCTATTTAAGTTCCCTCATTTGTACCATTGTTATTTATCAAAAAAATAATAAAACTAAAAACATCGTGGTTTTTCTCCCGGTTCTCGGGTTTCCACGTAAGCCTTGGTTTCGTGTTTATTGCTTTCAATATGGTATCAGAGCAAAGCAACCACGAAACCCTAGAAAAAAATTTAGGAAACACCCTGACCAAAACAAATGTTGCCGCCGCCGCCGTGGACACCACCATGAAAAAACTACTCCACCAGATTCAAAAGGAGCCGATCTACACAGTGGGCCAACCCTCGCCGCCGTCCGAGCAATATTCCAGCCAAAAACCACTGCACGCGCCGCCGCCTGTTCATCTCACCGCCCATCCCATCCACCTCTACGCACCATCGCCTATCCAACCGTTTCACCCTTCCGGTCATCCGCAGCTGCACGCGCCACCTATTGCCGCTGGACAGCAACCTACAAAACTGTCAAATTTGTACAGCAATGCAAATATGTCCGTCGACCCTTTACGGCAACCTTTATTCTATGGAAATGAGGCTGACCAACTCCATAACATATCGGGGATTGAAGGGAGCGAGTCATTGGCACCCTCCGGCTTTGGACAACCATATGTTTGTGGTCCGGCGATAAACCAAACCTACAACAGAGTTGTTTTTGAAGTTGGTGCATCCTCTAAATCAATCGATCTACCGATGTATTCAAAGAACTCGGTAACTTCGCTCCCTAATGTACCTTCGAATTATATAACTAACTCTGTTGCCCTTAGTGCTCGATTCTCAACCCACGGTAATAAGAAGAATAGTGGAAAAGCAATCCTCGTATGTGAGCACTGCAAGAAACAATGGCACACCAAGGATCAATGTTGGAAACTCCACGGTCGACCCCCAAGAGGTAACAAACGTTCCTCCAACAAGCACTTAGGGCGTACCGATGTTAGGGAGATTGCCAATACCTTTCAGTCAACTGGCCCTACTACTAGCCAGACCAGCCCTCCTACCCTAGACGCCATTGCTCAGTCAGGTATGCCTCAGTCCCTCGGTCTTATTAGTGTTGATGGGAAGAATCCCTGAATTTTAGACTCGGGGGCCACAGATCACTTGACAGGTTCTTCGGAGCACTTTGTCTCTTATACACCCTATGTCGGTAATGAGAAAATCAAGATAGCAGATGGTTCTTTAGTCCCGATTGCTGGCAAAGGACAAATAATTATCTTTGACGGTTTCTCTCTCCAAAATGTTTTGCACGTGCCTAAGATTTCTTACAATTTGTTATCTATCAGTAAGATCACCCGTGAGCTGCATTGTAAAGCTACTTTCTTACCTGAATCTGTCTGTTTTCAGGACTTGAGCTCGGGGAGGACGATTGGCACTGCCCAGTGTCACGGACATATTTTTCCAAAGTATGTTTACCTTTGGTTATATGCTCCGATTAGCTCTCATTTATCTTATCTTTAAGCACAATATTTAGTTTAGGCATTTGCTTTTCATTTGAAGTCATAAAGCTTGGGTGTGACGTTTCGGCATTTTCATATGCAAGCCTACCAGAGCCAAAAATGTCAAAATGTACTATAGGGGAGGCACACCAGTTGAATCCCCGCCCAAGCATTAGTTGTACTCTTTGCAAGCAACCCTTTTTCCTTGCAAATGACAATCTTTAATGCTTATTGTAACGTCTATTTCAATGTATTTCTTTCTTTCCCGCGTTTTATAAATAAAATTTCCCAAGAACGCGAAGAAAGGTTACGACATACGTCGACGTTACCCGCAACTTTCGGATTTTGATTGGCTGACTTGTTCATCGAGTTAGAACAAATGTCGCACGATCGTCCGTCTCAAGGTTGAAACGCTACGATTGTGACAAGTGGTATCAGAGCCTAAGTTGGCTGAGCGACAGTTGAGACACAAGATGTCGGCTGCGAAACGTACGGGTAAGACCCATGATGAACGATTGGTGGAGATCGAAGAGCAGATGCTCCACCTGATGGAAGTTCCTGATTCCATCCGGTTTCTTGAGAAGCGGCTTGAGGAAGTTTCCAAAAGAGCCGATGCTGTTGATGCGGTGTCCGGTCGCCTGGACGGATTACCCATACAAGATTTGTTGGCTAGAGTTGACACGTTAGAGTCACAAATCAGGAGAACTAGAAATGTCACCTACGAGCGTGGGGACAGTTCGTCGGGCGCTGCTGCCCAAATGGAAGAACGAGTTATTGAGCTAGATAACTCTCAGAAGGACATAATGGAAATGATAAACGGCATGACAGAGGATTTTCGAGCCACCCTGGATGTCGTTAGAAATGAAATCGCAAAGGTGAACACGAAGGTGAACCTTACAATGCGAGCGTTGGAAAATCAAGCTCCAGCTGGAGGAGCAACTACAGTTGGCAAGATAAAGATCCCAAAACCCAAGCCCTTCTATGGGGCAAGGGATGCAAAGGCACTGGAAAACTTTATCTTCGACATTGAGCAGTATTTCAAAGCCACGAACACTAATACGGAAGAAGCCAAAGTGACGTTGGCAACCATGCGTCTATCTGAAGATGCAAAGTTGTGGTGGAGATCCCGGTATGTGGACATTCAGGAAGGGCGTTGCACCATAGATACTTGGGACAGTTTGAAGAGAGAACTCCGCTCGCAGTTTTTCCCTGAGAATGTCGAGATTCTGGCTCGACGAAAACTGCGAGAGTTAAAACACACTGGAACCATTCGGGAGTATGTGAAGCAATTCGCGGGGCTGATGCTAGATATATCAGATATGACCGAGAAGGACAAAATCTTCAGTTTTGTCGAAGGGCTAAAGCCGTGGGCAAAGACTAAGCTGTATGAGCAGAAAGTTCAAGACCTCACGTCAGCCTATGCAATAGCTGAACATTTGTTCGATCTGTCTGGTGATTCTCAAGAGACGAGACGTCATCAAAGCTCTTCACCTGGAAGAGACAGAAATAGCCGACCGAATTCTCCCAAGGTTGCCAGTGAAAACAGAAGTCCCGGTAGAGACCGCAAGCCTTTCCAATCCAACACGGGAGACACCTGGAAAAGACGTGATAGTCCAAACACGTCGAATCGTCCTGTCAGTTGCTACATATGTAACGGGCCACATCGGGCAAGGGAATGTCCAGATAAAGCGGCCTTCTATGCCTTTCAGGCCTCTTTGGCTGCGGACTCAGATGACAAGTTGAGTCAACCAGAGGAGGAAGATGGGCAAATGGAGGAAGTTCAAAATGTCCGAGTGGGAGCCATAAGACTCTTATCGTCCCTCCAGAAGAAAGCGGGGGAGACAAAGGGAAGCACGAAAGGGAGCCTAATATATGTTGACACCTGGATCAACCGAAAGCGTGCAAGGAGCACTATGGTCGACTCCGGTGCAACTCATAATTTTATAACGGTGGCCGAAGCCAGACGACTAAACCTTCATTGGAAGAAGGATGCGAGAAAAATGAAGGCCGTGAACTCTACAGCTCTACCCGTCGTTGTAGTGAAACGAGCGGTGATACAGTTGGAAGGATGGAGCGGTTTCGTTGATTTCGTAGTTGTGGGCATGGATGACTTTGACATAGTCCTTGGAATGGAATTCCTTCTTGGACATCAAGTGATCATGATGCCTGCAGCTAGATGTCTGGTGATCACGGGGTCTACCCCCACCGTTGTGCAAACAGACCTTCGGCAGCCCAAAGGACTGAGAATGATCTCGGCCATGCAACTGAGGGAGGGCCGTGTTCAGGAGGACACAAGGTGTGTCGTGGAGAAATGTTGTGATGGGAAACGTGATAGTTTGCCCATGTCAGAATTGCCTACGAAGAGTAATTGTCGTATGGCGCAGTTAGAGTCAACTGGACTCCGAAGACAGTCACAGAGATTGTCTAGTGCAGGATTCACTAGATCTGCAAAAGCTCCGTATGAAGCTCAAGTCCTCTTACGGAAGGAAGAGAATGGACGGTTGTGTGCCGACAACCGTGTCCTAAAGCAAGCCCCGAGGAGAGGGCCAATTCTTGGGTCCATGAGTGTGACCCAACCTGTTGAAGCTTACGCTGAGGCGTCTAATCATGCGTCGGGTGGTGTCCTAGTGCAGAGTGGACACCCCGTCGCATCTGAGAGTCTGAAGCAGAGTGTGGCAGAAAGCACTTATACAATGTTTGGGAAAGGAACGCTTGCCATGGTACGCAGTCAGAAGGACGTGAAACTGTATTCACAGGGATCTACCCATGCCAGAGAGATGAACCACACAGTTACCAGTCGCCTCGGTACTCAGTTGGAACTGACTCCAAGTCAAGCTAAGTGGCAAGGAGGCCTATTTGATCTTGATTTTGGGTCAGAACGTAGGAAAGGAGGGAGAAATCGGGCAACTGATGCCCTTAATCGAAGTAATGACCATGCGGTTCCGTGCATGTTGGCCCGTATACAGGCGTGTCAAGTGGACGGCCTAATGTGGGACGCATTAAAGGAATCCTTGAAAAGTTACTCTGTGACTCCGGATGGTGTGAGTTTGGCGAGGGTCAGTGGAACAAGACCAAAGAAGGGGATCCAGTTGTGGGAGGAGACCAGATGTCGTGTCAGTGGCGTGTTGAGTTCATCGGCAGGTGGAAGATGGGTCGAGATTGTGGGTGGCAGACATCCTGTACTGTCGCGCCTTATTGACCCTTCGGTGTCGGTAAGAGTCCTCAGACTCGCGAGATTACCAAGCGATGGAAGCAAGAACCAGACATTGTTCGAGTCGGTCTAGAGAGAGTCTTGAAGCGACCGAAAAGATGGGCAGATGGGAAGCATCAACCTTTGGACCTTCGTATGGAAGGTCAAGTCATCGCGAAGCTGCGACCTGAAATAACTCGGTTACGAAGATGCAAGGATCATCATCTCGTGAGAGGACACGAGGAACTAACCGAAGTTGAAGAAGTCCTCGCGAAGGAAGTTAGGATAAAGAAGAAGACCCACGGAGAGGGTACACAGTTCTTGGCTAACCGAAAGAGCCTCCTCGTGGAAGAAGCAAGCAGAAGACGTACCAATGATCGTGAAGCGTGGAAGCAGAAGATCGAAGGATTCCAGCTTTGACAGTCGACGGGGACGTCAACTCTTTAAGTGGGGGAGTGTGTCACGGACATATTTTTCCAAAGTGTGTTTACCTTTGGTTATATGCTCCGATTAGCTCCCATTTATCTTATCTTTAAGCACAATATTTAGTTTAGGCATTTGCTTTTCATTTGAAGTCATAAAACTTGGGTGTGACGTTTCGGCATTTTCATATGCAAGCCTACCAGAGCCAAAAATGTCAAAATGTACTATAGGGGAGGCACACCAGTTGAATCCCCGCCCAAGCATTAGTTGTACTCTTTGCAAGCAACCCTTTTACCTTGCAACTGACAGTCTTTAATGCTTATTGTAACGTCTATTTCAATGTATTTCTTTCTTTCCCGCGTTTTATAAATAAAATTTCCCAAGAACGCGAAGGAAGGTTACGACATACGTCGACGTTACCCGCAACTTTCGGATTTTGATCGGCTGACTTGTTCATCGAGTTAGAACAAGTGCCGCACAATCGTCTGTCTCAAGGTTGAAACGCTACGATTGTGACACCCAGCATAGCAGGGGGACTTTACATCTTTGATGATGATACCTCCGGTAGTAGTATCTCTAGGACTGGTTTACTATCTTCCTATTTTAGCACTTCTGAACATGACTTTATGTTATGGCATTTTCGGTTGGGTCACCCAAACTTTACTTATATGAAATATTTGTTTCCCCATCTTTTTCCTAAAATCGATGTCCTCGTTATCTTGTGATGTGTGCATTCGGGCAAAACAACATCGAGTTCCTTTTCCCTCACAACCATATAAACCCTCACAACCGTTTACCCTTATCCATAGTGATGTTTGGGGTCCCTCCAAGATCACCACCTCATCTGGGAAACGGTGGTTTGTAACTTTCATTGATGATCATATCCGTCTTACCTGGGTCTACCTTATCACTGATAAATCAAAGGTTTCTTTTATCACACCATTGAAACCCAATTCCATCAAAAAATTGCTCTTCTTCGGAGTGATAATGGTCGAGAATTCCAAAACCATAGCTTTAGTGAATTTCTAGCCTCTAAGGGGATTGTTCACCAAAACTCATGCGCCTACACTCCTCAACAAAATGGAGTGGCCGAGCGAAAAAACTGTCACCTTCTGGAAGTAGCCCGTTCCCTTATGCTATCCACGTCCCTTCCTTCATACTTGTGGGGAGATGCTATTCTTATAGCAGCTCATTTAATCAATAGAATGTCTTCTCGTATTCTCCACCTTCAGACTCCCTTAGATTGTCTTAAGGAGTCCTACCCCTCTACTCGTCTTGTTTCTGAGGTTCCTCTTCGTGTGTTTGGGTGTACTGCTTATGTCCATAATTTTGGCCCTAATTAGACCAAATTTACCCCTAGGGCTCAGGCATGTGTGTTTGTTGGGTATCCCCTTCACCAGTGTGGTTATAAATGTTTTCACCCGCCGTCCAAGAAATACTTTGTCATATGGATGTTACTCTCTGTGAGGACCGACCTTACTTTCCCGTTAGCCATCTTCATGGGGAAAGTGTGAGTGAAGAGTCTAACAACACCTTTGAATTTATTGAACCTACTCCTAATATTGTGTCTGACATCGATCCTCATCCCATAGTCCTACCCACAAACCAAGTTCCTTGGAAAACGTATTATAGGAGGAATCTCAGAAAGGAAGTCAGGTCCCCTACTAGTCAGCCGCCGGCTCCAATCCAAGACTCTGAACCTCCTCGAGATCAGGGTATGGAAAATCCTACTGAACCTTGTACTAATAATACGATAAGTGAGAATGACAGATCTGATGTTGTTGTTCTTGAAAATGTGGAAGAAAGGAACAGTATGATGAGTTTGAGACATAAATCGATAATAATGAAGCTGAACAGGTTCATACAGGGAAACTTGATGAGTATGATCCCTCTCTTGACATTCCCATTGCTCTGAGAAAAGGTACCAGGTCTTGTACTAAACATCCAATTTGCAACTACGTTTCCTATGATAATCTCTCTCCACAGTTTAGAGCTTTTACAGCAAGCCTTGACTCTACCATAATACCTAAAAACATCTACACTGCTTTAGAGTGTCTTGAATGGAAGAATGCAGTCATGGAAGAAATGAAGGCTCTTGAAAAGAATAGAACTTGGAAAATTTGTGCTCTACCCAAGGGCCACAAAACTGTGGGATGCAAATGGGTGTTCTCTCTGAAATACATAGCAGATGGTACTCTTGACAGACACAAAGCAAGGTTAGTTGCAAAGGGATTTACTCAAACCTATGGAATTGACTATTCAGAAACTTTTTCTCCTGTTGCTAAGTTGAATATTGTTGCTATCTGTTGCTGTGAACAAAGATTGGCCTCTCTACCAGCTGGATGTTAAGAATGCCTTTTTGAAAGGAGACCTTGTGGAGGAGGTCTACATGAGCCCCCCGCCTGGATTTGAAGCCCAGTTTGGTCAGCAGGTGTGTAAACTCCAGAAATCCCTATATGGTCTGAAACAGTCTCCCAGAGCATGGTTTGACAGATTCACTACCTTTGTCAAGTCCCAAGGATACAGTCAGGGGCACTCTGATCATACTCTATTTACAAAGGTTTCCAAGACAGGGAAGATTGTTGTTCTAATAGTTATGTGGATGACATTGTTTTAACTGGAGATGATCAGGCAGAAATCAGTCAACTAAAGCAGATAATGGGTGATGAATTTGAAATCAAAGATTTGGGAAATCTGAAATATTTCCTTGGAATGGAGGTGGCCAGATCTAAAGAAGGTATCTCCGTGTCTCAGAGAAAATACGCCCTTGATTTGCTAACCGAGACAGGTATGTTGGGATGTCGTCCTGCTGATACTCCTATTGAGTTCAATTGTAAACTTGGAAACTCTGATGATCAAGTTCCAGTTGACAAAGAACAATATCAGCGCCTTGTGGGTAAATTGATTTACTTATCCCATACCCGTCCTGATATTTCCTTTGTTGTGAGTGTTGTCAGCTAGTTTATGCAAGCTCCTTGTCAGAAACACATGGAAGCTGTCAATAGAATTCTGAGATACTTGAAAACAACACCTGGTAAAGGGCTGATGTTTAGAAAAACAAGCAGAAAGACCATTGAGGCATATACCGACTCGGATTGGGCAGGATCTATTGTTGACAGAAAATCTACCTTCGGTTATTGTACCTTTGTTTGAGGCAATCTTGTTACTTGGAGGAGTAAGAAACAAAGTGTTGTGGCCAGGAGCAGTGCTGAGGCCAAATACAGAGCTATGAGTTTGGGAATATGTGAGGAAATTTGGCTCCAAAAAGTCCTATCTGATCTTCATCAGGAATGCGAGACTCCATTAAAGCTCTTTTGTGATAATAAAGCCGCTATTAGTATTGCTAACAACCTAGTTGAACATGATAGAACTAAACATGTTGAGATTGATCGGCATTTCATCAAAGAAAGACTTGACAGTGGGAGCATATGCATTCTGTACATCCCTTCTAGCCAACAGGTTGCTGATGTTCTCACCAAGGGGCTTCTCAGGCCAAACTTCGATTTTTGTGTTAGCAAGTTGGGCCTCATTGATATTTACGTCCCAATTTGAGGAGTGTTAGAATTTGTATATATGGAAAAAATATTTATGGAAAACTTACCATAAATATTTCTTTTCCTTTTCTTCTTTGCTCTTTACGTTCTATTTAAGTTCCCTCATTTGTACCATTGTTATTTATTAGAAAAATAATAAAACTAAAAACATCGTGGTTTTTCTCCCGGTTCTCGGGTTTCCACGTAAGCCTTGGTTTCGTGTTTATTGCTTTCAATAATAACTAACCCTACTATTTCTCCATGGAGCATGCCAAACTGAACGTTGTCACTTGCTTGGAATTCTTCCCATAATTGCAGATGTTGACCCTAGAAGACCACGGATACTAAAAATGTGAAAAGAGTAGGCTTAAAAGCGTGTCGCCCAACAAAAAAAGCCTCAACAATGAGGAGCTTTAGGAATCTCGAAGGCCCATGCACTGTATCAATCATATGTGATATGTACAAAAAAAAAAAATGAGAGCGTGTACTACAAAATCAAGAACTGAAGAGCTTTCAACGTGTCATGCTTGATGATTTGACAACTAATTACATAGGTTTTTTAAGTATCATATTGATGTCAACCAGAGGCCTTAACCCCTGAAACATAGGGAAGGAAGCAAGCAAGATTAAGACTCCAGCTATAGCACATATATAGTTAAATTTCATGACTTTCCATCCATTAGAAAGACTTGCAGTCTGCAAAAAATAATTCCTTCATCACTAACATATCGATAGGGTATAAAAAATTTATAAACCTTCCAGATGAACCAGATGCAGAAACAATAGTTGAACATCTACCTTTAAGGCCACCATAGTTTCTGAAAATAAAAGATAATATAGATAGATTAGTGACAATTCTACCAAATAAAAACAGAACTAAATAAAAATATTAATTTACCCCTTACGTTAAAACTATAAACCAAACAAATGGAAATGGCTGAAAATTTAAGATTTGAATCAAAACAAAGAATACATTCATCACACGTACCCCAAACCTAGATTTGAAGATTTATTCGTGATTTAGGCTCGACAAGATCAATAAAATGAAACAGTTCCCACCACAAATATGGATGCCATTTGCCAATAGTTTTTCTGTACAGTCGCTCATACTTCTAAGTTATAACAATTCAAATAAAGCTCGCGATTCACATCAAAAATTAAATTAAATACAATACAAGATAAAACAATATTACAACAAAGAAAGATCCACTAATTTTCAATCCTTGTTACCTAGTTAGCCTATGTACATTAGTTTTCTTCATCAGACTCAAAAGACTGGTGTTTTCTCAAAGATTCAATCACATTCAAACGTGAAGTATTTGTGCCATTGTTTCCACCAGTACGAGACTTGAGTTTAGGCAAACTTAGAGAACCGAGAGGCGGTGTCGAAGTCCCTCTGTTCACTTCTCTAAGCACAGATTTTGCTGTGGCTGCAGCAGCTGCATCAGCAATGGCTGAAGCAACTTTCGAATCATTTTGAAGTTTTGAGGTTAGGTTGTTAAGAACGCTTCCAGCTTGAGGAGGAGCCTCAGGAGAAAGATAGTTAGTTGACTTTTGCATCTCATTGACAGCCTCGGCAACGGCTGACTTGGCTTTGGTAGATTCATATTTTTTAATGTCATAGAGAAGCTCTTTCTGAAGTTGCTTATCAGCTACCAATAAGTCATCAATTTCGTTCTTGTAGTCCTTGAGAAGAACTCGAAGGCATTCCATGAGGGAACCTATTATTAAAGAATACGAATAAAATGTTAAATATGTCTTACGATCAATTTGAAACGGCTTTTTGAGTGTTCAAAAACACTTTTTAAAGCACTTACAAAACCGTCCCAAACAGGCACTTCATATTTCAATTTAAATTATTTAAGTTTTGGAGTATTCATACCTATAAGGGGGCTATTCTTGCTTTCCATTAGCCTTTTTAACTCAATGAAGATGGGTATGGTGT
The DNA here is from genome assembly GCA_025688845.1 of Cucumis hystrix. Lineage (NCBI taxonomy): Eukaryota > Viridiplantae > Streptophyta > Magnoliopsida > Cucurbitales > Cucurbitaceae > Cucumis > Cucumis hystrix. The sequence goes on from CM046893.1 coordinate 21,787,125, forward strand.
TTTGTATGAGACTCTTTCTCACTGCGTGAGTGATGACCTTTCCTCTAGCAGCAGATGCTCCTCCGCTCTCACCCCCTTCCTCACCTACATCACCAGATTCTGATGATGATACTCGATTTATTGATAGTCGAATCTCTTTACAAGCAAGAATATCAAAGGTATCCTGCGCTTTCAGCCATGGGGAACTAATGAGATTCCAAGTTGCAAATACTGACAAAAGAAAATTAGAATAGCAGCAAAATTATTAACTAAAGATGATTAAATGCTTTTGAATATGGACCTGTAAAACAGAACGCGCAGTAGTATCATCTATATTGAGCATACCATCAGATGCTGCAACAAGAACTTCTGCACATAACTTTGCAAAGGTGGCCAGAAGATGCTCGGGAGCCATTTGTTTCAAAAGAGAAACATAAATGTGCATTCTCCTGGACCTCGACCTTTCATCATTGCCTCTTAAAATATAAAGTTGGAAAGATAGACAAAAGATAATCATCTTCCATTACATGTAACTGTATAATAAGCCACATAGTTCAAACATTCCTTACCGGATAGAGAATAGTCGACTTTCAGCTCGTGATGCCTTCGAATCGCTATGTCCAGAATGAGCACGATAGTCATTCAAAACATAAATTGCTTCTATGAAACTGTTGTAAGCCAAAAGTGGGGCCTTCACTGCAAATTCAGTTTCACATTTCAATTCCATTGCCACGTTGGAACGATATGACCAATATTATAACCATGACAATAGATGAAAATGTAAAATTTTATAACCTTTCAAAATGTTACCAAAAAGGTAATCTGCTAGTTGACGAATCTTCTCCGATTCATCAACAAGTGACAAAAGAAACCGAAAAAACAAAACCCCTCTCCATTTCACGTAGTCTCTCTGAAAATTAAAACAATATTGCTGAACATTGTTAATCACAAACATGAAAAAGTGAAAATTGGGAGAAGTTCTTAGGAGTTGGGAAAGAACAAATTACTTGTAATAATCTGGATAGAAGTATGAATGTGTGTCTTCTGACAAGTTCACAAGGATCGCGAAGGCACTTTGTGATTTTCGTAAGGTAGCTGTTCAATTCAGAGTTAGTCTGATTGTAACAAGGAACAAGCTTAAAGAGATTCTCTTTCCCTGCCATTTCAAAGAATTTGATAAAGCTAGCTAATCTCCAAGACTTGTATCATGTATCAGCCTTACCAGTCAACTAGAGCAGTATAGCGTACACAAAAATCTGCCATTGTGATAACAAGGTTGCTGCGAAGAGCTGAACAATCACTATTTCCAAGCTCCTAAACCAATATAAAAGACTTAAAACTTTAAGCAATTTGAGTTGTGTCGAACAAAATTTGACTACATACACTGATAAAGGAATATAACATGAAATTTTATATACGAAAACAAGGAAAATCTCATAAATTCTAGCGCAGTCAATATACTGTAAAAAAAAGTAATGAACAAACAAATGAGTAAAAGTTTTGAATAGTCGAAAAGATTATATGATTGGCTCATGTAGTACATGTATTATTCCTTTAAAACCAAAATGCCAGAGACCTACATGTAACATTCATTCAGACCATCAAAAGATCAGGCTACATGAGTGATATGAGGCCTGAGATTCAAGACTTAACCTGTACAAATAGAGGAATGTAACTCTTTGCTCGCTTCTCATCAGTAAGGCAAATCTTCCCCATTGTCAACCATGCTTGAATGTATAAAGAAGGAGCAGTTTCCTTCAGAGATGCGGTTTGAATTGGTAGTTTATTAGATTTGAGATCACGGTTTCCAGAAGTAATAATGGTGTGGAGAAGTGGTACTATGGTAGTCACGTCAGCCGATGGACAAATGAGAATCAAAGAGCCAATGGTGTAAGCTGCAGTGATTGCTCGGGACAAGGACTTGCTCCTAGCAGATGCTTTCTTCCCCATTCGACTACCACTTTTAGGAGGTGGTGTTGTGAAGTTCACATCTTTGTTTGCTTCTCCATGGTTGGATATGTACTTCTCCAATATGTCCGAGGCTTTCGCAAGAAGCTGGTTTACCCATTTTAGGATGAGGGCATCGGCTTCAGTAGATTGCAAAGCCTTCCGCTTGCACAATGTTTTAAGTGTCTTTACATGTGCATTCACCTACCAAGATATCATCATTATTTGAAAATGCGTGTGAGGTATCAAGAAAAAGAGAATGTATACGTAAGTGTTGATCTTTTAAAATTCGTGATTAACAGGAAAAGTAGAGTACTATAAGAAAATTCAAACCCAGAACACTTTTTTGGCTTGTATTTAGATTATTGCTTGATCACTGTACTTTATTAATTTTTCATTATTCCACAGACGTTTTTCAGGCCTTTTATCCAACTGTATAGATATTTGAAACAATTAAAAAGAATAGTGAAACAAAACCAAGAGTGAAAAAATCCCAATTGCCAAAGCACAGGGAGCTGCATTCACACCATTGGCTGATAATATCCACACTACACACAGCGGCTATATATACGTGTTCACCACATGTATTGTCAAATAATTCCAAGAAGAATCTTTCCCCACGTTAAAGACATTTTAGTAAAACAATAGCATACACGTTGAGCTGAGCACATTAGTAACTAGCCCGAACTATAGCATGCATGTATAGAGTCACAGAGATAAATAGTATTTAGTATAGGACAATATCCAGATGAACAGTGTTCGTATACCATAGAAGTTTAGAAGATGAGATTATTGTCCATGGAAGCGTGTTAGGAAACTACGTATAGGTGAATAATTTTAATTATCTAAACAATTGTACCAGAGAAATAAACCAACCATGATGAAGTGTAAAACAAAGTTTGAAAACAATGATGTTGCTGGCATTACCAGATTTCAATTGCACGTTTGAATTGGAGACTGATGCTTCAGGGTATGGAATAGGCGCGGTGCTAATGTAGGCCAAGCGACCAATTGCATATTTCAGCCATACTTTGGCTATGAGGGATAGAGCAAAACCGGTGTATGAGAGAGAATTGATGGCATTAGTTTTGGCAGTACAGCGTTGGAGACCCTATTTGTTAGGGAAGAAATTCATGGTCAAAAGAGATCAGAAGTCCTTAAAGTTCTTGTTAGAACAGAGAGTGATACAACCTCAATATTAGAAATGGGTGGCCAAGTTATTAGGTTATTCATTTGAAGTTGTATACAAATCGGGACTTGAGAATAAGGCAGTTGATGCTTTATCAAAAATGCCCCCTGCCGTTCATCTATGTAGTTTGACAGCACCAGCATTGGTAGATATAATGATAGTCAAGAAAGAGGTAGAGGAAGATGAGAAACTGAGTAAAATCTTGGCAGAGTTGCAAACAGGGGAAGAAAACAATGTGAGTAAATTCTCTGTTCAATAAGGAATGCTAAAATACAAGGAAAGACTAGTGTTTTCCAAGGCGTCGACATTAATTCCAACCATATTACATACTTATTACAATTTTGTACTAGGAGGACATTCGGGATTCTTGATACAAGAGATTGACGGGAGAATTGTATTGGGAAGGCATGAAGGCGGACATTAAGAAGTACTGTGATGAATGCATAGTTTGTCAAAGAAACAAGACTTTGGCATTGTCTCCAACGGGGTTACTAATGCCATTGGAGATTCCAAACAGTGTTTGGAGTGATATCTCAATGGATTTTATTGCGAGTCTACCAAAATCGAACGGGTTTGAAGTCATATTTGTAGTGGTTGACAGATTCAGTAAATATGGTCATTTTCTAACCCTTAAGCACCCTTTGTTTGAAAGGGAAATAGTTCGATTGCATGGGTATCCTAAGTCAATAGTATCGGACAGGGATAGAGTGTTTTTGAGCAGTTTCTAGAAAGAGATGTTCAAGATGTCTGGTACCCGATTAAACCGAAGCACAGCTTATCATACACAGTCGGATGGTCAAACTGAGGTGGTTAACAGAGGTGCGGAGACTTATTTGAGATGTTTTTGTAGTGAGAGGCCGAAGGAATGGACAAAGTGGCTACATTGGGCGGAGTATTGGTATAATACTACGTTTCAGAAAGCCTTGGGGATCACCCCTTTCCAAGCGGTGTATGATCGAATGCCTCCCCCGTTCATATATTATGGTGATCATAATACTTCTAATGCAACATTGGATGACCAACTAAAGGCGCGAGATGGAGCCTTGGGGGCACTAAAGGAACACATACGAATAGCCCAAGATAAAATGAAAAAGAATGTTGATTTGAAACGGAGAGATGTGAAGTATGTTGTAGGTGATATGGTGTTTCTGAAGATCAAACCATATAGACAAACGTCATTACGAAAGAAAAGAAATGAGAAGTTATCTCCTAAAATTCCTTGGCCCCTTTAGAATTGTGGAAAGGATTGGCCTAGTAGCATACAGATTGGAATTTCCTAAATCATCATCCATCCATCCAGTTTTTCATGTGTCTCAATTTAAGAAAGCGGTAGGTGATCACTAGTTAGAGCAATCTGATGTGATGCCCTATTTGACTGAAAACTATGAGTGGATAGCCATACCAGAAGAAATATATGGATATACGAAGAATAAAAAGGGGGAATGGGAAGCATTGATCAAATGGCAAGGATTGCCTCCTCATAAGGCTACTTGGGAGAAACATGAGGAATTTCAACAGAAATTTTCAGATTTTCACCTTGAGGATAATGTGAGTTTGGAAAGGGAATGTAATGATACACCACTGATTATACATTAGTATAGTAGAAGGAAGAAGAAGAAAGAGGAGGGGACCACAACAGTTCGCACGAGTGAAGAAATCAGAATTTAAAAATATAGCTGTCATTTTCATAAGTCAGATAGTATAAGTAGAGAAATGTTAGGAAGAGGGAAAGTTAGTTAGAAAAGTGGTTTCAGTATTCTTGCAATTCCATGAGAGACAGGAAAGCAGAATAGGGTTGTGACTCAATTCAATAGTTCTTGTATCTCTTTCTCTAGATATTGAGTAATAACAATTTCTTACTTTGATTCAAGTGGAGTTCCATCAGCTTACCTCCGTTGGATGCATGCTGAATTCTTCAACCCTTTTAAGCAATTCATGAGCTAAATCTGCTGCAGGTTCTGGAGGCAGCTCAACAGAAACATTGGAGATGGTTTGTAAGAGAAAAACTCGATCTTGAGCCCAAGCGACGGAATTTGACTCTGAATTGTTTTCCTCTCCAAATAAACCTACTTGAGTCACTGAACTTTGAACAGTCCTACCATGATCATCAAGGAGTCTCCAGTGATGATGAAGAAATTCCCAATCAATGGCTTTCCCAAGATAAGTGGACACTTCTGACAACAGGAACCAGGCACCCGGAGGAGCTGTCCACTTCTCTGGAGGCAAAGATTGGCTTCGCCATAAGGACTCAGATGTCTTTATAATTATCTGAAGTGAATCGGCAATTGTGCGTTTTAATCTTTTCTTTTTTCCTAAGTTAGCACAAACTTTCTTCACCCAAAGAATTACCTCTGCATGACTTATCTCTTTAAGAAGATCCAATACTTCTTTAGGTAAAGCTCTAGCCAACCGGTCTAGCACTAGTTCTTGAAACGAGTGTTCACACTCTTCTTGAATGCTAGATTCATTGTCAGCAATCAAACGTGGAATTGAGTGTAGCCACTCGACCATGACACTTCCATCTGGGAATCTCCGAAAGGCCTATAGAAGTAAATATAGATTCAATGATAGACCAATAGTGAATGAAGAATTGAAATTGTAACTTTTAGCAGTTTAGCCTAGCAAAAAGTTAAAGAAAAATAAAACTGTATAACCAACTTCTATAAAACATCCATACTTCTAAAGTGGCCAAATGTCGGTGTCCAACACCACTAATACATGTGACATGATACAGAGACGTCTCCCCTACGTGGCCAAATTGTCAAACTTACTCCTACTCCTACATGCCATCTAAACACAAATTATATCAACTTTAAACTTATTGAACTCTTACTAAAAAACCCAACTTAGTGTAAACATAGGAATTTACCTCAGAAAGAGCCGACATTGCAGCTTTCCGTATGCTAACGAGTGGGTCAGAACAAGCAATTCCTACCGTCTTTAGCATATCACCATCCATTGCTCCACCAAGGACGGTTGTACACTTGGTAACCAGAAATAATGCAGCCTTCCTAACTGCCGCCTTCTCATCCACACACCTTTTCCGCAAAAGACCAAGAATTTCACCATCACCAGGCCCCAACATTTCCTTCATTAAGGCCTTATTCTTGTCATTCTCAGACAGGAACACCACAAGGTGAGCTAAGTTGGTAAGTGCTCGAGCACGAATTGGAGCACTGGCATCTGAGCAACGTTGAACCAATGCCACCAAGCACCCAAAAACCCACGAATCCTTTAGCTCAATTTCCGAATCAATGACCATGGGATCACTCAAGGACATTATCAGCATTGAGATGAGATCAACCGCTAACAGCCTAAGATTAGACTTTCCTTGAGTCATCTTCACTGCATAATCCACAAACCCAATTTGATCAGGTAATTCCAGCGCTTTAACAACCTCCATTATTGAATCAACTGCTAAACTACGAGGCTCAGATTTCTCAGGCGCCTTCTGCACCAAATACCTTGGAAGATTCACTAGAGCACTCTTAACACCATCTGATTCCTTTGCTACCTTCCCTATTTGAACAGTCACAAACTCTAGCGCAAACGCTCGCGCCTGATCTTTATGATTAAGAATCAATGGTGATAGAGACTTAATCACCTCAACAGCGGTATTCGATAGATCCCCATGCTCAGGACGCAACATAGCACTCAAAATCCGCGAACAAAAATCAGTAAACTTACTATAGATACTTAAATTGGTACATATTTGGAGTGCCAAAACAGGAATATCAATTACAGTTTCAATCAAAGATTTCAAACTATCCGGAAATCGATCCAAATGAATTAAACTCATTAAAATCTCTAACCTCTCAAGTACGGGATACAAAACTCTTGCATCGAATTCACCATCATCGTATCTGCCACTAGAACTCTGCCTCGGACGTTTCCGCAAACCCTTACCCTTAACACCGGCTTTCCTCTTCCTTTTGGGAGCACTAGACTCCTTATTAGAATCATCCTGGTCCTGTTGACCCTGTGGTCGCTGCTTCAAGAATCTCCTCATACACCTGAGAAACGAGAGGAAATCCATGGGATTGAACAGCGTGAAGACCGGTGCATTAGAGGCCAAAAAGAGAGAGAGATAGACTGTAGAGGCTAAAATCGAAACAGGGGTGGAAGATTCATCCATGGCGGAGGTAATGGCGCGAGTAAGAGAGGAAGGAGAGAGGGATTTAGCCGAGAGGTCCTCGTAGAGACGATCGAGTGGTTGTTGTTCATCGGTACTAATTGAGTTGTCTAACAAAGTTTGAAGGTCGAAGAGAGCGGATTCGGAGAGCGGAGGATGGGAATGGAGAGTCGTAGAGTGGTCGAAATGGCGAAACTCTTCGAGCTCTGTGAGAATTCGAGAAATGGCTTCCTCCATGGGAGTGAAGTGTGAAGCCCGCGTGAAGCCGCCGCCGTGTTTTATATAAATTTATTGAGTTTTAAGTTTTTATTTCCCGCTTAGTCCCTTTCTCCCACCAGCCTCTCATATGATGCCACGTATATTCTCTTTTTTATATTTTTTAACATCGATATTAAATAGATTTTTTTTTTCCAAATTAGGACGAATTCGCTTTTGGTACTTCAATTTTAAAAATAAACCTTTTTAATCTTCCCCGATTTGATCCTTGAGTTTTCAAGACCTATTGTTGAGTAAGAAATTTTTACAAATTAAATTATGTCACATAATCACAATAAATATGATCCAATAAACAAATAGGCTCAAGTCCAAGTCTAAGAAGCGAATGAGTCCAAATCCAGCACAACTCGCAAATGGCTCAAGTCCAAGCCCAACAAGCAAATGAGTCCAAGCTCACCTAAAGCCCATAAAATTTTTCTATAAATAGAGACCATTGTCATTCATTTTTGGGAGTTTTTGGTTGAGGGGGGAATTGAAACTTTGAAGTACTGAAGCTCTGAAGAATTGAAGACGTGCAAGTTTGTATCAACCTCGAGATCAACGTCTTCTGAAAAATTGAAGACTTTGAAGATTAAACTTTCCTTGGATTCCAGAAGATCGAAGTTCAAATCAACTTGCAACTACAACATCCTAAAGACCGAATATCAAGAAGTTCTAAAGTTTTTATCTTGTATTCGAGAGAAAGCATCAAATGAGTAAATATTCATCAATATATCAAAGTTCAATTCCACAAAATACATTTCTTCGAAATCTCGTGTGAGCAGTTTGGCACGCCCAGTGGGACAATCTCTACCTTTCATCTCTTTCTCTTTTGAAGAACATCTAAAGAAATCATGACATCCCAAGGCAATACTTCCAAAGCTCCAAGTGACATCGGCAAGCAGCCAAATACTCGCAGCCGCTCAAGGGAGACTCAATCATCTGAGGAAATGCCATCCTTTGAGGTCGCAAAGAACATTTGGGAGCAACTGTTCAAGCCACCAAAAGAAGGAATTATAATCAAAGAAAATCCTGTGATCGACGAACAGATTTCTTCCTGTGAACGCTCGAATGAGAAGATGCCTCATCCAAATATCATGTCGGTTATGGTGACTGGCGTGGATACAAGTGAAGACAGAATGACTGAGCTTGAAAAGAAGATCAATATGCTCATGAAAGCCGTTGAAGAAAAGGATAATGAGATTGCATCTCTCAAGAATCACATCGAACGTCGTGATGCTGTTGAATCAAGCCATGCACATACTATAAAAAATACTGACAAAGGGAAGGTAGTTATGCAAGAAAGTCAACCACAAATTTCGACCTCAATTGCATCGTTGTCTATTCAGCAGTTGCAAGAGATGATTGCAAACTCCATCAAAACTCAATATGGTGGACCTGCTCAAACTCTCTCTCTGTATTCCAAACCATATACGAAGAAGATCGACAATCTCAGAGTGCCGAATGGATGCCAACCACCCAAGTTCCAACAGTTTGATGAAAAGGGTAACCCAAGACAACATGTTGCTCACTTCATTGAAACATGTGAAACTGCTGGTATGAGAAGAGATTTGTTGGTAAAACAGTTCGTTCGAACTCTGAAAGGAAACGCCTTCGACTGGTACATCAACTTGGACACATGAATCAATTGACAGTTTGGAGCAGCTTGAGGGGGACTTTCTCAATCGCTTCTACAGCACCAGACGCATAGTCAGCATGATGGAGTTAACAAATACCAAACAACGAAAGGGGGAGTTAGTCATCGACTACATAAACAGATAGAGAGCTCTAAGCATGGATTGCAAAGACAGGCTCACAAAAATGTCTGCAGTTGAGATGTGCACCCAAGACATGCATTGGGAACTTCTCTATATTTTGCAGGGGATAAAACCACGCACGTTTGAAGAGTTGGCAACTCGTGCCCATGATATGGAACTAAGTATGACTCGCAGAGGAGCAAAAGATTTCTTGGTTCAAAAAATGAGGAGTGACAAGAATGAAATTGATGACACTAAAATAATTGCAAATAGTGTCATAAATGAGTCTATGGTTGTTCATGCAACCCCTTTGAAATCTTTCTCTAAAAGAAAAGAAACAAAAATTGAAGGAAAGCATGATAGCGAGGAAAAGCGACGCTCAACTCTTAAAGAAAGACAAGAAAAAGTTTATCCATTTTCTGACTCTGATGTTGCAGACATGTTAGAGCAGTTGTTAGAGAAGCAACTTATTCAACTGCCAGAATGCAAACGACCGGAACAAGCAGGAAAAGTAGATGATCCTAAATACTGTAAGTACCATAGGGTCATTAGTCACCTTGTTGGAAAGTGTTTCGTGTTGAATGAGTTGATTCTAGAGTTAGCTCGTGAAAAGAAGATCGAGTTGGATATTGATGAATTAGCTGAGACGAATCAAGTTGCGGTTGAGATGACTTCAAGTGTTCCACTATCAACACAACCTTATGATCAAAGAAAAATCTTAATTCAGTTTGGGACTTCTGAACCTACAGTTGTCCAATTCCAACAAAGGATTGTGACGACAGACTCCCAAAACAAAGAGCTTGTTGAAGATAATGATGAATGATGGATAGTTGTGACTCGTCGAAAAGGAAGACAACCAAATTTCATTCAAAAGGAATCGTCATTCGGTCAAAAGCATGCAAAGGAAACATCTTCCATAAAAAGAAGGGAAAAAGAAACAAGAAATGTGGAAGCCTAAGCCTGTCAAAGGAAAAGATGATGACTTCTTTCGGCATCAACGGTCGATAACTTTGGGAGAATTTCTCTCAAGAAACTTACTTAATGATCATCCCAAGGAAGTATTAGAAGTCATTGCATGTCATGTTGTCAGTATAACAGAAGTCGACAACAATTATGCATCCTATGAAGAAATCGACAATTCAAATGAAATTAAGCAAATGACTTCTGTCTTTGATCGTATCAAGCCTTCAACTACTCGATCTTCAGTCTTTCGAAGATTAGTATGGCCACGAAATAAGAAGAAAACCAATGTTCAACATCTACTTCCACTCGAACTTCAGCTTTCAAAAGGCTAACTATCTCCACATCAAAGAAAGATCAATCTTCAACATCTGTTTTTGAACGACTAAATATGACAAGCGATCAACATGAAAAAAAGATTAAAACTTTGAAGGTAAAATCACTTCATGAAGAAAACAATGGCGAGAAGATACGCAGTTGTGTCCCATCACGCATGAAGAGGAAGTTATCTATTGACATAAACACAGAAGGTCCCTTGATCGTGAAGCCAAAAATTATTATATTCACCAATTCTACAAATGAAGAAGGTGAACAATTTTTTTATGAAAATATTTGTTAAATGTGTAAAGCTCCTTATCGCAAGAGCCTAAACTGCATGATGCTCCTAGTCCACACGAGCTTAAAAGGTGAATGACAAAAAAAAAAAAAAAAACTCAATTGAACTACGTTATGACTTGATCCCTATGTTATAAAAATGGTACGTACGCAACTTAATGTTTACTTTAAGTTCAGTCGCATGAAAAAAAAGGTATTATGTTTCACCGTGATGATGTCATCTCAATAGAGAATGAAATTCATGAGGAGTTACAACAGAAAAGAAAGGGGCAAAGTCAAATTAGCGAGCTCTATCTTTTATCCCAAGTGTTGTGGTTGAGAGCAGAGTATCTTCTTCTCTCACGTGTTGCAGTAGTTGTCATCATCTGTATCTTCGACGTGTTGCAGCAGCCGTCCTCATCTTCATCTTCCCACGTGTTACAATCGAGAGGATCTTCATCATCTTCATCTTCTCACATATATTGCAGCCGAGAGGATTCATCTTCATCTTCTTCGATGTGTTGCAGCTGAGAGGATTCATCTCCATCTTCTTCGACGTGTTGTAGCAGCCGTCATCATCTACATCTTCGACGTGTTGCAGCCCGTCATCATCTTCACTCTCACATGTGTTGCAGCCGAGAGGATTCATCTTCATTCTCACAGGTGTTGCAGTCGAGAGGATTCATTTCATTCTCACATATGTTGCAGCCGAGATGATTCATCTCCATCTTCTTCGATGTGTTGCAGCAGTTGTCATCATCTGCATCTTCAACGTACAACCATCAGCAGTTGCATCTTCGACGTGCAGCCACCATCATTTACATCTCCAACGTGCGATCTTCATCTGCTTCTTAACGTGTTGCAGTGGTCATCATCTGCATCTTCGACGTGTCATAGTCGATTGGATCTTCATCTCCATTTTCGATGTGTCACAACCAAGAGAATCATCATCAGCATATTCATCTTCAATGTGTTGTAGAAGAAGCAGTGGGCGTCATGATAGAGTTGGATCGTCTATCATGTACAAACCCAAGAAGTCGCAACAGTAGTAGGCGCCATGATAGAGTTGGATAGTCTATTATGTACAAACCCAAGAAGTCGCCGCAGCAGTGGGCGCCATAATAGAGTTGGATCGTCTATCATGTACAAACTCAAGAAGTCGAAGTAACAGTGGGTGCCATGATAAAGTTGGATCGTCTATCATGTACAAACCCAAGAAGTCGCAGCAGCGGTGGGCGCCATGATAGAGTTCGTCTATCATGTACAAACCCAAGAAGCAGAAGTCGAAGAAACAATGGGCGCCATGATAGAGTTGCATCGTCTATCATGTACAGACCCATAAAGCCAAGATGCTTGCATAGAGCCTTCAAGGAATAACTGAAAAAAAAAAGTCAAAGTGAAAGTCAGTTTAAAAAAAAGGTAAAAAATAAAAAGTTAAAGAAAAAAAAAGTATTTGAAAAATAAAAAAGAAAAACAAAATAAGAAAGAAAGAAAAACCGGGAAAAAAAACTTTGGAGAAAGCAAATACATAAGGAAGGGTGATAAGCAACTAAGGGGAATGATTTTTGCTCTAACTTTCTTCTTTATTTATAGAGGAAGAAAGATGTCAAATCTTCAATTTTTCCTCCAACTTCTCAACAAATGTGTTAAGATTGAGTTAGTAGTTGGGATTAGTTCCTAATATTTTTTCTTTATTAAAAAAAACAAATAAGTTAATTCTTAAAAAAAAAAATTCCTAAATAAATCTAGGATTGAAAAAAAAAATTCAAACTATTTTGTTTTTCTTCTATTGCAAAGAAAAATAAATCAAATTAGGGGATAAAAAAAATAAAAAATTTGACTTAAATTCACATTTTGATAAGTTAGAAATATTCCAATTTTATCATTTTTTAAGTCTCAATTATCCCATTAAATTCATGGGTTAAAAAAAATTCTATTGGCCATATTCCAAAGGATTTTTATTAAAATCAAAATTTACTTTAAAATTGACATTGAGTTGTATTCCAAACTTCATATAACATTTTAACTACACTTATGTTCAAATGCATAGTGTGATTAATTTGACATATTAACTGAAGTCAAAGTCAAGAACAAATCACTTGTATTTTTTGTTTCAGCTTATCGTTTTCGAGACTCGCCCACCCATACACGTGCACTAATCTCGAAAAGGGGCATTTGTTAATTAAGAAATTTTGACCAATTAAATTATGCCACATCATCACAATAAATATGGTCTAATAAACAAATAGGCTCAAGCCCAAGTCCAAGCCCAACTTGCAAATGGACTCAAGTCCAAGCCCAAGCCCAACAAGCAAATGAGCCCAAACTCACCTAAAACCCATAAAATTTATCTATAAATAGAGACCATTGCCATTCATTTTTGGAGGTCTTTGGTTGAAGGAGGAATTGAAGCTTTGAAGTACTGAAACACTAAATAATTGAAGATTCAAACTTCTACAAGCTTTATAAACGTGCAAGTTCGTATCAACCTCGAGATCAACATCTTCTGAAAGATTAAAGATTTGGAAGATTAAACTTTTCTTGGATTCCAGAAGATCGAAGTTCAAATCAACTTGCAACTACAACATCCTAAAGACCGAAGACCAAAAAGTTCTAAAGTTTTTATCTTGTATTTGAGAGAAAACATCAAAGGACTAAATATTAGAGATTGTATTCACAATATTCATCAATATATCAAAGTTCAATTCCATGTGTTTTAAAAGATAAGTTTATATCTAAGAGTAAAAAAAATGATTTGTAATTTAAATTTTCATATAATTATTTAAAATAAAACATGCTCGTTTTTAAAAACTCAATACTGGAAATATACTTTTGAAAACTCAACAACCAAATGAGTATATTCTTATAAACTCAATGACTAAAAAGGTTTGCTTTTAAAATTCATAGACTAAATACATATATTCATCAAAACCTAATAACTGAAAATGTAATTTTTCTTAGATTTTATGAATAACAAATAATAAAATAAATCAAAATATTTACAATGTAGAGTACTTTGTGTCTATCTTTATCATAATAGTGTAGTCCTTTATGTCAATGTTAACCGACAAATTATATGTTTTCAAATGTTTTTTCATTTAAAATATTTTATTTTTACCATAAACTTCTTGATAAATTATAACAAATGAAGTTTTTTTGTTTGTTGTTTTTATTTATTTATATGTTACTTATTGAAATTTAGTTTTATGTATGGTATGATTGTGTATAGATTTGTTTGCATTATCAAACACAATTTTGTTTACGAACAAAAATAACTTCATACTTCAATCGATTGTGTAATTAAAATATCTTAAATCATCCATTTACCAAAAAGTTTAAATTAGTAATTGATGATAAAGTTCAATATACAATGCTAATAAAATCTAGGAGAGGTTTATATCATTTCACTTAAAGTTTTCTTTTGCAAATATGATAACTAATTTCTTATTGCTTTCAAATATTCAAATTAATTGTCTTTATTTGTAGTTTAATTTAACTCTTATTAATTGCTTTGTTTTTAATCAGTTTTTCATTTCAGTGGTTGAAAACATATTCATCTTTTTTACAACCATATGACTAATATTTTGTAAAGTTAATAATAAAAAAACCATCTTTAAACTAACAACTATATAATGAGTGCAAACTATAAGCTTTTAGTTGTAGTAGTAATGCTTTTGCTAGTTGATGTTTCGTTTGACTAAACATATGTCGATATCCGTTTGCTACTTTAAGTGTCTACAGTATATTGTTTATATATTTAATCAATCGAACTATATATATGCTATATATACAATGATGTTAATGGCCTATACATATAATCAATTGAGTTATTAAAATGACGTTGATGACTTGCACATATTTACTCCAGTTGAGTTATTCAATAACGTTTTGAATTAAATGATAGTCTAATCCAATATTTCAACTATATATATGATATTGTAACTCAATAGTCGGCCGTTTTTATGTGAATTGTGAATGTATGGTCATTGACAATGAAATATTTAGTTACGAGGTTTTTTTAAGTTTGAGAGTTGCGAAACAAAGTGATCAAACTCTTTAAGAAAGGACACTACCACAAGTTTGATAGAAAATGTTAAAAATAAACGTTGAGAGTGTTAGAAAAGCATTTTTTTAGCATATTTAAAATATTAACTTACCAACATTTCATTACAACACACCATAAGTTCGAATCAAGTTTTTGAACAACTTTAAAGTTCTTTTAACGATCCTTAAGAGTGAGTTGAAAATTCAAAATTAAGTTTTTTTTTTTAAAATTAGGTTAGTGATATATATATATATTAGAATTTTTTATATTAAAAATATTAAAAAATATTAAAAACTGTTTGTTATAATTTAGAAAAATTCTAAAAAATAGCAAATTAAAAAAAAAATACTTACACTAGCAAAATTTTCAAATTCTATAAATAATAGCCAAATAATAGAATTTAGAATTTTGTTATAGTTTGTAAATATTTTAATTTATTTTGCTATTTTTAAAAATACCCCTATAATTTATCATCTTTTATTTCAACAACATTTATAAAAGGTGGAATTAGTAAAACAACTTTTATAATAGTAGATGTATTAATTTTTTATAAACCAATAAGAACAAAGTTTGTGTATATTTTCTTACAATCTAATTGTTTTTACATTTAATTTTCTACTATTCGAAACTATTTAGGCCAAATTTAGATAAGAAAAAGCATAATAAATCTCGATCTCATTTGATTATGTTCGTTACCATTTATCCACAATTTCTTTAACTATAACGAGTCATGCCTTCAAATATTAATTCAACCAAATTATTGGCTCAAACTCACATTAGCAACATCAGTGTTCATCATCACAACAAATAAAATCCTCAAATTCTTTCAAATCAAACACAAAAAACCATTATTCTAGAGATCAAGTACTTCATTTATTCAAATGAGTTAAAAAGTCAGAGCAGCAACAAGAGAAGAAATTTCCTCAAATGCTATTAACGAATCGGAACCCTACCGGAATGAAATTGGTGACATTGAAGAGTCCATGGAAGGTATTTCCAATGAGCTGCAGCGGCGAGACGAGGGCACCGAACGATGGCAGGGCAGCGTTGCAGTCGACAAGCGGCGTAGTGACAACGAGAGTGCAATTGGTGAGTACATAAAGGAGCATCAATCGAGGAGCATCGAGAAAAATGGAGAAATTACCGGTGGCGTCGGTCTTAACCGACGTAACTACCATTCCAGCTCCGCATTGCATTTGCACCGCGGCATCTTCAACATGCATGTCATATATTATATACACACACAATGACACCAACATTTGATATTGAAAAATTTATCCATATAGTGATTTTAACAATTTTAAAATTATTTCGTATTTGTCTTTGTTTGGCATGAATTCAAAATAGTTGATTTAATTATAGTCGTCGTGTTGATGTTGAATGGTCTAATTCTAAAAAAAATCAACGAAAAATTGAAAAGTAAAACTAATCTATTATAAAATGGTTTGAGTCGTAACACGATTTCTTTTATAGTCATAATCAGCGATGAGAAAAGAAAACGGTTGATTGAAAAACAAACCAATAGAAGGACACGCTCAAGCGATAATGCTATGTAACATGAAAACTAAATTGTGTTAAACAAATTTTAACTCACTTGAAAATGTTGGGGTTATCTCTCCATAGATCACACTTCCATCAATAGTGCAATAGAGCATTCCATAGATGTGGGCAGGACCAAGAAGTATTCGAATCAAATCAATCTGACATGAACTTCTCGATGTCATCGTCGAGATTAACATGAAAATGAAAAGAGAGGTTAAAGACATCAATTATTGTTGTATAGCAATGGAAGAAAAGTTTGAAAGAAAGATATTTGAACAGAGGGAAGAGTACTCCTTGAATATAAATTGAAATTTAGTTTGGAATACCAAATTCATAACAAACTTTGCTACAAAATCTCCGCAATAAATTGGTGTGTGCAAAAGGAAATGAGCCTTTTATGAGCTAAACTTTTGGTTCATTCATAATTGGTTTCTTTTTTATTTTTTAAAGGTAGGGGTGGAGACTTGAACCTGACACCTCTTGTCCACAGATACATATAGGTGCTAGTTGAGCTAAGCTCATGTTGGCTTCATAATTGGTTTCCATTTATCAGATAATTTTGTTTTAATCAAATAAAACCAATTGAATTATTTATGACTTTCGTTGGCATTCTATTGTCGTTGGAAAGATAAAAGTAACACAGGTTGTTGAATGTTCTTTATAACGCAATAACGCAAGATTGAAATATTCATAAATCGTTCTATTCATGATAAAAAAAATATATTATTAAATAGTTGAGTTGTGTTTAACATGACACCCAACAAAAATCACTCAGTTGAACGAACTTAACTTAAGAACATGCATGCTTTAGAGTTATTAAAAAAAACATATGAAACTTTACTCATGACTAATTAATGATCTCATGAGCAAATGGAAGAAGAAAGGAGACCAAATTGTCTTTCTAACATTCAATAACAGTTTGATAGTTTGTTTAAGGTAATAAATAACTAGAAACATGTGGATTTAAACTTTTGATCTTAAAGAAAGAAATGCATGTCAATTATTGTTGATAAACTATATATACTAACATATGTTGATCACATATTGGTGACAATAGCTAATTAACAAACGAGCAAGGCTAGTTATTACATCTCTTTCTTTGGTACACAAATAGTTACAAATAACTTTTCATATAGACACGAAATTAAAATCTTGGAGATATACCTGTTCAAAATTTTATAGATTTATATATTTATGAAACAAGAAGAATGGTAGATTGATCAAACATATATATATAACTACAAAAGTTCATATTTATAATTTAACAACAAAAAGAAAGGTATATATAATGTATATGGGAAGGAGTGAAAGAAAAAAAGAGAGAGGAGAGTTTCATAAATAATATAGAGCAAAGATATACAAAACAGGAGAGGGAGAGAGAGGTAAATTCGGCCCACAGAATAAAAAATGTGAAAATTGGGAGAGAAGAGAGAGGGAAAAGAAAGAGGTTCAGATGGATGGGAAGATCCCCTCCTCTTTTTTGTCTCATCTCTTCAAACTACCAAATGTTATTCTTTGGGAGGAAGTGATTTGAGAGATCTCTTATTCTAAAAGGTATGAGAAGAGATAAGGAGGAGGGACTAGACCGTGGTGGTGGTGGTTGAGAGGACGGCGGCGGCGGAAATGTCATCTTTCGAGTCACCGAAGATGCGTTGACGAAAGTCGGAAACCATAAGGGGAAGGCCCTTTCGAAGGGACACAGTGGGCTCCCAACCAAGAAGGTCCTTAGCTTTAGAAATGTCAGGTTTTCTTTTATGTGGGTCGTCTTCTGTGTTCGGTCTGAACTCTATCCTTGCATTTGGATCTATTGTCTCTTGCACTACCTGTACATATAACTTTATTGGTTAGAAAGAAAGTAATCGTCAATATATTAATAAGTACCGTTAAAAAAAATACTTTAGTGCATCTCGAGTAACACCTATATTTGTGCCACTTACTCAAATATTCAATGACAAGCTGACGCATGACAATTATTTTATTGATATAGAATTATTTGGATGGCTTCAAAGAGTAGAATTAAGGATGTATATTCAAAATGGGCTATAAAATATAAATGATTAGGATGTCCTTTTTATCACAATTTAAGTCTATAGATAAATGTAACCTTATAAAGTGTCTTGATCGATAGATAATAATTAAGTAGACTATTCTTAAAATTAGTTTAGCTTATCCATGAATTTAGTTTTCTATGTAAAAAACATAATATTTTATTAAAGAAACCTACAAGGCCAGAAAAGTTTAAAACATCATTATGGGAAGAAAAACAATTAATTTTAATGTCTGATTTATATAGAGATTAATAAATTTTTATTGATGTTTATCCGGCTGTAAATATAAAATTTTGTTATATTTTATAAATATTTTTGATTCATTATCCTTTATTTAAAAATAACTCTTTTGTAATATAACTAAAACCAATATCAAATAAGTAAATATTTATAGTTTCAATTGGTTTGTCAATTTACTTAAAATGCTAAAATAGCTCCCACCAATACAAACTTATTATTAATTTTAAAATCATATATTTTTCTACCTACAAAAAAAATTATATATATTTATATTCATTTTAATTTTATGATTTTGTTATAGTTTATTATGGTGTGACAACTATTTTTTAACTAATCTATAGAAAAAAAGAATCCTAGAATAAATTAAAATTGAATTGCTAATCTTAATTCAATATAAGAAAAACTTTTTTCATAGACTCAAACCATCCGAATTATCTAAACTTAAATGTTTCATGAAGGAAGTTAATTATTTAGGTGAAAGAAATTTAGAGGGCAAACGAAATAGGGTTGAGTAAAAGTTCCAAAAAAACGATTAAACCTAAATATTTTAAATGTTAAAAGAGAGTAGATTAGTTTAGGAGTATAAATGTGAGAAATGGGGGAGTAGAGAGTTGACCTGGGCAAGTTCGAGCATAGTGAATTCGCCGGGGTTGCCCAGATTAAAAGGCCCCACGTGCTCGCCTTCCATCAGTTTCATTAGCCCCTCCACCTGTGACAGTTTATTATTATTATTATTATGTAAAACTCTAAACAATATCACAATAATAAATTAATTACAAAGTTATAATTTAATCTTTTCATTATTTATTTTTAAAAATATAAGAAGAATATAATATCTTCTCTTTTAAAAATCACATTTGCTAAATTCTAAATTAAGATGAAACAGTCAGTTAATTTTGTAGTGGTAATAAATAAATGTGTATATATTTTACCAGATCAGAAACGTATTGAAAACTCCGGGTTTGCTTCCCATCTCCATAAACTGTCAACGGCTCCTTTCTTAATGCCTGTGGGAGTTTTCACAAAATAATATTTACTATACTTTTCAAACTTTAATCTAACATACCGTCTGGGGGTAATATATTAATAATAATGCAATTAATTACTTTGTGACAACCAAGGCAGTACTTAATGTCTGATTTATGAACGTTGTTTTAGGGGTAGATTTTATTGTCTTAGAATTGGAATACTGTGTGCTACTACCATGATCACATGTGACCAGAATTTGTGTGATGATTTAATTTTTTAGATTATAAAATCAGACCATTGAACTTTTTTAGTTATGATTTATTTTTTATTATTATTATTAAAATGAGATGAACATATAAGAAATTTTTTTTAAAAAAAAAGTTATTAGCTAAGTGTCTACTAGCCAAAAAATGTACTTTGAATTAAATTATTCTTTAACAAAATCGTTTTAATTATTATTATTTGAGTAAAGGAAATTTATAGCCCAACATCTATCCTATTCTCTCTATGTTTCATGCTTATGTCTCTTCCAAACACACAAACAATAGGTTGAGAATTACCTCAATACTCATAAGTTTTTTTCAGTACAATGGGAGAGGGAATTCAAATCAGAAACCACACTGATTACTAACACACTCGTATGTCAATTGATTTATGTTTGATTTGATACCTCCTTTCAAGTTTTAGTTCAATAACACTTGAGACATTCGGGAGATAAGAATTATCTGAAACTATAATAATTATCTCTTTCCACACGATTGTTATTTTGAACTTCTTAATTATATACAACCAACACTATTTCAAAATTTCAATTTACTACCATTTTTACTAGTTTACATCATTAGTTTCTTTTTATTTTCTAATACAATGTTTACTATTTTTTAAAAAAACTAAAATAGTTTACCGCTCAAATACATATAATTATAATTCAAAATAAAATGATTCACACCCAAATGGAAGAAATATTATAATTCAAGTATAATGAGCTAAGATCATAGTAAGCAACTAATTGCTCTTACATCTACCCATCTTTAAGGCACTTTTTCATGGTCTCATATTTTATTACACAAATTGATAATAGGCTAAGTTCTACCATTAGTGATATACCTCTATCTCCACTAATGTCACCCTTTCAATTTTTTTCCAACAACTTGAGTATAAGAATTCAATTCACCTCGATTTTCACAGTAACATAGACTCACTTCACCAAAAGAAACTATTGGTTTAAATCTCAACCTCACATCATCTTCCTCTCAAACCTACCCTATCTTTATGGCAATTTTTATGGTCTCAAAATGGGTGGTAGCTCTATTCCCATTCCTAAAGTAGTCCAACAACTTAAAATTTTGAGAACTCAAACCCTAACTTTTACAACATGGGACTCATTTCACTCCTAAATAAATTCATTTCTTGTTTGGTTATTACAATAGATTGCAGAATTTGTGAGAGTTGAGTATTAAAAGCATATGACTACTTTTTGCATAGAATTTAAAGATGATATTTTTCTAACAAAAAAAAATCCAATTGGGTCCACAGGCCATGTACTCTTTTGTGTCTGCCCAAATCAATACCATTAACAAAGAAAAGCGTACCTGTGCTACGAAATTGCTCACAACTCGACCATCATCGATGCACATCCGTGGTCCATAAGTGTTGAAGATCCGAGCGATCCGCACCTGTAAGAAAATGGCAGATTCCAATTCTAACATTTGTCCAAACAGGATTTTTCAGTGAATAATGATGATCAATTTGCTACCTCAATGCCAAGGCCTCTGTGGTAATCCATTGTCAAAGTCTCCGCCGTCCGCTTTCCTTCATCGTAGCAGCTTCGTACACCTGTAAAGAGGAGGGTTGGGGGGGAGAAGTATACAATCAGTAACGGAAATGGAAAAAACAGAGGATTGGTAGCCATGGGAGGGGGGTTACCGATGGGATTGACGTTGCCCCAGTAGGTTTCAGCCTGCGGGTGTTGGAGTGGATCGCCGTAGACTTCGCTGGTGCTGGTGAGTAAAAAGCGGGCGCCGACTCTCTTCGCAAGCCCTAGCATGTTCAATGTGCCGACAACATTGGTCTTGTGATCTCAATCAGGTTAAAGAAATCAATTCTCATAGTCAGAAGAAGAATTTCCAGAATCAGAGAAAAAAGAATGAACAATCTCAATAAGAAAAAAAAAAGATTCGGAGAAGAAAATTCCAGCGTGATTTTGAAGTTGAACTGCTTCATTAGATTCTTGCTGTGCGTTAATTCCGTAGCCCTAAGATTAAGATATTACGATTTGAAATAAATTTTGTTACGAAAAAGGTGAAAATTAAAAGAAAATGGAGGAAGAAGAACAAGAAGGATATGATTGTCTTGACAGGATTGAATTTATAATGAACAGGAGAAGCAGGGCAAGCCAAGTGATAGATCTGATCAACTTCCAGTAGAATCGGCTGAACAACGTCGTGTCGAATCAGTTCAAATCTCGGATTTCCAAAATGATGAACCAGATTATCCTTCCGTCCAGTGAAGAAATTATCAACAACGATCACGCTATCCCCTCTCTCAATCAAACGGTCCACAAGATGGCTTCCAACGAATCCAGCACCACCAGTAACAACAATCCTCAAGTTCCTCTTCGTCAATCCCGGCGGAACTTTCCCCGCCAAATTCACCCGCCCTAACGGTCCTTCACGGCGAGTTTCATACAAAACTCTCCGCATCGGGATCGTCGAATCCAATCGAACAAACGAATTAAACGCCCGGTGATGATCATCACGTAACTCCGGCGGAAAAGTGAAACGGACGACATTAAAAAACAGAGTTGCAATGGCGATACCGACAAAAACAAAGAGAAGACGTTGCTCACGAAGCATGTAACGGATCGGACTCCTGGATTTGACGGAAGAACATGGCGGAGTCCGTGGTGAATCGATCACCGGAGACGGATTGGAATGATTTCTTCGAAGAAGCTCAGGATTATTCATGTTGTGTATAAAAAAGAAAATTGAATCTCAAATTCCCGAGAAAAATAATAAAAGAAGAGAAGAGAAGAGAAGAAATTGTAGAGATTTGAATGTGGAGAGAGTTTACGGTATGAGATTGAAAGTTTGAAGAGAGAAAGTGAAAGATTGGAGCATTTGTGTAGGAAAGAAGGGGAGGGTGACTTTCATGCATGAATTCTCTTCTTATAAACCCCCTTTTTATAAGGGAACTAATTTCATAGGTTACACTTTTTCTTTGGCCTTTTATGTAAATACCCTTATTTATAACCCCTTTTTTGCTATTTCTTTATTCCTTTCAATAAATTTAAATTAAAATAACTATTTTCAAATATAACAATACGAACAAACTATTATTATATGTATGTCTTTCGTGATACAAACACATATAGAAGAACCAAACTAATATTTTAACCGAATCATTTTCGTGTAATGAATATTTTTACAAAAAAAAATTAGAATGGATAATAAATTTTTATGGTTTATCAACCAATACTAAACTCCAAATTTTATGGAGTGTACATGATTAAATCTTAATAAACCTCAAAATACAATAATTAAAATATTCTAAAGAAAAGTACAATAATTAAATGAACATTTTTTAAAATAGTAAAATAAATTAAAATATTTACAAGTTATAACAAAATTTTAGATTATATATATAATAAAAACTGATAGACTTATATTATTGTCTATCAATACCGCTGATACAAGCATATCAGTGGCTATTAATGTCTACAATTGATGAA
This sequence comes from Cucumis hystrix, assembly GCA_025688845.1. Lineage (NCBI taxonomy): Eukaryota > Viridiplantae > Streptophyta > Magnoliopsida > Cucurbitales > Cucurbitaceae > Cucumis > Cucumis hystrix. Next base: position 21,810,512 of record CM046893.1, read on the forward strand.
ATATGAAAATATTGCTATATGATGTAAATATTTTGTCAAATTTGTTATTTTTGATAAAATATTTACAACGTATAACAAAATTTCAAATTCTATCTATAATAGACACTGATATGCTTCGATTAGGGACAGTGATAGACAGTGATAAAAATCTATCAGTTTCTATCATTGATAAAATCCATAATTTTGCTATAGTTGGTAAAGATTTTATTTTATTTTGCTTTTTTTAAAAAACGCTCCTATTTTCTTTTGTAAAATAGCATTAATTTATAATTACGATCAATTCAAACTTATTTAATAAATAAACATAACATTATTGAATTGCATTATCGTAAAATATTTGAATTATCAACCACATATGTTGAAGTGAACAAAGAATCCCATCTACGTATTGATTTCTTAGTACATAGAATAAAGTTAAACATATTTAAATCACATACCTTCTAGGCGTTAACCTTAACATATGATTCAAATTATTATAGTTTATTCAATTTTCTTATTGATTTGGTTTCATGGTGAACACATGCATTTTCTTTGTAATTAATTGTTTAAACTCCACATAGACACATGGCTAATTTTAGTCCTATGATGAGATAAAGCCTAATTAGAAAACAATGGAAGGACAAGTGCTCTCCCCTAACAAACATTTTGAAAATAATGTATCTTATCAAAAAATTAAAAAAAAATATATATAATTGGTTGACCTTTCATATATACATATATATATATATATATATTATAAATTAAGCAAAATAATATAATCCAATTCTCTAAAAGATTGATAAAACAATAATAAATCAATATACAATAATAATTTTTTTTTAAAAAAAGTAAGAGTACAAGTTTGTGAATATTTAGCATTGGAGTTTTAGTAAGTATATAAGATAAAAGTTTTAATTTTTTGTGTTTATTTGTAATTATTTATTCCTTTAAAAGATTCTCATGGCTATTTATCATTAGAAAAATGAATGAATCTATTAGATAAGTTTGGACTTTTAATGTCTAATTGTACCTTAACGTTGAAAGTTATGTTAAATGGTTGATATGAAATTTTAAAAAGGTTGAATACGTTAGTGACTTTCTTATTTGAAATTAATTAAGGATACGAATACATATTAGATCCAAAATTGAAATTAATATATTATAAACATATTAGATTTTTATTTAAATTCAATGACTAAGTAGAATTAAACTGAATCTAAAAACCTTGAAAGGCTACAGAAAAAAAAACTTTTTTAAAGAAAAAAAAACTACGTATCACAATCACATCTTTTCTAGGTGTAAAGAGAGATTGGAGTCGAAGTGTTGCATTTTGACGTGACCAATAACGGTTAGAAGAAACATAGTTATGATGTCTACAATTATTGTGGTTGAAAGTTTACATTCCATTTGTTATTTAATATTCAGTACAATTTTTTATTTAATAGAAAATTAGGTTTGGAAAAGGTAAAATTTAAGAGTGTCCCTATGGATTTCCTATGCAATTTTTCATGTTGTTTTTGAGACATTGTCTATGTACTGAAGTTGATTTGTTTGGGGGCAGTTTGATCATTTACTAGTTAGTAATTTATATTTTTTAAATAAAACTTTAAAATTTATGATTCCCTTTTTAGTAGCACACAAAACGTTTGAATTCAAAAGGTTTAGTAAATTTAAATCCAAATCAAAATTTATTAGGTCAAAATAAACCATTTAATATATTTCAAATTGCATTCTATATAGTTACTGCATTTTTAATCTTCCAAATCAAACCTTCCTACTTAAAAATAGTTTGTGTGTAAAATTGTTGGTGATTATTAAAAAAGAACATTATAAAATTAAACTGTTGTTTTTAATTAAACGTAAAAATAGCTTTAAATTAAAGGGATTGCAATTCATAATGTATAATTACCAAAAGGTTAATTAATTTTTAATTCAGAAGTACCCAAGATCCAATGCTTTGGAGAAATAAGTAGTTTTCCTTATCATATTAATTGTAACTCCAAACACCTTTGAGTGTGTTATGATCCATCAAATCTCGGACCTGCAAGCTTTGAGTATATTTGCATCTCAAACAGTACGTAACTTTGAATCTACAAACTTCAATTTTGCACAAGTAATGCGATTAACAAATATAATATGAATAAAATTACACATACATACATACATAATCAAAGACTCAATCATCCAACCCTCCTTCATCATACAAATCCAACCAACTTGTGGATCAAACTTTTTGGAGCTAAAATGTAATCCAAGCCCAGTTCATTTTGAACCGATTTGTAATACAAAATTTTTCTAATTACATTATGTTAACACTTTTAATAACAATGATTTTACGTGGAAACCCTAAAACAGGGAGAAAAAACCATGATCAATGCTCTCTTTCTTACTATTTTTCTATGTATGATACTGATACTGGAAACATTTATTTATAGGTTGTAGAAGCCAAAAAAATAATCAAAACACTATAAAATCTAAACAAACACTTGGGCATTTAACATACTACAAACCCGCTAATTCTAATAATAATAATTAAGTGTATAACAATATTTAAAAAAATTTAAAACAGCGTGAGAATACTCGTCTTCTTAACCCCCACAATAGCAATGTGGGATGTTGAAAACAAAAGGTATTGATTCTTTTCAAATTTTATTATTAATGTGCAAGGAAAGGAGCATGAAATACCTGACTATTGTAGCAAAGTTTATCCAATGATAGACTTCATCCAATAAACTCCTACCATGACTAAATAGACGTTTGCATTGGATTACACCAATCTAATACTTAAGACATGTGGTTGCTATAGATGGCCACTTGTCCAGTTGTCCCTTTCATTAACTAAAATCAACTTAGGAAAGAAATGTTAGAGGTAGAGCACTAAGTTGGGTAATAAACAACAAAATGGGAAGGCACCACCAATAGACAAAAAATAACACAACCATATTTATCTGATGTAGAAGAAGATACAACCAAATCTGCTTGATCAATCAGTGGAAAAATAATAATTAGAACATCAAAAAGATGATTACAGTAATTCCACCATTCATTAGAAAACTTTGAATATCAATCAGAAAATATTCTCTAAAAATTTTCGACTTTGTAATAAACAAAAACAGTAAACTTTGCAACCTTTTTAGAAAAATTGCCTAATTTACATATATACAAATTTCAATTTATGAGAATTAGAGAGTATGGAATTTCTAAGTCTACATAACTTCCCAATGCATACAAAGTAACCTGAAATAACACACTAACCGTTTCCAGAACCTGGGTCTAGAATCTTCGGATATCTTTGGGTGGCTTGAAGTTGAGAGGATGAGTTTCGGGGGTGGCATTTTCATCCTCTTTCCACATTTTAATTGTTTTGTCAGCTTCACATGTTATGAGCCTTGAACCAGTTATGTCATAGGAAAGGGCATAGATACCAGCTTCGCTATCCAACGACCCTGAAAGAGTGAACTCGTTGGGTTAAGAGGTTTTTCGATAAAATGGCAAAACGAGGGAAAGCAAAGTAAAAAGAAGAAGAGATTAATACCAGGTTGTACAATTGTTTGGGATTGCTGAAAGTTGTGACCACTCTTCCAATCCCAGAACCATAAACTACCATTGTCACCTTCATGGATAGAAAATTTTGTTGTTTTAGGATTAGGAATTTAATGGACATGGAATACATTTGAGTTACATATTTATTTGAATATTCAATATTGTTTCTGAGTATTAAGGCATCTTTAGAACCACGATGTATTGAAATATAAAATTTAAAGAATGAACTCCAGAAAAGGAATATATATATATATATTATATTCATAAGTTTAGTCACAATAGATAAAAAAAAGTACCTCCAGTCGCCATAACACCCTCCTCATTGACAGCCATTGCATTGATTATAGTCTTCTGCTGAGAACTGAGCACAAAAGGGAGACAATATTGGAATATCAGGTATTTTGATTATCCGATGTCCTACGAACATGAGTCCTCTTTCTATTGAGGAAAGAAAACTCAGATATTTGCAAAGGAGCGAGACTAGTAAGCCAGGGGGAACAAGATACAACTTCAAAAATAAAAGCTTGCAAAAGAAGGCTGTTATTAAATTTACGTTAATGGCACAGCAATTGCCAATATCTTCTATTTTTTAAAAATAGAAGTTCAGTGACAACAGATTTAAGAAGCTGGTTTTTTCTTCTCGTCTTCCATTAATAATTTCTTAAGTCTCACATAGACTTGATTTTTCGAATGAAAAGAGTTATTCAAGTCACTTTATCAGAATATATATTATATTAGGAAGATAAATTCCAAAAATTGTTTCAAATTATATGGTATAGCATGCTTGATAGCGAACTCACAGCATATTGTGCACAAACTCCCCTCTGGGGAGGTTAAATTTCTTGATGTTGTCAGCTGAGGCAGATGCAAAACTGTGCCTGGAAAGGAGGCAAGGAATAAAAAAGTGTAAAGAAGTGACATTGGAAGCAGATGTGGAAAATTTTTCTTTTTTAGTTTGCAATATCGTACTCTTTAGGATGCAATGCCATTGCCCGAACAGATTTCTTATGGTATGTCAGTGTTGTCATGGTCTTCCCTGCAAACAGACATAAATGACGTGTGAAAATCAAGGCAAAACATAATCGCATAGTAGTAAAATGTATAATATTACCATATCTGAGGTCCCAAAACTTGATGGTTGTGTCATGGGAGCCAGTCACAACTTGTGGGTCCTGCAAATACTCAAAGACAAAATTTGTAAGAAACAAGTTCTAGCAATCCCAGCACTGCTTTTCTTCTCTTCTAAAAAAAGTAGTAAACATCCCAGAACAAAAACAAATAGAACATTTGGGCCTGATCATGCAGAAATGAAGGAAGCATCAGGCAAGAAGAAGAGCAACAAATGTTATGCAGGACCAGAGGGAAATGATCAATATAAGAGAACTAGACCAAATCACTAAAAAGTATATTGAAAAGAATTAATATGAACAAAATATCGAAGGAAAGAATAAGAGATAGAAAAGGATACCGTAGGTCGAGTAAAAACTGAGCAAACTGTGTTATCATGTCCAGAGAGGGCGTGAATTTGCATCTTACTTCGAATGTCCCACACCTAGAAGAAAAACCACATCAACCATGCTATAATTCTGTAACAATCACCAAGAAAGAAATAAGAAAAGTAGTCTACCCGGCAGACAGAATCACGTCCTCCAGTAAGCAAAACATCTATTGTTGGATGAAGAGCCAAACAGTAAACACCACTCAGATGACCATGGTAATGACGAATGACCTGGAAAGAAAGAAATTATGTTTCCCCACCATTTCACATTGAGGATTGAGCTCTCTATAGATATAACGAAAAAAATTATCTAAACCTTATTCTGTTCCAAGTCCCAGCATTTAACTTGTTTGTCATCACCAGCCGAAAACATGTAGGTATGCCTGTTGCTGACAGCAAGACCTAGGGACAAAATTGCACTTAAGATATACCTCCAAACCAGCCGTAAGCCACACTAATATTAATTGTGCATTTATGCTAAGATATAAATGAATAACAACTGACCTCGTACTTGCTCAATATGGCCTGTCAATGTGAGTTTTAACTTTCCGCTTGCAACATCCCAAATCTAACAGATCAAATTTGAAAAGATATAGCTGAATTTCCAATATCAAGATCTAGTTTACACAGCAATATTTCTCATAACTTCGTAAAACTTATTCTCAGTTTATCTTATTTTCTGACCTACAGTAAATCTTACAACCTCCTTGGTCATTGAATTCAAAGCTGGGGTCAATATCAAATCCTACAGCATACCGTAGCCTGAACTTTAATTTAAATAATTTCAATGGCATGCACAAATGTACTTGAGATCAAATGCAAAACAATAAATCACCTTTAGCAACCCAATAAAAATCAAAGCTTCCCCACAAAACTCTTCTAATTACTGCTATTTTGAAATCCAAAGTTCCTAAGAAAGGTCAAATTTTGCTTTTAGTCCATAGCCTGGCTTGATACGCATGACAAATTATAGAATAAGTGTTAAGGGTGGGCCATCCAACTTTGGTTTGCAGTCTTTATTTAATAGAGGAGTCCAGTCCTTCGACTATCAGACCATCCTTTCCTACACCAATCTTTGGATTTATTTCATGTCACACTATCCTATGATAAAGAAGCGTGCTCCTACAAATATCACAAATATTTTCATCTGCAGAAAAACTCAAAGATAACAATCACTATCAAAGGCAAAAACTAAGGATACTGTAAATGGCACCATGATAAACCAAAATGGAATTCATGCATATTAAATAATTTTGAAAAATATATACCTTGATTGTACGATCTGCTGAACCCGTACAAAACCACGTGTTGCTGGGATCAAATGCAACTGATCTTACCCACCCTAAGTGACCACTTATGACCTACATCAAAAGACAAGTGTTGATTGTTTAATAACAAGATATAGCAAATATCACATGCAAGATGCACATAATAATTCATATGACATGTAAAACCCTAAATGGCGAATAATAAAGTCAACAGGAGGCGTATAACTGACGTGATATCCATGACATTGACGAAAAACACATAGAGCATTAGAGGAAAATTTTTTATAATAAAACTAACCCTATAATTTCTCCACGGAGCATGCCAAACCGGACGTGGCCACTTGCTTGGAATTCTTTCCATAATCGCAGAAGTAGACATCCTATAAGACCAAAAGCCAAACTGTTTTAGGAAAAACTCTCAGATTCTAAAATTGTGAAAAGAAAGAGCCGGCTTAAACAAAAGGGAGAGAGCTGGCTTAAAAGCCAATAAGAAGGAGAATGCACCAGGATTTTGGGATTTTGGGCGTGTACTACAAGACCAAGAACTAAGCGCTTTCTACGTGTCACACTTGATGATTTTATAACTAATTACATAAATCCTCAAGAGAATTGTGAAAATTGAAAAAACACCGCAAATTGATTAAATTGCACATATTCAGTCAACTATAGGCCCCTAACCCCTAAAACATGGGGAGAGGGGAAAACAAAGATTAAGATTCCAGCTATGGCCTATATATGATTAAATTTCAGATATTAGAAAAACTGTCTATAACTCCTTCATAACTAACATATTGCTAGGGTATAAAAGAAATGTACAGATATTTAAAAACCTTTCAAATGAACCGGATGCCGAAACAATAGCTGAGCTTCTTCCCTGAAGACCACCGTCATTTCTGAAAATAAAAGATGGTATAGAAAGATTAGCAACAATCCAATTCCAACCAAACAGGAAAAACTAAACTCGTGCAAAAGAAACAAAAACATCAATTTATTTTTTTTCACACAAGTAAATATACTCAGATGCAGAGAAAGAAAGCGATAGAGAGTACTCACTGTGTGTTTGGCTGCATGGTTGGACCAATAACCACTGCATTTTGTGCCCCAGACTTCGCATCCCTAGAATCACCCGGACCTGCATTACAAAGAAATCCATCCAACTCAATATTATGTAAGATTGCTAGAAAGATCAACAGTTATGGTTTCGGTCGCCTAACCTCCGTACAGAATTGAAAAGTGTTAGATAGTTAGAGGAAGATTTGAAGTTAGTAACTAGGCTGTCAACCTGCTCCGCTGGTAATTAGGATCTCAGTGTGTATCAGCCCTTTTTACTTGGGGTTTAGATTAACAAAATCACAGCTCAATTCATAAAGAATTCCATCAAACCTATTACACAAAAAACCTAACCCTGACCTATCCAGTATTTCAGCCATCAAACTTCAGGACACAAAATTACAGATGAATTAGCCTACTTAAGGATTACAAATAAAATAACAGGTTATGCATACCAGGAAGTGCGAGGGCATTGGAAGGCGCTGAAGTTCCAATAGCACTATCGGGAGCGGAACTTGCCTGGCCAGTAGGCTTAGTACCGGTGTTCTTCATTCCTCCGTACTCAACACTTATCTATGAATTCAAAAACAAAAAATAAAAGATAATCTCCACTGCAGCTTGAAAAAGAACAGCCGTGTCCTAACCGCTGTTCGTATTCAATGGCGAAGATCATGTAATAAAGAAAAAAGCTCACTAACCTTATGACTGATACGAATTTTTTTGCTGCATTCAGAAAATAAACGAAGAAAACGTACGTGTCAATCCGCTAGAAATGACAGGATTTAAAGTAACAGACATGAACATTTAACGAAAGAAAGATGAACATAAGAGAATCGAACTAGAACAGTAAGAAACCATACCTTTCGGGATCGAGAGGAGCGACATGGCCGTGGACTGGAGAGAAAAGGTCTAGGGCTCGTTTGAGAGATTTGAAGCTAAGCTTCTTCAATGACTGTGGTTCAACTGTCTCCATCTCTAAGGCGGGGCCTGGTATCCTCTTCGCCGTCTCCGGCCAGAAAAAAAAAAATCAGTTGTAAAGCTCCGATGTGCTCCCCGGCGGAGCTGAAGAAGCAAAAAAATGTCTGCTCTGCTGACGAACTGGCGCCTAAACTGCTGTTGCGAACCCTGATGTGAAGAATCAATAGGCCGAGAACTATGCCCATTAACAAAATTTCCTGGGCCAGCCCATAATCTCCTTTGTACACTTTTAGGGCCCGATTAAGATTCTTTGCTTAGTAAATGGACCGTTATTTTTGTGAAGTTATATTCCCATTTATCCCGCTACATTTACAAATATAAAAATTAAATTTAAAATTATTAATTATATAGCAACATTTATAAATAGACGATATAAGTCTATCACCAATAAACCATATTGCAAATACTAGTAAACCATAAGAGTCGGTTATAGAAGCCTATATCACTCATCAATTTTGCTATATTTACATATTTTTTAAATATTACTATATACTTAATTATTATTTCTAAAATTTCCACCATTTATAATTACCTATCTTATTTGTATAATAATAAATAACAACCTTAGATGTTTATGGAGCTTAATGTTTGAGTTAACTCTACAAAAAAAGTTAATTTCGATAACATTTTCAAGGCTAATAATTAATAATATAATGTTTTTAAATATGTGTAAATGTAGTAAGATTTATTTGTGATAGACTTTATCGTTGATAGATTACGATAGTTTGATCCAAGTTTTGTTATATCTACAAGTTTTTGTGTATTATAATACTTATTAATACTTTAGGTTGTTGTGTTTGTCATTGTCACCTTTAAAAAAAAAAAAAACTTTGAAGTATTTAAAATAGGTTAAATATAGAAAAAAAAAATTGATGTTTTTCTAAGTTTCATAATATTTTCTAAAGGTTGAAATTGTACCTTGGATGCATTACAAACTCTTAATTGGGTATTGACATGACAATTTTTTAAACTAGCGGTATTTATATGTAATCTAGGTTACGTACACTCATTTTCATGCCTTCTTTCAATTCTAGAAAAAAAATCAGTATTTGAAAAGTATATTTTTCAAAACAAAAAAAAACATGTCAACTTGTAAGTGAACCCAAAAATAGGACACATGAATATGTATAAAGTTTATAGTGCACTCAACTGTTTTTGTTTTTTTTTTTTTTTTGTTATTATTATTATTATTACTACTACTACTGCTATTTGTTACTGAAGGATGGAAGTAAAAGTTAGTGTATCGTTAAATCACGGGACACATTGAGTTACCATTTGACACATGAAGCTTAATTTACTCACGAGTAAGATTTGATTTTCAAATTAATGAAAAAAAAGTCCTATGTGAGTCTATATATCTATTTTGTTTTTATTGTGTACTTTAATTTCACATGTCAAACTATTAGCTTCTTAGATGATTTGGGAGAGACAAATTAGCTTGACATTCATATGTAACACAAAATATGTATGCTCGATATAGTAAATCTATTTATTGATGAGTCTTGTACCTTATCTTGTTTATTTTAGATTTAAGTGAAATCATTCAATTTTAAAATTGTAAAATTCACATGTTGTAAAATAATAAATATCGGTATCGGTATGATAGTTATTTTGTTGTGTTTCTTAAAATAATTGAGCTATATCATATGTCTCTAAATTTCTTAGTTTGTTATTTGTCGGAAATAAAACCATACAAGTTTTTAACATATTTTTTAATATGTATGTATCGTTATTAAAAAATTGAGAGAAAATATATTTACTTACAGAAAAAGAAAAAAACACCCACAAGAGATAGTTCTTAATCACATCAGTGTTTTATCCAATGTTTCTACAAGTTAATGTAATTCAGACATGTCATGAATTGTTTGACACACTGAGTAGAGTTAGTAAGTTTTTATTTGTGGTATATAATTATAAGATTAATTAAGTTCCTCGATGAACATAAAAAATATAAAGAGATACTCGATAAATGTTGAAAGTAGAGATATAAAATGGAAGATTGTCCAATACTACGCTTTCGTACTACCTTTATTTGAGGTGCATCAAGTCAAAACACGTTTAAAATTAGAGTGGTTTTCAATTATATATTGATACGAGGTTTACACAATACCTATAGAGACAAGTTTATAATGTAAATAAAAACACTTTTGGACTTGCATAGCACAACAGGAATTTCAATAAAGAAAAACGGTGGAGTTTATATATATATACACACACAAAAAAGGGAGAATGCAAAATTAATTAGTTGACAGATGTATAAAGTTTAAAAGTGTTTGTTGTTAAAATTGAATGAGTACACCAACCAACTTAAGTAGTTAGTAGGTCAAACAACTCCTAAAAGAGGGTTGGTTTAAATTAGAGTTGATGATTATCAGATGAAGGGTAGTAAGGAGAATTGAAGTGAAGAATGAGACCAATAACAATGCGGGGAGTGAGAGTTAACCCAAATAACGAGATAATAAAGCTCTCCAATTATTGGTACACCTCAAACGGTTGCAACAAAGTAGTCTTAACAATTGAGATTGGTAGGCTTTATGAGAGACCTTTGTTCAAACAGCGTAACGACCACACACAGTTTACTTCATTCGAGCGACAGACAAATTTCAGTAACCTTTGACCAAAGTACGAAAACAAAATTGAAATTGGAAATGATTTATTTTGTTCGAGCGACAGTGATTCGATTGGAATTTGAGCGTCATACTATTCGACAACTTCAACCTAATTGAATTTTAGGATAAATGGGCAACGTAAAAATTAATATTTTATAATTCTATGTTGGCAACTTATTTTATTAAAACATTTAAGTTGATTTCTCCCAAATTCAAATATATATATATATATATATATATGGGCAACCTATTTTACCATAGTTTTAAAATTGATTTTCCTATTTGAGCAATCTAATTGAATGTTTGTTGGTGAGCATTTTCCATGGATATAAGTTTTTGGTGATAGTCAATGTCCAACAAAAAACCAATTTAAAATTTTGGGACTAAAGCTCATTGACAAAATTACGCTTAGTCACAAACCATCAACTAAAGTACCAATTTATTTTTCGAATTATTTCAAAAGCACCAACTAATTATTTTTCAATTTATTTTAATGTTTTTTAAACTATTATTATTATTTATTTATTATATTTTATATTAAAAAAGAGAGATTGATTAATGTCATAATTTTTTTTCATGGGAGAATTGGAAAAAATAATGGAGTGGATAAAAATTTCCAACTCCATTGAGAAAATGAAATTTCCATAGACAAAAAAAAATAAAAAAATAAAAAAATAAATAAAGTGAAACAATTAATATAAATACAAATATTAATTTTATATTTTTCTTGATGTCGTTGTTCATCAAAGAAGGTTTTTCGATTGTTGCCTATAAGAAAAACAATTTGAAAAATAAACGACTTATTTTTGTATGGTTCATGGCCCATCAAGGAAGAGTTTTTGAAAGGTAGACCCATCAACGAAGTTCATTCCAATTTGTGTTTTTTACGATTTCTTGATGGACAATACTCCTCAAATAATATGGTATTTTTCATATACATAGTCCATCAAACAATGCTTTTCTTAATCGTTTTTTACCGTCAGCAAAACCACAACACAAAATCTCAAGATCTTGTTTTATCAAAAAAAATATATATTTATCTTGATAGTCTTTTACCATGACCATAAAAAAAAAAATCAAATCTTGCATGCGTAAAAAAAAAAGAAGATAAATTTAAAGTAGTGTTTGTGAATTATTTTTTTTTTTTTTTCATCCAACTCAACTAGATGTCGATTGCGAAATATACGTTAAAATGTTAAATTAAGTTAATTGCTTGGATCAAAAGTGCTTAGACCACAAATATATATATATATATATGTATATATAAGAAGAAGAAGAATAGGAAATCCAACCCAACCGTGGAGGAGAGTAGTAGGGGGAGGGGGACACCACGCTCAAGAGGGCAAACAGAAGAGGGAGAAGAAAAAGAAGACAAATTCAACGAAAATCTCGATGTCATCTTAATCCAACGGTGGAGATCACAATACATACTCAGTTTGGAATCAAATTCCCAAGAAAAACAATTATTACTTTTTATTTATTTATTTATTTATTTATTGCTTCCTTATAATAATTGGGAAAGCGTGGGTGTTCAAATAATAATAATTACAAAAAAAAAAAAGGTTTGTTTTTCTTTCTATTTGTTACAACGAAGTGCCCATCAAATGTGAGCCACAACAACATTACTAAAAACACATAGGATGGGAGTTAACTGAAAAAAAAAAAGTGGTTTTACTTTTAAACTTATTCTTAGGAGAAAATTATTTTGTTTTTACAAAAGTTTTGAGTGTTTAATTTGGAGTCAGATTTGACCTTTTATTTATTTATTTTATATATTTTTAAAAATAATAAAATATATTATAATTATAATAAATTTTTTAGCTTGTTAAAAACCATTAAAAATGAATTAAACTGTGAAGGGTAAATATTTGATGAAAGGTTCGATTTTGAACAAATTTCTATTTAATAATAAGGTTATAATGAGAGAGTATAAAAGAAAAGAGAAGAAAAGGGGGAGACACGTGGAGGGGGATGTGGAGAGTGGTCCAAAGTAATAAATGGGATCTAAAAGAGAAGCAATTAAAAAGGGACACGTAGGGATATTAAAAAAAGAAAAGAAACAAAAAGGAAATAGGAAAATTGGCAATTTGTGTGTATGGGAACGATGGATGCTTTGGGTTTAGGGGGAAACGTAGCACAAATCTCCAATTTATTTTATTTCTCTATCCATTTTCACTATTATTAAATCACTTACTCCTTCACCATCCCTTTCTTATTATTTATTTATTTACTTGGTTCCCTTTTATTCTCTATAACAAAATAAACTATAATCTTTATATAATAGGAAATCTCTCAAAAAAAAATAAAACAATAGCGAGATTATGATAGAAGTCTATTGGTTTCTATCATTTAAGGATAAATATTTTAATTTATTTTATTGTTTTTATAAAGGTTCCTATATAATATTACAAGATACTACCGTTTATTTTGGATGAATCGTGAATCATCGTGAATCATAATGGGCTATACGTGTCCATCCGTATCGTGGTATATATTTTTTAAAAAAGTTTTGTGTGTTTAAGATAATTTAGGGTTTAAATTATAGTTTTTTTTAAAATAAAAATATTGATTTATACTATAGTATTTAGTGTGGTATGAATTAAACCTCTAGACTTTATGTAAATGAATCGATTTAGAGTTTTTAGACCATGTTTTATTTGAAAGTTTTTCTTTTTTTGTTAGTAAAGTTGACATTTAAACAAGACAGAACGAATACTCAAACACACAATCTTGTAGTTAAAGGTATATGACTTGTCACCATTTATTATTCCTTACTTTAGATGGGCTATCTTCTAGTCAAAATCTAAAAAAGTTTAATAATCATGCATGAGATATAGCTAACTCGTGAACAACTAAGGTACATTGAGCCACAATCATTTGACATTATTTACTCAATGCATACAATTTTGTTAATTACACTCTCAATTATTTACAAACAAATCAATATAAATCCTACTTTTAAAAGAAATCAAATTAGATTACATCATCAATTCTAATTGTCCATTTCATTACGAACACACGTACAAGTCACATTACTATATCTACAAACTCCTTCAAACATTTGTAAAACTAATTTTCAACCAAACTTTACTTCAAAATAAACTCATTTTCATTCTACCATCGATTTACTCACTCACACTTTACAACATTGGTATAATATTCTTAATAATCATAATTACATTGAAAGAGTAGATAGGAAGAACAAAATATTTTATTTTTAACCCATCCATATGATATTATTATTATGACATTTATCATCGAGAAAAGAAAAAAGGGAAAAAAAGAAAGAAAGAAAGCATTTGGTGGAGTCAGTATTCCACGTGCTACTGTGAAATCTCTCGTCAATTCGTTTCTCAGTATCATCCCCACATTTCCTTCCCTTACTTCAATGCCATTTCTCTTCTTTCTTCCCCTGTCTTCTTCTTCTTCTTCCTCCTCCATTTCCTCTTCTTCCCTTACGTCTCATTCCGCTTCTTTTCTTCACTCACTATCATGAAGATTGACTCCTTCAAACCCTCTCTCCCTCCACCCCCAGCCGCCGCCGCCGCCGCCAAGGTTGGCGTTGGTCTCGACGACGACATCTCCGATGGAATGCAATGCACCGACCATCCTTACCGCACCAATCCCGGCGGTATCTGTGCCTTCTGTCTTCAAGAAAAGCTCGGCAAGCTCGTTTCCTCTTCTCTCCCTCTTCCCATTCGCGGTTCGTCTTCTTCCCCTTCTTCTCCTTCCCTTGGATCTGACAGCAATAGTAGCAATAATGTTAATGGTAATGTTCCGTCGAATGCTGGTTCTATTTCGAAAACTGTTAATTTCAATGTTAATGGAGTTGTTGATTGTCATTTTCATCATGATAATACTACCAAGCGGGCCCGGATCCCTTTTTTGTTAGCTAAAAAGAAGAAGAAAGTTGTTATGGTTGGGGGGGCTGATTATAATCGGACTAATGACGTCGTTTTTAAGAGGAGTAAGTCTACCACGGCGCCGAGGAGAGGGCAGTTTCTTGTTGATGGTGACGATGGTGTCGATTTTAGCCCTAGGAAGCACCGATGGGGGTTTTGGTCTTTTTTGTATTACCACGCGCCGTCGTCTTCGAAATCTCACGCGCCGAGGAAAGTGGAGAGAGTTGCTACTAGTGGTGGTGGTGGGAATTTGGGGGTGAACGATACGATTTTAGAGGAAGATGAAAGCCCTAATGGCAATACCACGTCGTTTGAGCGGAAGGTTTCGAGATCTAGATCCGTCGGCTGCGGTAGTCGGAGCTTTTCCGGTGATTTTTTCGAGAGAATCTCTACTGGTTTCGGTGACTGTACTCTCCGTCGAGTTGAGTCTCAGAGAGAAAGCAAGTCGTCGAAAGTCTCTACTAATGGAAACTCCAGCAGCCACCGTAATGGCGCCGGCGTCGACCATCATTGTATTAAAGAAAGAGTAAAATGCGGTGGTTTGTTCAGTGGATTCATGATGACTTCATCTTCTTCTTCGTCATCTTCGTCATCTTACTTAGTTTCATCATCTTCCGCTGACGAACTCACCCGTAAACCAACTCCGGTAGTAGGACCAGTAATAAGCGGTGGGCGTAGCAGGACATGGACGTGGGCATTTGCCAGTCCGATGAGAGCTTTTAAACCGTCAAATTCGAAGGATAGGAAACGTTCTATAATCAGACAAGCTACAGAAAGCAACCCATCACCGGATTTGAACGCTATTCCTTCATTGTTAACCGTTAGAAGCTGAAAAAACAGCAACAACAAAAAAAAAAAACACTCTGTTTCCGGTGAGTTTTTGACTGTCAATCAAATCCATTCCCCCCCCCCCCCCCCCATTTTTCCCGGCTGAAATCTCTGTTTATTTCTACAGTGATTCCCAATTTCAAGTTTCATTATATTCTCTGACAATAATTGAATAATTTGCTTGTTGCTTCCAATGCAGTTGGATGAAGATAAAAAAAGGGAGGAATCATGAAGGAAGAAGCAATGCAACTTATCAAACACAAGGTGCGTTTAAGCACAGTGGATTTCTTCACTTCTCACAGTACAAATGAAAAACATAAAAAAAAAAAAAAAAAAAGAATATAATGAATGAATCTTTTTGAGAAGATGGAAATTTGCTTTGTGTTTTTATGTAATATCAAATTTGTAATTTATGAATGTTGAATGTAATGTGTTTTTATGTTTGATGTTCTTTTGAAGAATAAGAAATGGTTGAATTTTCACTAATAATCACATGATGGCACGTGCCGGATAGTGGAATAGACAGCTGGTTTTAACTATGAAGTCAAAGTATTTTGTAGACATTATCACATTACAAACAAAACCAATATCTTCTTCTAAGATCATAAATAATTAACCCTTTTTTTCTTACAACTTCATGTTAAGGTATAATAAATAAATAACAAAACTTCATCATTTCTTTGTACAAATACCTCATTTTTCAATATCAACATCCAAAATTGAAGTTGATTGAAATAGTTATTATATCTCATTCTACGTTTGGTGATGTTTATGATTATTTTCAATATATAATTATTTACAACTATACCATTTAAAGTTTTCCTTTTTTGTTACCGTGCTTGCTATTTTCTTATCCAATTAAAATGGTTTGCACTAGTAAATACGAATTGTTATATCCCAAACCTATAATGTTATGGCCACAAACTATAGTGATTGAATTTGTATATAGAACTAGGAATCATGTGGTCACATTAAGATCTCATGAAATGTTTGATAAAGTATTTTAAAGATGAGGAGTATAATTAAAATGAGCTTTGAGTAGTAATAGGCTGTCTGTGTCTGTGAGGAAAAGAGAAGGTGAGACAGCTGGTTTAGGATAGCTCTTAGCCAAAATTTATTGGGATTTGGAGGGGGGTTGCATGGAAAAAGAAAAGAAAGGGAGGGACTAAAAAGAAAATGAATAAGAAAAGGGGAAATTGTCAGAAATTGGAATGGGAGGGTAGGGGCATTATAGCAATCAGAGAGAGAGAGAGAAGGGTTTGAAGATGGAGACATGACTGAGTTTGTGTGCAAGAAAACAAACCAAACAAAGGCTGCTATATATCAAAATGTGAAAAACTTTTATTAATTACAACTCTATAATTTTAATGGTGGAATGTCATTGTCATATCTCTGCTCTCACCTCTCCACTTTCTTTTTCTTTCTTTCTTTCTTCTCATCTCATCTCATTTCCATTTATTATATATATATATAAATGCTTAGTGAATTGTTTTAAAAGAAAAATGATAATAATTGGTGTAATAAATGCTAAGTGAATTGAATTTTCAGCTATTGAAATCAAATCTATCTCGACATAATCCAATGGCTTTTGATGAAGTCAAGCTGTGTATTAAATTTTATATTTTTTTAAAGAAAAAACGGGCAAAAAAATCAATTTATATTGAAGTTATACAAACTACAATATAGAGTATGTGTGAGTATCAATCCAACATTTTTGTTATAATATTTGTACAAGGCGTTGTTCAATCTATTAAATCTTTGAATTTAAAGTGAACGAGTCTACATTCTTTTTAGTAACCCCTTTCTTTTGGGAATCCTCACTCTACTTTAGAATTTAAGTTCCAAAAGAAATTTAGTGAAAATTCTTAGAAAACGGATACAATTAGAATTTCAAATGGATAATTGTAAAAAAAATATAGCAAATTTGACCAAATGTTAATATATGATTGAAGTCTATCAATTTTTATCATCGATAAAATCTAAAAAAATTTTATAGTCCATAAATATTTTAATTTATTTTACTATTTATAAAAACATTTTATTTTAAATTGATATTTGTCACAAAAGAAAATGGTTTGAATTTTTGTTTTAAGTTTTTTATTTTATTTTAAAAGTTAATGGAAATATTAGTAATGTTTCTGAAACTACGAAAAAGTTGGGGAAAAAACGATGTTTTCTGAGTTCATTTTAAAGGTTTGGTTGAAATATTTGGAAAGAATGAAAATAAAAGTAAATAAAGAAATCATATGATAAAAGAAAGAAAGTGAAAAAAATAGAAATCTATATTAATATTTTGTTTATAAATGTTGAAAATATATTTTGACGGAGTATTTGTTTTTGAGAGTATAAAATTATATATACTTTTCTTATTAAAGAAGCAAAAATACAAGAATGTCTTAGTTCATTATATTATTTTCTTTAATTGGATAAAACAAAGTTTAACTAAAGTTGTAATACTTATTTAATTTAGGTTGCACATCTTTATTAAATTAAAAAGTTTAATTTAGAAACATTTTCAAAATATAAAAACCATTTGAAGATGCGTTTTGCTATATTTTATAAATAATTTCATTTTGTTATTTTTGACCTATCATAACAAAAAGTGGAGTATTTTATCATTTTGAAAACTGGACAAAAAATAAAGAAAAGAGAAAAGAGAAAAGTAAACACAGAGACAATATTTTAAAACAAAAACCATCACTAAAAGGACCCTTTGAAATTCAATTTCCAAAAGACCAAAGAGATCCACAACTTTCTGCCCCAAAAAAGGAAACAAGAAAATTATTATTAAAAAAAATTAAAATACTCGGGGCCGTGCTAACATGCGCCATCTAATAATATATAAAGACAAATACAAGATATTTCAAAAGCATCCAATGAAAAGCAATTTGATAGTTCAACTAAAAGGATGAATCATGATAATAAATCTAATCATTTTTTTTTAAAACTTACTATTGCTATTATTGTTGTGTGTTACGTTCATGTCTCTTTGTGACTCTAAGGGCTCCTTCATTACTAATAATTATCACCTTCACAGGAGAAAATTATTTAAGACATCTTTTACAGATTTGTAAGAACGAACACGACTCGCACTTGTAGTAGGTTCAGTGGAAATCTTCTATCTTACAATCGAGATTTTGTGACAACAGATGGAGAACTCTGCAAAAAGTGACGTAACATTTTTAGAAATAAATTAACTTGAGCACAACTCAACTAGCTAAGACAAATATATCAGTCGAGTATGAGGTCAAATGTTATATATAAGGTCAAATGTTATATATATATATATATAGACATAAATTTTGATCATTCTAATTATTTGACATGTTATAGCACAAGATATATATGTGTGTGTGAATTAGAGTTGAGTACTGGTTTAGGTTACTAACCAAGGTTGAGCCCTGAGCAGCTCTTTCAGCCAAGTAAGCACAAGGCTTGAAGAATCCGCCGTACAGCTTTGACCATTCCTCTAGTCTTGAATAGATGTATTTTGATCCAAGAGAATCAGCCCAAAACATCACTCCTCCCCTGTGATCAAAAGGAACCATACTTTGTAGAGCATTTATGGACGACTATCAAATAAAAACTTTAATTTAAAAGAACTCTCATCTCACCAACCTACCTGTAAGGTGGAAAACCCATCCCCATTACACCAGCAATGTCCAAGTCTGCTGCTTTGACGGCTATACCTTCGGCGAGTACACGGCATGCTTCATTCACCACAGGCAAGAATATCATCTCGATGATGTCCTTATCTGATATTTTCACCAGCTGGACCCAGACGATCACAAAAAGAAGAATGTGCAGAAGTTCAACATCAGAACATTACCAACGGTTGGTTAAAGTAAACACTTCTCAGTTGTGAGTTTGGCATTTGATCTTTAATTTATGAAAGTTCAAGGAAGGAGCACCGTGTCGAAAGAAAAAGAAATATCACGCACACTAAATGCAGAAAGAGAGAGAGAGAGCGAGCGAGCGAGACCTTAGGGTCTACAGAAATGCCAGACATGCTCCTAGCCTTTTCAATATACTTCTTTAACTCAGGATCTGGCTTAGACTTCCGGTTCTTGTCATAGAGATAAAAACCTTTCTGAGTTGTCTCACCTGAAAGTTACACCTTCACCAAGTTATATTTTTAAATAAATGTCCATGTCTAAAGAAGAAACATAAAATATTTGAGAATGTGATTCCGTAGACTGCCAATCATTAGGGTTTTATGCTTTATATAGGATGGATTTTTTTCTAAACCTCTGACAATGATTTAGGGAATGTCTGAAGACTGAAAGTATGGTGTTCATATGTGAGTTGAGTGTGTGCTGAGCAGTAATTACACCCTTGGTATACTCCCGGATAAATAAAAATACCTAACAGAATCATTGATAAAATATCTTCCGGAAGTGTAAAGCCAGCAAAATGATAGACGGAAGTGTCTGAGTTTAAGGGGTGTGAAACTCTACCTGCTCTCTTATCCTCTTGCATAAGAGGAATTATCATAGATTTGAAGGTTCTATCAGGAAAATTCTGAACAAACTGACCACCGGTTGCTATAGCCACCCCAAAACCAACAAGATCAATCAATCTGAAGGAAAATAACAAAGTTAGATGAAGGTCGAGTATGAAAAAGCATGAAACTGAAGCACAAAAATCTATAAACCTGAAGGGGCCCATTGGCATTCCAAACTTATAAATTGCCCTGTCGATCTGATATGGATCTACTCCATGTTCTACAAGTAACAATGCAGCTTGAGTGTATGGGAAAAACATCCTATTGACAGCAAAACCAGTGCAATTGCCAACGACAACTGGTGTTTTCTTTATCCTTTTTCCAACATCTACTAAATCAACAATTACTTGAGGAGCTGTCCTTTTAGTACGAACAACTTCCAATAGTGGCATGACGTGTGCTGGACTGCATTAGAAGCATAAACTCAATGGCTAAGTGGCTAAGCCAAAACAATACAGGAATGAGGAGAAATATGAATTTACAAACCTAAAAAAATGAGCTCCGACGATTCTATCATGAGAATTTGTTCTCTCTCCAATCAGATCCAAATCAATTGTGGACGTATTGGTAGCAAGTATGCAATGTGGAGGGCAATATTTCTCAAGATCAACGAAGATCTGTTGCTTCAGGGAGATGTTCTCAATAACAGCCTGTTACAAGCATACCAAATTGACATTAACGATTGATACTTTTTGTGGGTGAAGAAGTAAGATGTGGGACTTACCTCAATCACCATATCCACATCTTTGAAACTTTCATAATCAAGGACACCCTTGAGTAGGGAAATGGTTCTTTCAAATTTTTCTGGAGTCATTGTCCCCTTGCGGACTCGGCTTTGTAGATTGGCTAACATGTTTACAATGACAGGTCATACACAAGCCAGATAGAATATAACAAGAATACAATCAACAGTAGTAAATTCCAGGCTTACCTTTGACTCTGCCAAGCCCGGCCTCCAAAAATTTTTCATTTACTTCTTTAAGAATCACAGGATAGTTGCTAAGAATCAATGCTGTAGCTATCCCAGATCCCATTAATCCCCCACCAATAACAGCAACTTTATTAATACGTCTCGGTGTCAACCCAAGATCAGAAACTCCAGGTACCTGTCATATTTTGAAAAAAGAAGCAATATCAACGTAAGAGAAAGGACTAACCTTGTAATGTATTAACAATGGATGTTGTTTTTTCTATATCCTGAACTTCAGGTTCTGAAATAAAGATTATTTTAAGCTATCATTCATTTTTCAGTAAATCTTCATCGCACACCTTTGTTGTTCCGCGCTGAGAAAAAAAAACATGAATCAAGCTTTTACTGGTATCAGCATGCAGTAGTACTTGAAAATCTTCAATCTCCTGCCATAAGCATAAAAGAGAAATTCAGGAAGGTTATTTCATATTTGGATCTTTCTTTTACTTGAGAAAAAATAGCTGCCTTAGAAATACAACCTTCTGAAGTCCAGCACGGGGACCTGAGACTACACCCGTTTCAACAACATTAATGCAAACCAGTGGGTGCTTGAGATTTGGAGCCTGTTTCCGTACTTGAGCCCTGGCAAATTTAAATATATCCCTAGCATCAGCTAGAGACTCTAACTTGTTGGTCTTGTGAAGACTGATAATCCATGGTTTTCTCCGCTCTGAGATATCCAGAGCCCATTTGCGAGCAGCACTGATCAACTCTTCAGGAGGGACTATGGCGTCCACGAGTCCCAGTGAAAAGGCTTCTTCTCCTTTGACTGGCTTGGATGTCTGTTCAAGTGTAGCAAGTTTGGATAGGTTGAGAGAGACAGGTACAGAAATAAGCAAAAGATATGAATGGCCATTGAAGTTATTCTACGGCAAGGTGTCAAAAATCAAAAGCAAGAGCTACTAATCTCACCAGCATCATTTCTAAAGCCTTTGGAAGACCAACCAGACGAGGAAGTCGCTGCGTTCCTGAACAAAAAAGAAGCTTGAGATTAGAACACCAAAAGAAAAATCTTAGAAGTTTTCAAAACAGTCGGTTCCTGTTGTTTTCATTATATAATAGACAAATTCATTTCAGCCAATTCCAATACTAGGTTATTGCTAAAAGATCTATATTATCCATCCTCTAAAAATTAGGAATTACATCGTATGCTATCCTATCAAAGGCCCAAGATCCAAATATCAATCCACGAGGGATCCAACTGATAACATAAACTGTTATTTGTTAATAACTTAATCAATTATTTCCAATGTTAAGAGCTTAAGTAGATTGGTGAGATCACAACTGGCCACAGCTTAAAGTAAAGTTCAGTTGGGTGCATATCATTACAGCAGCTCACAGGATTAACGTACAAATAAAAATAAGAAAAATACCACCAAGTATCAGCGCCACAGACATACCTCCAAAACCTGGAATTAAACCAAGCTGAAGTTCAGGTAAACCTAACTGTGCAGTTTTGGTTGATAAACGTGCATGGCATGCCTACAAACCAAAATTATATAAAATATTTTTAAACAATGATTTTAAAAATTTAATTGTCTACAAGAAGTTCTAAGACATACCATAGCGACCTCTAACCCTCCACCCAAAGCAAGTCCGTCAATAGCAGCAACAGCAGGCTTTCTAGCAGCTGGAAAACATAACTAACAATTAATTTCTTTCCCAAAACTATTCTTTTCACTCGCTTTTCAAGAGAGTTGGAAAATGAGAGTAAGAATTAAAGAAATTGAGCGGAAATGTACCTTCAAAAATATCAGTGATTACATCAATGGAAATGTAGCCAGGCCGTGGTTCCTCAGCTAAAAGATCATTTAAAAGATGTCAAGAAAAGTGTCTAGACTAAATTATGAGACAATGGGACACAGAGAAATGTAAACCCACCTTTTCCACCTTGCAGTCCACCGAAGGCTGTTATATCAAAGCCACCAGAGAACTTTCCGCTGGCACCTGCTCAAATGACATACATGGTTAGCTTTTACATCTCCAACATTTCTAATAGCTCATGTACGAAAATCGTTTCACCCTAACCTGTAACAACAATTGCCTTCACATCTTCTCTTTGCAAAGCCTGTTCATAACTCTCTTTCAAGCTAAATAACACTACATTACAAAGAAAGAGGAGTTATACACCCAGTACATATGAAGAGGATAAAATAACTGTACTTAAAAGAAAAACAACCAAGAGGCAGTTCTCAGTTTACAATTTCCCAACAATAAGAAAGGAGTCCCCAAATCATAAATTCTCATGACTGGATGAAAATCAATGCAGTGGTCTAAATGAAGCCGTTATATTTCATCATTCATATTTCCAGTTGTTTTTCATACACAGCAAGAAGCCTAGCTCAATTATAAAAACACCACCAATAACACAGATAAGTACAATGCTAAAACCTACAGCTCCAAGCCTCGATCTATATATTAAACAGTCAAAACCAGTGAACCAAGTCGAATTAGCAATTGGCAATTAAACCAGTAGTTAATCATAATAAACGCGATTCTTTGTTCATTTCTGTATATCCGACAAATGATTCATCAAAACAATTACAGGAATGAAATATAGGAACCACGAAATCAACCAAAAACGAAATTCTCGACACAAAAAGGAAAAAGAAGAAGAATAAGAAACCGACAACACCGAAAGATCAAAACAGACGAATCAAGCAAAATCAAACGGAGTAGAAGGGCTAGTACAAAGAACACAAAATTCATACCATCAAAAGAAAGAGAGTTGACAGGAGGATTAATGATGGTGATAAGAGCGACTCCATCAGCTCCAACCTCCAAAGTTGTTCTTCCCTTCATTTTGGTAGCCATTTCTCAGTGTAGGAAATCAAAACAGAGACACAAAAATGAAATTAGAGGCCCTCTTTGAGCAAGAAATTGCGAAGAATTCGATGAAGATCCAATGGAAATTCGTATCGTATTTCAGAGTCCACAAGAAAGACGCTAATGGCGTGTTGTAGAGACGAACACGGAAAAGAAACTAAAATTTCAAACTGTGGGAAATAGTAAATTGTAAATTTAAGTAGTGATGAGTAATAAGTTTTTCACAACCGAAACGATTGCCCTACCGATCCCAAATCTTCAAACAAACAACACGCGTGTGAATAGAGCGTGCGTACAACAAACGCTCTATATAGAATAATACAAAGTCAAATTAGGAGCTTCCCATACTCAAATAATAATAACAATTATAGTTTGATTTTTTATTTTCTGCACAATAATGAATCTATGATAACAATATAGAAGATGAATTATTGTGATCACGATGATAAGTGGTTAGCGTCTTACTACTTGTACGTGGATTCTCACTTGATTGTAGAGATGACTGTAAAATATAAAAAAGCAAAATTTGAGTTCATCAAATATGTATATGGTTGTATTAGTGTATTTACATATACTATTAATTTAAGATGTGTTTTCACATATAGGAAAATAAACTAAAATATTTACAAAATATAACAATATTTTGGATTATATCAGTATCAGTGTCTCTGTTTACAAAATATAGCAAAATTAGTGTCTATCATTGTTAGAATTTCAAAGTTTGCAATTTTGTAATTCATTTGAAAATTTTACCATTTTTTACTATTATTCTTAATTTAACTAGTAATAATATTTTTAAAACTTATGAGAATTTCAAATCTTATGATTATCCAAATATTGAGTTTTTTAAGAAAATAATTTAGAAAAATTGTAAAAAAAAAAAGAAGAAGCAAATTTGACAAAATATTTATAAGTTATAGCAAAATTTCAAATTCTATCAATAACAAACATTTGATATTATTTTATTAATGTTATTGAACGGATAGAAGGAGGCTATTATTGATATAATTAAAAAATTTAAATATTTTCTGTTAGAATAATTTAACCATTAAAAATGATAAAATTTATGGTTAAGCGTTAATGCGGCAATTAAAAAGAAGGGGGCGTGTGTTCACGCTCGCTTAGAGGAGTAGCGTAGGAGCGTACAAATATCTGCCACCTCATCGAGTTGTCTGTTGATATCTTTAAATCCTCTTTTTTAAAGTTATTTTAATTCGCAAATGCCGTGTTGGCATTTTCTGATTGGATGAAGTCGACATTTGTTTTTATTTTCATTTTTCCTTGAGAATCGTAAAGAGATTGGTATTGAACTGCGGAAAGATTATTTTTTGGATATGGATAACATAAGTTAATAATATGAGAAAAAACAATAAATAATAAGAAAATTACTTTTTTTATTTTTATTTTTATGTCTATGGATTTAAATAAAATTTGAAATATTTACAAAGAAAAATTGTGTGATTGAGTAAAAAGAATTGGAAGAAATTTATTATATTTCGTAAAAAAAAATTCATATTTTGCTACTTTTAAAAATTTCTCTATTTTTTATTTTTATTTTTTATTTTTTTCACTTGACTCTTAAAATTTGAAGATTTCAATTTAGTTTTAAAGTATTCAAATGTTAAATTTTTTCTTTTAAATTTAAGTTTTGTTTCAATTTGATTTTTAGAATTTAAGATTTTATATTTTTTTTTATATTTTTAAATTCAATTATTTTCATTAAGTACCTACATGTTAATGTTTAATAATTAATTTAAAGTCATTCTAAAATAAAACTTTTAACTTAATTTCAAAGGGATAAACAACAGCGAGCTTTAATTATTGTAATTTGTTTAATTATTTTAATGTTTAACATAAATTGACATAAAATAAGTATTTTGTTGTTTGGGTTATATGATGTAGTTTCATATTTAAATTATTAAAGAAAAAAAAATCTAATTTTTAGGGCACTATAATATCTAATTTAATAAAAGGAAAATGCATAGAATTTTTAAAATTAAAAAAATTAACAAACTATTTATATCCAGTTTTTTTTTTTAAATACTTTCCTTTTTTTATTGTAAATTTTCCTGTAAAAGAGAAAAAAAATACTTACACTTCAAAAAAAAAAGTTATCTTTTAATAGTTTTTTCTACTGAGTGTATATAGTTTGTTTTCTAATTATTATTTTTTAAAATTCCATAATAATAATGATAATAATAATAGCAAAATAGGCAAAATATGGAAACTTTCCTAAAACTGCCAAAAAAAAAAAGAATATAATTTGATCTATAATTCAAATATAAAGAAACCACATTTTATCTCTAACTCACATTTCAATCCAAAGAAATCACACATTAGCTCAAAACCTACGTTTCACAATGAAAATTATAGTAAGACTCTGTGTGGGAATGAATGAGAGTTATATTGGGCAGTATTTTTTTATTTTTAAATCAATGGATAGCCTTTTTTTAGTAAGTTAAATATTAGTTATTTATAGATTAGAAGTAAGTTCTTTATATAATTTTTTTTTAAGTTTTTTGATTAAATGTAAATATTATTTTCTTTGCTCTTTCAATATGAAACTAACTTCTACTTTCTTCCATTGAATTCCTTTCGGTCGTCGTCTTCGTCTTATTCTTAACAGCATAAAATTGTATTGAAAGAGTGACCAATAGTGGTGATTAGGGATTCTCCTCCCGATTATGATTTCTCCGTTTTCCCACCTTCAAAACATATATGGGATCAATTGAAGAAGATGAATAAGGAAGGCCCAATTTCGTTGTAATCCAATTCGCCATCAAAGACGACGTACGTCCCAATCATCTTCATCCTTCTCGTTTTCAAATGACAAGGCTTAACACCTACATTCACCAAAGTCATCTGACTCTCAAATTCGAAAGTCCATGGTGGCTTCAAGATGGCTGCTTTTGAGGTTCAAATTATACAACCACGAATTATTGCAATAATGGCTTCCACAATTTGGTACAATAGCTTTTCGTACAACATATCTTTTGTTGTTTTCCATTGCAATAATGTTTACTATTTTTTTTTGTCAAACTAAAATAATATACCCAAAACACAAATTATTATAATCAAACTATAAGAAAAGGGTGTGATTTTTAACTTTTAAAATATTGAAATAGGATCTATAATTGAGTTAGTTTAGAAGGGTCAAAGTAAGTCTAATTGAGCTGATTGACACACCCCTTCTCGTTGTAGTTCTTTTAACTGTCCGAAGACCACTGAAACGACGCCGTATTGCCAGGCTGTACCGGCAAACCAAAATTCACCGACGGCTCCATTAAAAGGACCCGAT
Organism: Cucumis hystrix; assembly: GCA_025688845.1. Lineage (NCBI taxonomy): Eukaryota > Viridiplantae > Streptophyta > Magnoliopsida > Cucurbitales > Cucurbitaceae > Cucumis > Cucumis hystrix. The sequence goes on from CM046893.1 coordinate 21,837,765, forward strand.
TGCAAAAAACCGCAATAAAGTTCCAAAAAGAGTTTAAAATCACTTTATCCTCTCAGATTCTGAGAGAACTCACGAGCTTTCCTTACATTTTCCACTCAAATCGATGAACTAATTCCAAATTTCTCCAACACAACAAGAACTATTTCAACAGATTGATTCCCATCTTCCGTCGCTTCCGAACCCGCACCGGAGATCAGCAGTGAAAAAATGAGTAACGATGCCAAGAGAAGCATTCAAGGGAATCTATTGGTGAAATCTGCGTCGGAAGATCGGAAACCACCGGCTGTCACCACTACTGGGAAGAAAATTGTTATCAAGAGTGCTGATATGTTTGGTGATGTGCAGAAAGAGGCTATCGATGTCGCTATAGCTGTAAGTTCTCTTTTCTCGATCGCTTTTTTTTTTTTTTTTTTTTTTTTTTTGGTTTGTTAATTTCGTATTTGAATTTCATTTTTGGACTGTTGTTCTTTCTCATGATCTTTTGTGGATTTTTGTATTAGGCATTTGAAAAGCATAGTGTAGAGAAGGATATAGCAGAGTGTATTAAGAAAGAGTTTGATAAGAGACATGGACCGACCTGGCACTGCATTGTTGGCCGTAATTTTGGTAACTGATCTTCCTCTTCCTATAAAAATTCAGCTGACGTTTTTTGTGATTTTGCTGCTTGATAATGTGCCTTCTCGTTTCGACTTTGGTGCGAAGGTTTACTTTGTGAATGAAATAGATCTATGTTTTTAGGTTACTTGGTAGAAATGTTTGATCTGGTTAGATTACCTGCATTTAATAAATAACCGGTCCTTCCACAAGATTTAATTGAATTGAGCTAATTTAGAGTTGTAAAGAGTAATTTTTACAGAGAACTTGAAAGTTTTTCTTCTCAATTTTGTCCATTCCTTTTCCTTCTATCCTCTGTTGTTAGTCTTTCGTGAAATTTGAACACACAATCACCATGGACTAATTTACTTTCCGGGGTGGGTGGCTATCCTCTACTTAGAACAAGGGTAGTCCTTTGTCTGTCTTTGGTTGTTTATTTTGAGGCTGTTGTATTTCATTTATTTTCCAAAGAAAAGGAGAAGAAACTGAGACTGTCGGCTCTTCTAGAAGTTATCTCAAACCCCTGAGCATAAGAACCCCTTAAAGCTGATTCCCATGGCAGGTGGTTTAACGTTTCTCAATGCCAATAATTTTGTTTTTGGTTTTGAGTTGGCAACCTAATTAACGAAGGTCAAGGTGAACAATGGAAAAGGGTCCCTTCCTTTCTTGAGGGTGAGAGAGAGTCAAACCTGTCCTCCATAACTTTAATCAAGTTCGTGCAGAACATTTATCTCCCTTTTTTTCCCTTGTATAATTTGGTCAAGGTCTGAAAATGCTTACAAATTGCTTTCAATTCCCTTGTATTGCATTCAACAAGAGAAAAGAGTGGATTTCTTGAAACCTCCCGAGTGGTCAATGTCAATGATAATGTTATCATTATCAACATGTATGACTAGTAATTAGGCTTACTATTCTTCATTCAAGTTTCGCAACTTCTAACTAAATGTTCCATATCTTGTCCATTCTATTTTTGAGCAACAAAACCTCATGGTTGCTCAATGTAAATTTATTTATCTTTGTGAGTGAAGGCATTTGTAACATCAATCTGGTGTAGATACCAATTATGAGTTGCATCCGACAAGGTGAATACTGTGACACAAGTCTATCATATAAGGTTTCAAAATTGGAGATTATCTTGTGAATGAAAATAACATCAACGGGGTGGTGGGTGGAGTAGACTATTGTATTATATCCCACCTCAAGTTTGGGGCTAGTTGGTGTTTTCAATTATTACAACCGATAATTAACGTTTCAAATTCTTCTTTGTTACTCTTTTTACTGTTTCTTATCCATTCTCTCTCTCTTTGTTATAGTGTTTACTATTTACCACCCATACTAAAATAGTTTCCACCTCAAAAGTGGACTATTATAACCTTTAAACCTACTTAGTATTATAATCAATTCAGTGTCCTAAATACTTGCATGTTGAGTAGTGGCCATTGAAATGAAAGTCAATCATTTAAGTGGTTTAGGATTGTGGTTTTCACTTACAATCAAAACTTATGTAGCTATCTAAATCGGTGTTGATTAGATCCATGTTCCTGAATGTTGAACTTTGTGGTGTTTCTATGACAGGTTCGTACGTGACACACGAGACAAACCACTTCGTTTACTTCTACTTGGATCAGAAAGCAGTTTTGTTGTTCAAATCTGGTTGATAAACATGTATATTATGCAGATTAATGAATCTTATTAACTGATTTTATGATCATCGCAGTTTAATCAAATGATGATATCCTTTGTGGACAAGACAGCCTTCCCCATTTCCACCTCTCTTTTTTCTCGTACCTAATGATTTTGCTTAGGACACTTCAGCCTTTATATTAGACATAATCAGCTTTGCTCACACGCATTCTGTTCAAAAGTTGTTTACACTTTCCTCCATGTTGATTGCATTTGTTGCAGTTCTATATTATCACGAGTTTCGAGTTGATGCATTTCTACTACAATAGTCTGAATTAATTTTGAGTCGTTGGCCCATCATATGTCTCCTTTACACATAGCTTACTTGTAGGGCTGACAATGGGACCGGGAGAGATGACCCAATCCCGTCCCCTAGTGGAGAACTTCATTTAGTTCATGCCGATAGAAGGGGGGACGGTATTAGAACTAATTGAATATAAAACATGGTGGAGTACTAAATACAATACAACTCATATACATATATATGTTGAAGTGAACAACTTACATTTACATTTATGTGTTAGCGATTATGATATAGGGACTTATCTTAATGTATTTTTATAAAAGTGAACATATATCTTGACTAGTATTCGGTATGTGTTGAGATCGTTTTATCAGTCATTCATTGAGATTTTCGAATGTAATCTAAATAACTAAATTTAAATTAATAAAATTATTAATTTAGGGTTTTATTGGAATACAATCTTTATTATTATTTGTAAGGTATTGGATTAATTATATGGTGTGAGAGAATCAAACTTCTGACTTCGAGATTGATAGTATAAATATTATGTCAGCTGATCTATGCTCATTTTGATATACAATTCAAAATGTAAGAATACAAATTAATATATTTCAAAGTTTTCTTTTTATAATCAAATTACTTTTGTTATGGGTGATTTTGGACCAAATGACATTTGTCAAGAACATGGAAAACAAAGTTGAGAAAATAATAACACGATTCAAGCTAAGACAAAAATGAGCCTAAAGGAAGAGACTTAGTTGAGCAAAGGTCGAGCCTCATCAAATACCTATCGAGGCATCCACGAGTGACTATTATTCTAGGCCCAAAGTACAGCTAAAGTGAGGTGCTAGGCCTCAGCCTTGGCCAAGGACGAACCTAGCAAAATGTCAAACAGAGCACACCCCTCACACACTTAAGTCCAATAAGTTGAGGGATAAACCGATAGCAACTCGAAAACTCTAAGAAAAGGAATTTCTAGATCAACTACAACTATAAATATACCATTATGGCTCCACCAAATGTAACTTGAACTTCTTCCTTTTATTTTATTATTTAGTTTTCTTACCGATTTAGGTTTACAAGTCATTTCTTTTCAAATTATAAATTTACCGTTGTTGTTTAATGAAGATCAAATATGTTTTTCTTGTAAACCAAAATTTGGCATTAACACCTTACATTCTCACCCACATCTAAATTAATATTTGCAACTTTGGTATAAACTTAAGCCCCATACATTCTTAATCCAACCATCCTCTAAAAACCACACGTTTGATTCTTATTTTCATGCATTAACTTCATTATGAAAATAAAACATTTATTTTTAATGATTACAATACCATTAAACTCCTTTAAAAGCTAAAAAAAAACATAAACAAACACAAATTTAAAGAGATTTAAATACTATTTTGGTGTCTTTATTCTTTTGCTTTGTTTTATTTTGATTTTATACTTTCAAAACAATCATTACAATTTTTTATTTTCATTTCATTTTTTTTAAGAAAATCAAAATTGTCGCTATTTAAAATTCCAACAATAAATTAACCAAAATAAACATTCCAAAAGTACACCAACAAAAAAAAAAAAAAAAACCAAAAGTAAAAGCATAATAACCAAAAACAAACATTTTGAAATTACATAAATTCAATAAACTAAATGTGGCAATATAATTACCAAAATAATCAATATATAAACAAATCAAACAGAAACTAAAATGAATAGATTAAAAAAATACAAACTATTACAACAAATTTACCATAAAATATAAATAGTTAGAAACCAAAGAAAAATGATTAAGGTAAGTAAGTAAAAAAGAAAAGAAAAAAAAAAAGAGAAAAATCCAAAAAAGGGGGTTTGTGTGCCCCTCCAGAAAACTTACCCTCTTAGTCCTTTCAGTCCTTTTGTAAGAAAGAGGCAAAGAAAAAGCCAAACTTAGGTGTCAGAAGAAAGGTTGTCGCCAAAATGTGGGAGATTTCACCTTCCCTTCCCTTCCTTTCTTCCCCCCTCTCCTCTTTTCCTAATTGCTTCTCTTCTAGGGAGCAAACAAAATCAACCCTCTTTGTTTTTCCAAGTTACATAATTACCCTCCAACCTCCTATAAACCCTAATTAATTCAATTTGAATTGATTTAAACCTAATTTATCAAATTAAAGCTTATTTTATAGTAGGAAAAGAAAAAGGAAGTCAATTTAAAAGTAAAATTACAAAGATAAAAGAAAAAGGAAGAGAATCAATGTAGTATTTAAACTTGAGGATTATATTGAATTCGAAATCAAAACAGGTAGGAGTTAGATTAGGGTCTTCTCATCTCATCCGTAATTTAGTAAATTACACCTAAGGGTACTTCCGTAATTTTGATCCGAAACCATCTCAAAACTGTCCCCTCCGATTCTTGCGGTTATTTATTACTCCTAGAAGCCGCCTTCGCCGCCGCCGCCGTTGAAGAAGAAGAAGAAGAAGAAGAAGATTTAGAGCTCGAAGACGACGGGGTTTTACGAGAATTATTGTCTTTCATAAAACTCTCTTCTTCGTCCATGAAAATCTGCTTGCGCCTACATTCCTCACTGCAGAATCCCCTATCTCCTCTATATATTTGATAAACATAAATATATTTATGAAAAAGAAAAGAAAAGAGAAAAGACAAGGGGGAATTGAATGAAATTACTTGTACATGTAGATATCATTTTCAGGCAAGAGTGTGCGTTTGCAGAGGAAGCAGGAATGGAGGCGAAAGGAGGGGGTTTTGGTGAGAGAGGATTTGGAGTAGTTGAGGGTGAGATTTGAGATAAGGATGGAGGTGGAGTAGGCTCCTTGGTTGGATTCTAAAATCACGCTTAACCCCACCATTGCTGTTGTTGTTGTTGATGGTGGACCATTTCTCTTCAAGGTGAAAAATGGAGGAATGGAATTTTGTGTTAAATAAATAAGGAAATGGTTGGCCAAATAAAATAATAAAAAGGAGGAGGGAGGAAGAAGAAGAAGAAGAAGAAGATTGATATTGTACGGATTGTGTAATTGATGGGGTCCACTACAGCTATAAAGATAGAGTAGTAATGGTTCCTTTGGGAATCATAGTTTAAATTTAATTACAGTTCATCTTCTAAAATTGATTTTCAATTCATCATCTAATTTTAAAAAGTATCACTACTTTCGATATTTAAAAAATTATATAAAATAAGAGGGTGATTTCAGATTAATCAATTTCCACGATAGCTAGATAGATCATGTTTCAAATATTAAATTTGAACGATATCATTTTTTTAGGTTGTCAAACACCATTTTGTGTAAAGTGATTTCGGATAGTGTAAAATGATTTTTGATGTAACCTTAAAAGATTGATTTGACTTCTACTGCTTGTTAACTACCACGTACTCTCCCCTCTTTTTTCTTTTTTCGAACAATATTCATAAAATGAAACTTATAAATTTTTTTAAAAAAATTCGATGAACTTTACCTTTTGTATTTTGTGGAAAGTGCTTTCCAAGTTTATTGAGAATTAAGATAATTTTAAACTTAAAAAAAGTTCGAAGATATTCGTACAACGGTTAAAATTTTGTTTAAAAAAATTCAAAATTTTTAAAGAACACTCTTATCTTAATGAAAGTTCAAATAAACTTTAACCATAAGTATTTGAATAGAAATTGATAATTTATAGCGACAAAATAGTAATTTTTTTAAAAAAGCTTTCTAACAGTGATATGCTGATCAAATTGTTTAAAGTTTTATTAGGTTAGAAAAGAATCAATTTTAAAACAATAAAAACGTAATTTGTAAACAAGAACAAATTATATTCACCTTATTTTTCTTGATGACTTTGAAAGATATGAAACGTGGGAGGAAATAAAGGAGAGAAAGCTCAAACAATTATAAAAAGTTTATCGATTGTTGGGGATGAAACTTATTGAGCAAATCATTTCATTTTTTTAATATAATAACAATATTTTTTATTATTAGGGCATTTTCATCACAACCGAAAAATTAATCACATTATGCATTTTACTATGTTCACAAAAATTCGAGATAAATCTCCAACACAAGAAATTACATCATATCTCAGGATCGATTCTTTTAAAATGTAAAACATAAACTTGGTGGTTTTGTCATTTTTCGTATTGAAACCATAGAATTATTATTATGGTCTATTTGGTCTCGCTTTGGTTACTTCTTAATTAAGCATTTATTGTGTCCTTTAAATTGGCAATTTCGTTATAAAGGTATCGAATTATACTTCACGCGCCCACCAACTCTCCTAACGACACGTTGCACTTCTTTTATTTATTTCTTTTTCCATATCACCCTTAAACTATACCATTTTTATAATTACATCCCTAGAATTTTAAATTCAAATAATCACCTTTTTTTTTTCTCCCTAAAATTATAATTTTCTAATTTAAAAAATCAAATAAAAAATATTTGTAAGATATTTTAATTAAAAAAATTAATATTAAAAGTTTAAATCCTTTGAACGGTAGGGACTGATAGAAATAAAATTTAAAATTGAAAGGGTACAAATCTAATATTTTTAAACATAAACACCAAATAGAAATTTAACTGAAAACCAAAGCCATGTCTATCTCTTAAGCCAACAAAATATTTGTTAAAAGCGTTGAAATTATTTTAAATTGATGTCTACAAATTAGAGTATACAAGTTATAATTTCTAAACATGTAATTAAATTAATGGAAAATGGTAAAAAATAGCAAATTTGACATTTACCATATATAACAAAATTTCATATTCTATCAATAATTGACACTGATATACTTCAATCAGTGGTATTGATAGACAATGATATGAGTTTATCAGTTTTTATCATCGATAGAATCCAAAATTTTGGTATAGTATGTATATATTTTAGTTTATTTTATTATATTTAAAAATACCCCTAAAATTAATGACAAATAAAAGAATTGAAATTAATACTTTGTATAATTTAGTTATTTTTATATCATGGTGAAAATTAATAACCATATATATATATATAATGTAACAATAATTTGTTAAAAGAAAAGGAATAAAAGAACATTAATATGAAGTGTGTGTTTATACATATATATATGTTTGATTTAAGTGCTTAATTAGGGAGTACTTTAAAATACTTTTATGAGTGTAAACTAATAATTAAAGTATGTTAATGCATTCAAACACATTTAAATAAAATCCTTTTAATAAAAAAATCCCCCACCCCCCATTTTTGAAACCAAAATACAATTATAACATCATAAATTTAGGAGAGAAACATGAATGAATTAATATCACATCGAAATGAGAGGGATCTTAAGAATATGAAGGTAGAGTTAAGAAATGTTTAAAAAATATTGATTGAAAGTTACTATCTATACTAACAACTTTCCAATCATAAAAACTTGAAGGTTAAGCATGTGTTAGCTTGGAACAATTATATGTTAGATGAAGGGACGTTGCAACAACACAATTATGTTGAAGGGGCGTTGCAACAACACAATTTTACATTCTAGTCTATTGTTGAAGTCTATCAATACCTATCATTGATAGAATCTAAAATTTTGATATATTTATAAATATTTTTACCAGTTTTGTTTTTTAAAATATTTCCTAAAATTGGTTTGTCTTTTCTCTTTTAAAGCAAAAATGATATGGTTAAATGTATTTGGAATTATATAATTGTAATGACCCAACTTTCCTATAAGTTGAAGTCATTAATTTTTAAATAAGTATAGTTTTTTTTTTTTTTAACATTAAACTAAATTTATAAGTTGAGAAAAAATTTTAAATAATAAAAATAAATAAGTAAGTAAAGTGATAAATCAAAATACTAGTTCGGGCCCATAAAATAAAAGAAATACATAAAATAATTGAAGTTTTGAAATAAACCAAAGATATAATTACTAAAACATAAATGCGGAAAAACTGAACTATTCCCTATGGCAATCCACGGTCATTCTTATCATTCGTCAGCTTGCCCTTGTCTCTCCCCTTACCGGAAAGTTTAACATTAAAAAGAGTGAGTATAAATTTATACTCCATGCTCAACATAATACCAATATCTTAGCTCAAACACACATAACTAAAAAAAATAACATATAATCATATCATACACCAATGGTGCTGCATCTCAATCAAAATGGAGATCTGCTAAAATAATTCACTCGTTGACAGTCAATTCCTCCCAATACTCAGTCCTAAACATAAACAAAATTAACATTAATAATTTTGTCAACTATCAGCCTACTGTTTAATTAAGCAACTAAACTTATCCAAGCTTACCCCTAAAGTAATTAATGGAACAATTCACAGTCTCAGTTCCTCCAATTATACTCGTTCCTTCAAGAAAACATAGATCCACTTAAATCCATAACTTTATTCATTTGGGACAAAATAGGTAATTAATGGGAGTACCAACACAATCAATATTAGCCAAACTCACCAAAGTGACTCCAAAACAAGGAACGGCTCGGGCACGGCTTGCGTACGGCTTACACGGCACTGCTTGGATCCAACAAAATACAGCTCACGTGGCTCGACGAAGGGACGCGGCTCGGACGTCAACGGCAGCTCACGCGGCTTGGTGAAAGGGCGCGACTTAGGCTCGAAACTGACGGAAACGCACACGATCGGCTTAGACACAGGTGAAGCACGCGGGGCGGAGAAGGCTTCGTCAGGGCGATCGTCGTCGTGCAGAGGCTGCGTCGGTCGTGAGATTCGCGGCGGCCGGAGGTGCACAGTGAAAGGGCGACGGCTAGGGTTCTAATCGTGAAGGGAAGAAGAAGATGAAGTGCACACAATTCAAGGAGTCCTATTTAATAATAAATATATTATTATTATTCATCTTCCCTATTCCTATTTAATTTTCCCTCTCTCTTAATTAATAACCCTTCTATCACCTCTTTTATATTTTTTCTTAATAATTATATCATTCCATAATATAATTATTCTTACTCCTCCACAAATTAAAATAATTTCTCAAATAACACCCAAAATTAAACAAAATAAAATGATAACAAAAATAACCTAATAGTTTTGGGGTGTTACAATAATCTCGTTTATTGTTGTGGACCAAACTTAATAATTTTTATAAAGTATATAAATCTCAAAAATATTTTTATGTAGCTATTTTTTATCTTGTGTGTTTTTTTTTTTAATTTTTCACAAAATATCTCTAGTACATGATCAATTATTATCAACAAAAATTTACTTATATATATATATATTAGCATTTTCTCAATTAGTGTAGAAACCAAGTATTCTATGTTGTAATTACATTGAACGATGTGCTTTTGGGTGACAATATTTAATATGTGTCTAACTAACTTCATTTTCTTACTACATAATCATTAAATTTCTTTGAAAAAAAAATATATACATAAATATAAAAAATATGCCAAACCTTGGTATAATTCAATAAACAAATATATAGTTGGTTAAAATTCTACATTGTTGGTGAGTTTTACGTATATAATTTGAGAACATTTTGAAGTATTGATGGTGATGTCAATACTAAATTTTCAAACAATACATTAATATTGACAAAATAAAGATGATTATAACAGTTAACAACGATGATTTTGGCCAGGTGGAGTTGACTGGATTGTCTGTGACCTTACCAAGTCTTTAACTGGGTTGGGTTGTCAAAGAGTTCTCAAGCATCGGAGAATTAAAGTCATTAAGATGAAAGCTATTGAAGTGGGCTTCAAAACTCTATTTGATCAGTTTGGATCGTTAGCGCCATTGTCTCCTTCATTGATTGTAGATTTTAATTCAGTCGATGCTATTTAGATTTAAAGGAGGTAGATGTTGATCTCTAAAAAATCAAGACTCTATTTGGTAATGTGTTATCTCTGACTTTTGAAATTTGGTTGTGTACTCGGTAGCCAGGTTGACTGTTTATGAGGTTTTAATTTATTTTTTGAATTGTTGTGGATCTTCCTTGTCATCGAAAGACTAAAGTGTGTATTTTTGGAGTAGATATCCCCACTTGTCTTTCTTTCGTCCTACGGAAGTTTTAGTTTGTTGGTGCTCCTCTCTACATTATATTACTTAAAAAAAATGATTTATTTTATTTTTGTTGTTGTGAGAAAGAAGGTTTAAAATTACAATTAAATTTTACTTTTTAAAAAAGTGAAAGTCTCATCATCATGTTTGATAGGGAAAGAAATGCATTTATGGTGTTCATCAATTAAGCAATATTGTGGTCCATATACAACAACACAAACTTTTAAACCTATTACTTTAAATGTCCAATTATACATATATATACAAACATTATAATGCTTAAGTTAAAAGGTTGAAAGAGAAGATGGTATTTGATTATAGTTCGAAAACTTAATTGGTTTTGCTTACCTCTCATTGTTTTATTTATAGGCTTATGTCATTATCCTACTTCTTATCTAATTAAGGTTTTTGTATGGATCGTTAGTGTATGAGTCATCCTGAGGTCAAGACCAATTAGTCTAACGTTCTTGTTAGGCGTGTTAGAGTTTCATCAATTTAAGGCTTATCTATGTTGGGCCTTTGACCTTTAAGTTTACGTCATGTGCTTGCCCTTAGGTGCGGTCGAGGCCAACCATACCCGTTTCTCTCTTTGTTGCTTTGTTTCTTTTTTCTTGTTTTGCTTTTCTTGACCGTTGTACCATTGATTCTAGAATCTACTTGCTACAGGTTAGATTATCAATATTCAATCTATCTATATTGAGTTGGATTTCAGTAAATGTAAATATCATGGTTGATAAGCATATCTAAAACAATCGAAATAAATGTAAATATTATTATTAGTTTAAAAAAAGTATATAAATTGAGATTGAATTGCTAATCTTAATTATATATATGAAAGAAATTTGTGTGCACATTCAAAATTTGTTTAATATACTTTTGTGATAAAAAAAGCAGAAATTTTAGAAAATGAGTTCCATTAGGCCAATTAATATTGGGCCAATTAAAGTGGGCTAACCTTTGAAATGTGGATCCAATTAATTACTGGGACTTTAGGCCCAATTAGCAAGCTGATCACACGTGGCCCATAGAAATTACGTTTATCCTTGGCAAAAATAACCGCCAAGAAGTTGAACAGATCCCGCTTGTCTCGCCAACTTTGATCGACTTCAAAATCAGAACCGAAAATCACTTCCATTCATTTTCCCTTTTTCTTTTCTTGTTTTGGAAGCCAAAATCACTTTGAAAAAAATTCTTCAATTCCACATTAATGGCAAACGATAATCATAGCTTGCTATGAAAACGATTTGGTGTTAGTGGACGTCTATCATGTGTTTTGTGAAATTTTCTCACCAAGCTTTAATGAACAATGGCGAATTGGTTTTTAGACAAAATTGAATTCAAGATTGCTGTTCCTAATGGAGTTAAATTACTATTTTAATCGAAATCGAGAAAGTTGGGGAACAATCGTGTTGTTGGTGCTGCAATATGGGTACTCTACAACTAGGCTTGCTTTATTATCCTTAGCATGCCTGATCATGTCCGCCATGGAAGCTACACGAACGAACTTCGTGCCTTTATCTTCTTGCAATGTCCCATATCTGGTGGATGTTTCCCGGCATCTCGTCAAGGGAGTCTAATTCTTCGTCAATGGGAGTTGAAAAGCGAACAGCATTATAGTTTGCGATCGAGGAACATCCACTGTGAGATGAGATGACTGGTAAATTCATTTTATTCTATATAGACACTAAACTAAATTTCTAATCGTTTTTGCATTCTTCGTTGTCTGTAATTTTCTTTACTAATTAGGAAATTTCACTTTTCAAACACGATGCATTTCACCCAATTTCTTGTGTTTGTTCTTTTCCTTGCTCCTATTGAGCCTGTTGTTTCGAATTAGAAAAGCAAATTTGTTCTTATCGTTATGGAGATTCCATACCATTCATTCCCCTGCATGACGGTCGTTTTCAGGTCGTTTCATTACTATATATCATCTTCGTCGTGGAAATGGAGTTTGATTGGTTATGTAGAATCTTGCATTGGTGGTCCATGTTGTAAAGTATACGCGCCACTACTGTTGCACGCTAGGTGTTTGATGTAATGTCTTTGCATAATTTGGTTACCCCCTGCATAGTTTTTTTTTTTCTTTTCTTTTTTCCTACTTTTAATACGAAAAGTCTTAGCTAATCATTTCTAGGTATAAGATTGAATTATCTCTAGACTGGTCGGATGGTAATCTGTATAGATCATAGGTCCAGATTTCATACATTGTATGAATTACAATACTATTGAAGCCAATATTGTATCTAATCTGTATCATCAAATGGATTGGTTCTATATGTTACAATTGCTTAGACCTTGTTTGTTTTTTAGGTGACCATTTGGTTTTTTGTTTTTAGTTTTTGAAAATTAAAACTATAAATCTCCTTCCACCCCTAAATTAGTTTTTGTTTTTGTTTACCGATGTTTTCAATAAATGTCAAATTTAAAAAATCTGGTTTTGAAATTTGCCTAAGAATTCAAAGATGCAAACTATTGTACTAAAATGGGAGGAAATAGGCTAACTTCAAAAAAGTAAAAATGAAAAATGTAATGGTTAACAATTGGGGCCTTAGATTTTTGTTGTTAAAATTTATACTTGTTTCCTACTAATTTCCATAATTTCCTTTTCTTTCTAAAAATTAGTAGAAGGTAGTTAACCAAATTATTAACTTTTAGGGTAGCAGTGTGTATCGGCTTAATTTTCAAGAAACAACAAACAAAATCAAAATATTATCAAATTGAGTCTTAAAATATCAAGTACTAAGAGTCAAAATCAGATCTAAGTTTTACTTTTTGTTACATAACATCTTTATCTTAACCACCGCCCATTTGCACCCCACGGGGAGGTAAGCTGATTAGCGCAACTTTTTGAATTCTGTTTGGATCCTTATTGATAAGAGAAATCAGCGTTTTAGTCCTTTAATGATGAAAAGTAACTGTTAGTCAAGCTTGCTTTCTGTTGGCTGAAATGTTGGACTAAAACTCCGTTGGCTAAGGTTCATTCCCTGGAAATTAGTTGAAGGGTCAGCAATCAGAGGACAAAAAAAGGAAGCGATCTTGCACGACAATTCATTAAATTAAGTCTAAAGAAGCATAAAGCCACGCTGTTCTCTAATTGTTTAACATTATTTTGCTGCCTTTCTTGCACACAGGGAAGGAAGCTGGATTCAACTTTTGATTACTTCTTCCCGTTTGAGTTTGAATCAAGAAGAACGCCGTACCCCAAGAAATGGATGACAGGTAAGACAATCAGATTTATACAGCTTATTTGCCTCCCAAACATGCACAAAGGCCTTAAATTTAGCTAAGCCTTTTATTTTTCACTTAATGGAGTACCCAACCCCAAGACAGGAGCATTTATCAAAGGTTTTGTATGATTTAGGTGCTGCTTTGGGAATCATGATACGAAACTGTTTTAGACTTTTCAAAACAATATTTTACTGTTTTCTACAGTAAACCAGGTTGGATTCTAAATTTTTCATACTTGTTTCCAGTTGAGTTGATCTAAAAGATGTTTAACTTGAGAAGTTCTTTGAACATAGAAATGAAGATTAAAGAACATGTATACAACAACAGGATTTATTTTCAAGTACAACTTTACAAAAGAATTTGAACGATTGTTATATAGTCAATAAAGTCAAAGTAAAAAGTAAAGGAGTTCAAGAGGAAAGAAGTCTAAATCATGATGGCCACCTACTTATATTTAAATATTCTATTAATATTTTTGGTAGTCGAGTCTAGTTGAGGTATGCGTTACTCGTTAGTTGGTATGGTCACTCAAACATAAGAAGATTATTATATAGAAAAATATCCCAATGATATTATTTGAATATCAACTTAGACATCCCGATCGAAGCTTTGGGTAAACTTAAGGAAAAGCTCTCGATGTCTCAAGAGTTTGGGCCATGGGACAGGAGCGCCACAAACTTTTTAAAAGAAGAATTATATTAGAAATTGGAGAGCTGTAAATCCACTTCTATATGATTCAATTTTGGACCACTTTTTTGGTTATTAGATATCTTGGTTCAGCGTTGCTTTGTACCAAAAAGAAAGAAGAATCAAGCTAGTGTGATGTGGTATATACCAGATTCTAAGTTATATCACATGTCTAAGTTATCAGTTATTATCATAAGTTGATAGGAATATTTCTTTACGTCATCATGTGTAAAAAAGGTATTCTCAGAACAAGGAAAAAGAAAACCCCCATAAATTTGGCTGCTGGGCTTCCATAACTGAAGAGCTAGCCTTGGAAATGACTACATTGTCCAACATTGTATTTAGTATAGTCGAAGAATATGATAGTCGTATTGTTAAAGGATTGTTTATGAGCCATGCATTTGCATGTACGAAATACACTGTTGCGTAGCTCACGTTTCATTTGTTGTCTTAATGGTTATACACACCACACCACACATGGTTGGTCTATTATTACTGTGCTTCCATATGCCTCTTCCATTTTTTTCGTTATATAATTTCCGGTCATTCGAAAGGGAAATTCCATCCATTGATATGACACCATAAATTCTACACCAAAAAGAAAAAAATTAAAACAAAAAGAAAACAAAAATCACTATCTAAATATATTACAAACAGATCCCAATTCCAATTATCCTAATAAATCAAACAAAATAATAGGCTTTGAAAAAAAAAATGGAGATAATTATAATATATAGTATACCTTCCTATTAAATCCTAGTTATACTTGATATCATACAAAATTAAATCTAAGTTTATGTATCTTGTTTTTGAACAGGTGATTCTTTGAGAAATTCGGGACCTTCCTCACGTATGGCTGTGTGGATTGCATGTGCAAAGTTGTTATTGGTGTTTTTGCCTACCAAGTCTTCGGCTTTGATTGACTCCATTTCCCAATCTGTGTTGAAGACCACTATTAAGATTGAGACCACACATGCCATCTGAGCTGCCAGAAGCCCGTAGCAAAGACCCTGAAACCCAAACTTCCAAACAAACGCCGACAAGACTGCCACCGGCGCCCCCACCATGTAAAATGAACAGAAGTTTATCCCTGCTCCGATCACCGGTCTTGCACTTCCCCTCAGAATTCCGCAACTCGTTGTTTGTGGACAATTTGCTAGCTCGCACAGCCCGATTATGGGCAGAACCGCCATTGTCAGCTCTAGAATTTCCTCATCTTTTGTGAAAACTCTTCCCCAGGTCCTTCTGCCAACAGTGGTCAATGAGAGCCCCATCAATGAGCCCACCAAGGCCAATCCAATTGCCACCACAGCCGCCAGTCGCGCCTTTCTAGGCCGGCCAGCACCGAGCTCATGACCAACTCTGGTCGAGACGGCAGCACTGAGAGCCATTGGTAATGTGTACATTAGCGAAGTTGTTTGGATTACAATGCCTGAAGTCGCAAGTGCAATCCGCGGGTTATAGAGGTAGCCAGTGAGAATGGTCATGAACTCATACCACCACCATTCCAAGCAAACACCAAGGCAGCTAGGAATAGCCAACTTGATCAGCATTCCCCATTCTTCCCCGACCGTGACGGTGCTAACAACTGTGCTGCTTTTCAGTGGCACAAGCAGATTAGCCTCCTTGGAAGAGGAGGAAAAGATTCTACTACGAGAAGTGAATATCAAATAGAGTAAAAGGAAGAAAAGGGTATTGAAGTTAGCTAAAAAATTGGAGATAGCAATCCCTCTGATTCCAAGATCAAGAGGAAAAGTCAAGAAAATGGCAATAGGAACATGTAGGAGAATAGCCAGCAAATTGCACCACATAACAAGCCACGTGGTGCCTTTGTTTCTAAGGTAAATACGCAAAGGGTGTAGAAGGCTATTCAATATTAAATCAGGGACTGCAAAACGGCAATAAACAGCTGCAATTCTAGTGATTTCTTGGTTCTGATTTAAAACCAACATGAGAGGCTCCAAATTGAGCCAAAGAAATCCGATGGGAATAGTTGCAAAAAGCAAAATAAGAACCGTTCTTTGCAAAGTGAGAAACGCAATGGAAGAATTATGAGAACCAAAAGCCTGACTACAGAGTGGCTCCATGCCCATAGCCAAGCCCGAGAGAACTGAATAGCCAGTGATATTAGTGAAACCAATAGCCAAAGAACCAGCAGCAAGATGGAGAGTTCCAAGTCTACCCATGCAAATAACAGAGATCATATTTTTGAGATATCCCACTAAACCCATTGTCAAAACAGGGAAGCCAATGTCAGCCATTTGCTTCAGCTCGTCAAGGACCTTCAAAAAAGGAGAAGAAACTCCATCAAGTTAGCAAAAAAACGGGTACGCCATTAACAATAAATATATAGTGCTATTATTCTCTCTACAAGGTTTTTTTTTTCGTACCTCTGGCATTGTCGGGTACTTTTGGGACTTCTCTTCTGCAAGCATATTTTTTCCTTCCTTTACCCCTTGCTGTTTCTTTTTCCCCTGTGGCTTAGGAAAGAGAGAAAAAAAGAAAAGAAAAGAGAGAGAGAGAAGGGAGAAAGCAAAGTGAGTGTTGGGCATGCAAGGAAAAGATTTTAATTTATAGAGATGGGAATTGGACCAATTGGTGGGGGTCTCTTTTATATGCGTTTATGTGACATATTCTCTCTCCTTTAAAATGCATAAAGCCCCTTCTTTAGTTTTGCTTGCCTCCCCACCCCCATAAAAAATTTTCCTTTCATGATTTTCATATACTAGGAGAATATTACTCAAACGTTTCATTTTATTCTTTTTCTCTTTCATATGAATCAAACTTGATTTTTTTGGGTGCACTAAACAATTCATCTATATATATTCTTCTGATTATACGATATTGTTTACTTTGTTGAGCATACTGGTGATATTAGTGATATAGTTGTTTCTAAGCTAATTCAAGAATTTGAAACTAAATACGAACTTAACTTTTTAATTGTGTATCTTGTTATTCTAAATGATGAAATTGCATTAACATGTTGTAGATGTCTATCATGTCATGAAATTTTTAGAAGATGTCCAACTCATGAATTAAGTTTGTATAAGGTCCATAAGTTGATTGTATATCTTGTAGGTGGTTTTTTATTACAAATTTATGTTGTAGGTTTGCTAATTCATCGAACTTTGTTATTATTGTTTTTTTTTTTTTTTTTACCTTTTCCCTTTCCTTTTGGTACACATGACGACATATTTAGTGGTGTCTTCGTGATTAATGATTTGCAGCTCACAAACATATGAAATTGCTTACATAAAGACTGCATTTTACAATGTATCACACTAAGGATGACTATGTCTATTGTAGCACAAACGTGATGACCATCTCTATCGTGATAAAAAAAAAAATCACAACAAACTGTGAGAAAAATGACGGTGACCATGTGTAACCCTAACACGACGGTTTCCTATTACAATTTTTATTTTCACCAAAGAAAAGAAAAAGAGACTAACCATGAGAAAAATGGGAAAAATACAATAGAATTTTTTTTTATTGCAATATGGATGGACAACGAATGAGAGCTACAACAGACATGACCATCTCTGGTGCAATAGTTCGCTTTTGTGTAGGTAGAAGGTGAAATTTCATACATTTGTAAGAGAGATGTCATTAATCATAAATGTGTCTTGGAATGAGTCAGCCACACATATATAAAGAAAAAAAAAAAGAAAGAAAGAAAAGAAAGAAAGGAACTTTGTAGGTTCACCCATGAATGTAGGTATTATATACATGGTGGCATTGAAGAAAAAGAAAGAAAAAATAACAAGTCCATAAAATCAAACTAGTAATAACTAAAATTGCCAACAAAAAATATTCCACAGAGGCTCTGTTTTTATGGACAAAGTTTGCACTAAGTTTAATGTGGGGTGTAATTTGCTTGTTTCGTATAGAACATGTATTTCTTGTTTAAACCATGTGATAAAGTTGAAAATAGCATAAAATTTTACCTTTTTATTTATATAGAACTTTGGCATTTTCCAAAATTAAACGAAACATATCCACTCCACTCTTTGTGAAAAGGATCATGCTTATATTATAACTTCTTTTTTTTCCCCTTTAAATATCTTGATTTCTCTTTGATCACGTGGGAAAACAAATTGATTTTTCATAGTTTCATAGATTTTTTGTTTCATAATTATCCCATAATTTCTCTTAGTTTGTCTCACGCAATATTATCATTTTCTAATATATATATATTATATGTTTATACGGTTCAAAGGGTTGGTGGTTTTTGTGAATTAAACTGTTAAAAGGGTTATCTTTCCATAGGCTTTTATATATACACACATATATACATATATTTATCATTATCGTCATATAGTGAGATGAAAAAATTATAAAGAATAGATTCATTTGAGCCAACCGTTGATTTCTAGGATTAGTTGAAAAAAAAATATACATTATTAATAGGGTAGTGGATGGAAGGAAAAGTAAAAGTTGTTTAATTCCAACCTAAAAATGGTAAACCTATAGATAGTTACCTTTCTGATGGGACATATTAAGGAAAGTACATCGAAAGAGGTATCTCACATCTTTTAAAATATGAATAAGTTAATTCTCTCCTTGTTAATTGATTTTAGAAATGTGAAGAACAATTTATTCATTCTTAACGAGTTATTGTTGTAGCTTAAATCTTCAAATTTTTACCCCAATATATATATACACACAAGCCTCATATGCTGGCTCCAAGGTAAAAAAAGATAAACTAATTAAATCCAAATGTTGTAAGGTTTGTTGTCTCATGAAGTTAGTCGAGACATCTGTTATAAATAAATAATATATATATAAACATTATTTGATTTGATAGTACTTAATTATAAGTTTAGTTTAGACATGATGCTAAAAGAAATGTAGTGGTTATTAAGAGACTATATAGGGTCCTATTATATGATATTTGGTTTGATGGATGCATGATTATGTTGATTAAAAGAATAGTGATAGCTTTTAAAGTTATAATAATTTAAACAAACATAGATATTTTCATTTTATGGGTGAAAAAATCTCACTCACACACTAAAAGGAGAAAGAAAAGCAAAAAAGAAAAAAGAAAAATAATAATAATAATAATAGAAAGTGTAGACCTTTTAAATTTTAAGTTTTGATTTGCAACTTTCAAAAGAAAACAGCATATTGTAAATATGAAGCTGCCTACTACCACCACTACTACTAAAGCTCAAGAAATGGGCAATTGATTGCTCTTATGCAATTTAATTTCTTGCCAAATGTTTGGTATTTTTATCATTTTTATTAATTTTAGAAGGGGCAGCCAAAAGTTTGGTTATACATATTAATCAACAGTCAATTTATAAACTTTGTCACAATACAATACATTAGATTACCACATGCTGTTTAAACCTTATAAAGTTAGTGCTATATGTACAGCCATCATAACGTAATTTTCAACACCCAATTCTGTGGATGTCATTGTATTTTCCATTCATATACCTTTCTTTATCATCTCTATCTCTTTCACTAGTTTTCCACTTTTATCAAACCAATTTAATGTTACCAATATCATACTTTCATACTTAACTTTCTTTTCATTTGAGGCAAAGCGCACACACATATATATATATATGGACCACAAACTTCCTTTTCCTCAATATATACAAATGTTCTTTGATTTAACGGTGATCATTTTGACTGATACTACTTGAGTCGTTGTGTATAAAGTTAAGAGTTCTCTAACTCTCTCTATATATCAACTGTTTGTTTGAATACAATAATCACACGAGTTGTTTGTTATAGGAACATTAAACAATCGTCCTTTAGCAATCAAGGGTGACATATGTAAACTGCACGAGCACAACAATATGACATTTCGAGGCGTGGGAGGGGGGGCTGGTGAAGAAGTAGAGAGATAAGTAATAGGAATTGCTTTCTTTTGTTAGGGTCAAAAGGGGTTGCCCTTGGAATTCTTCTAGGCGTAATCAAAGGGTAAAAAAAGTCCCTTTCCTCGTTTACATTTTCAATTTCTTTTTTTTTTTGCAAAAGAAAAAAAAGGGTTCCCTTGCTTTTCTATTTCCACTTGTTATATATATATACATATTTGAAATCTAAAGTTTATTTAAATAGAAAAGAATGTTGATTTAATTAATTAAATGCCTTTTTTTTTAAATATATATATATATATATATAGATATTGATTGCTTAAGTTTCTCACTTAAACTAACGTCCTTTTAGAGCAATCAAACATTGCCTCTTATTATCATACCAAATTAAAAATGCTCCCACAATAATTATTTTCCACCAATTAATCATTTAACAACTCTCCTATGATCCTTAAATATCTTATTTTCATTAATGCATCAAAATTAATTACTCATTGGACAAAAAATATTCTCTCTCTTTAAAAAAAACAATACTCTACATTAAAATTGACATATATATATATATAACAATTGAATTTGATATCTTCATTATTTAATATATTGACACGTCAATTGCTAAAATAAAATAAAAACAAACAAACAATAATAATATACTCTACTACCCATATACAGCAATCTTACTGATTAGTTTTAGAAGTATTTATATTCAAGAAATAAACTATCCATATGAAAAATATAGAGTTTGAGTTTCAATAAGACAAATTTTATGACAATTTTATAAAACTCATTTCATATTAACAATATATACGCTCGACTTCTTGATCTCGTCGATAGAATCAAACACATATACAACAAGTATAACCTTAAGATTTTTTCCTCATTAAAAATCTCTTCTAATATAAATTAAACTACAAATAAAAATCTCGAGACTATTGAAGCACTTTTTTTTTTTTTTTTTTTTGGGATGTCACACATAGAGAAGACCATCCATGTGCATGAAACCTAGGTTAAACAAACATCAATAATTATTACACCCACTTTGGATAATCTTGTCTATCAAAAATTGCATTCCATCACTTCTTCATAACATGTCTTCCCATTAAGAGATGGGATTTCTTACCTTACTTCTTAGTTAATTGATAATATAAAAAAATTAGTGATATACAAAACTATATATTTGTTGGTGGAAACGACAGCGTATCCAACTGTCACAATCTTCCTATTTTTTTTTTTAAATTGAATTATTTTCTCATTGTAATGGATTTTTTTTTTTTGTAAATTTAAAAAAATATTTTGAATAAATATTATTAATTAATAATAAGTTAAAATGGCATTTTGTTTGGTCCCAAAGTGTGAAGCACCGAATGAGAAAACCGAAGAAACTCAAACCACCGACACCTTTTTTGGCTTCTCCCAAAATCAGTGACAAACTCCATTTCTTTTAATTCATTCATTCATTCATTTTCAATTATACAAATCTTTATATATATATATATATATTGATCTCATTAACTTTTTCCTTTCCCTCCTTTTGGTTTTGAAATTCAAGGTGAAAAGGATGAAGAAGAAGAGTGATAACGGATTAGGGTTTATTTTGTGACAAGAAATGAAAAAACGAGAAACAAAGAAATGATAATTTTTTTATTTTTAATGGATTAGTGTATACATAACAAGGACTTTAGAATTTAATTGGGTTTTTGGAAAAGGGTTTGTTGTTGTTTTTGTTTGGGAGAGAATTTTGTGATTTGTGTATAGATAGGTGTGGTTGGTTGAAGTTAAGATTTATTGTAGTAAGTACTTGAAATCATTACTTATATGTTTTGATATTGAAAGGAATTAACGGATTGTTGTTTTTCTTTTCTTTTCTTTTTCCACCGTCCAGTTTGTTTTTTCGTTTTTTAATTTTTTTGTCATTGAAAATTGGAGGAAGAAAACAAAAAGGAAAAGTTTGAGGTCAAAAATTTTAGTAGAAAAACACAAAACTTTAGTTTAGATATGGAATAAGAAAATGCTAAAGATCCTTTGAGGAAAATGTTCAAATTTTGTCTTAAAAAGCAATATATATATATATATATATATATATGTGGAAGTTATCAAAAAGAGATCTTTAACTTGAATTGATAAAATTAGAGTAAGAAAAAACTGAAATAGTTTGAAAAAGACAAATATGATTAAATAATAATACGTGCAAGTTAAGATCATTCAAAAGTCCATGATATTGAAACTTATCTAATTGAAACAATCCATTATTATTACATGATTTTCTAATCTAAATCATAAATAACTATTTCAAAGTCCTAACCATTTTATTTTATTTTATTTTTAAATATTTCTTCACATAATAATAATCTTATTTCTAGCTAGAGGCAGTATCATTCACTTACCACCTTATATTGCTAGGTATTAATTAAACATAAAGAAGTGACACAAGAAATAATATTTTTGCATGAGGAATTATAAGGATGAATAGGGATTTAAGTTTTAATAGGTAGCTAAGAAACCACAGACAATTTATAAGTCAAAAGCAAAGAGATTTTGTAGATCTTAGGGGTAAATTAATAAACCCTTAATGGGGGGCCATGGAATTGGACACATTTTTCCTTTTAATATTGAATCCATTTTTGTTAGTGTGTGTGTGTTTTATAGTCAACCTTTTCAATTCATTCCTATTTGAAGCCCTAAAGAGTGGGGAAATTTTGAAGTGTGGAGAAAAATATAATCCAAAAGAGATTGTCCACATTGCTTGGTCCTCCTCTTCCATGACACACTCACTAATTACTAAAACAATATTCATTTTTAGTCAAGAAATGAAGATTGCTACCATTTAAACCTTTTCACCTATCCTATTATTATTATTTAACCATCAAAATCTCTACCCTTTTATACCTAAAACAACGTATTCGTCCTTAACTGATCATGCAATAAGTGTTTGTATATTCAACTTTGAGATTAAAAATTTGATTTTTCATTCCATGCTTTAATTCTATACCTACAAATGAAGAGGAAAAAACACTAACTTCTCCTGCTCTTTTTTTTCTTTACTTGAACTATTATATGATTTGAAAGTTTAAAAAAAAAAAGGAAGGTGAAGATACCATTTTTCGTCTCATGCTTTGAAGTTTGCTCAATTGTAATATACATTTTCAATTGTTTAATTTTGATTATTATACTTTAAATCTTAAATTTAGTCTATTATTTTTTTTTTTTTTTTTGAAATTGGTTAAATAAAGATGATGATAGAATATGAATATATTTTCAAGATTTATAGTAAAAAAAAGGTTAATAAATAACAAATTGAGTTTTAAAAGATGAACAATAAACTAACAATAAAGACTAAATTTAAGATTTATTGAAAGTACATCGTCTTGAATAATACAATTAACTTCAAAATATAGAGACCAACATAGTATTTTAATCAATTTAAAATTATCATCTATAATCCAATGAAAATGCATAGTTTTAATTTTATGAAAATGTTGATAAATATATCTAACTTTGGATGATATTTTAAATTTGAAATTAAAAATGAAACATTTTATACTTTTAACACGTTCAAATGTTTATTATTGCTAAGAATAGATCCACATTAACGATATGTTGGTTTTTTCTCTGTTATGTTTTAGTATTATTTTTACTATATAATGAAAATGTGGATTCACTCATATGAAAATATATCGACATATCCGATCTAATACCATGATAATTATGACATGACCTAATTAAAGTTTTTGTTGGTAAAAGTAGGATTATAATTTTTTTTTTTTTTTGGTGACCAAAAATATATTTGATGAATTGTTTATGTATATATATTATTATAACCCTATGTAGCTTGGACTTTGGTATATATGAGTATGATTAGAAAATAGTTAGGTATGAAGTTAATGTGAAATGGGTCCATAAAGAAAGTGTCAAATCCCTACAAAGTCAAATCACTTATCCAAATTAATCTTCATTATTGAACTATTAACAACATTGCTTTCAATGATGTCAATTAGTTAAAGTGGATGAACATTATTAGGGGTGAAAATCTTAGTTAGCTTTGCTATATATTGAAATTTTGAGAGTGCTTTTGTACCCAACAAAAGCTTCAACAACATTGGTCCACTTCTTCATTTGTCTATATAATATACTAACAATCATATTATATATATATATAAATATATTCCGACATATATTATAATATAGAAATAATTCCAATTATATTTTAATTACTATATTTATATTGATTATATATTGTCTATTTTATAAATCATGAAAACTGTTTTAATTGTACTTTTTATAATCAATGAGTTAATAAAGTCTATATTTTGATATATAGCATATATTAGATCATGATCAATCATCTAAATTTATTTGGGAAATGCTAAAATTCATACCAAACTCTCTTTAATTTTCTCCATACCCACCATCTCTCTCTCTCTATATATATATATATATATATAGATACCTTGTTATTTTATTTTTTAAGATTATAGGGTTTATTTGCTAAACTAGGTAAAAATAATCATATAACTATTAATTAATCCAAATCCTATAATTTCAACAACAAAAATTATAGTTTGAAAATAAATTAGTCACTCATAAATTTTTTATTTAAAATACAACTTTATTTGAAATTCAATTCTTAAAAATTAATTTAAATTCTTTTCAAAATTAAAACATGCATGTCATTTATGAGTACGTGAATAACTTGTTAGAAATAGAAAAGTTATCAACAACAGTGAAGAATAATTTTTTCCAAATGAAATAGAAAAACGATGGGAAAAGTGAAACGAGAGATTAAAGTACGAGTGCTAGCAAATAAATTAAAACGTAAAAGAATTTTTTTCTTTTTTTTTTGAAAAAAAAAAACATGGAGGAGGGGGGGGCAGATTAACATGTGAAAAAAGGATCTTTTGAGGGCACAAAAGCATGTGACTGAATTGACATTAACCTAAATTTAAGCTCTCTTCTTCCTTCACTTTCCTTCCCATTAAAGCAACCAAAACCCTATTTCTTACAAAAACTCTTTCCTTTTTCCTTTTCTTTCTTTTTTTTTTTAATATTTTATTTATTATTTTCCTTTTTCCATTGCCAACAAGAAAAAAACCCACTATTTTATTTATTTATTTATTTTCCTTTGATATATATTTTTCATTTTATATCAACTTGACTTAGTAGTTGTAAAGCAAAAATACACATTTTTCATGAGCCCCAAAGTGTATATATTGTGTTTAGCATAAAAGGAAGGCCTTAGCTCACTCACTCTTCTTTCCATTTTTGTATAAATTTCAATCTCCCTCCAAACTTTTCTCTCTTCTCCGATCCACAAACTTATATTGAGTTACCATCTAGAAACCACTAATTTCAACATGCTTTTCATGAAAACAATACTTCAATTCTTTTGATGGCAGTAGCTTTTATATTCAATCTAACATAACTTTGAAAGATGCGACATTAATTATATTTTCAAAGGTTTATGGTTTGATACGAGAATTAGATGGTAATTAAGTACATAAGAACCATGTCTTCAAAGTTTGTATAAGGCCCGTTTATTAGATATACCAAATGGAAAGAAATGAAATACTATGTAATTTTTTTTATCACATCTAGGAATAATGGAGTCAACAACAATATTCATGCATGTTTGTGTAAATGCACTAGTATGTGTGGGTTTGGATTAAAAATTTTGTATGATCCAGCCTGATAACGACCAGATTATTTCATTTGAATATCAAATAGCTATCTAAAAGGGGTCTCATTCAATAATTTTATGGGGATGTTCATTGCCCTAAGTAACAACATAATTATCTTTAAAATATATAGTCAATTTGTTGGGATACCAATTTCAAATAGATCTACCAATCAAAAACCTAGTTCAATTGACACATGCATGTGTATTGAATACCAAAAAGTTTTAAGTTCAAATCTCCTAACTAATTTATACTAAAAAAAATTGAAATAAATCTTTAATCCTATAAGATAAGAGTGTGATATACAATTATGGAGTTTAAGAGTTTCATTCTAGTTTTATATGTTAAAGGAGCTTCGTACTTGAATTTGCATTAAATGCCAACTCAAACTTCATTTATGAGATCTCAAGTTACATCAAATGAGTTTAAATTATTCAATTCTCCTCAAACTTTACCAATTGCAAGCATTAATTAATGATACTTCAAGTTGTGTGTGTTTCAATGGAGTTTCATTAAATGCCCTTAGAACATGTTTACAAATATAGTTGGGTTGGCTCATGGAGTTTTCAATTAGTTAATGTAACTATACATCAAGTTAACAACAATGGAACCATTAATGTTATTAATTTCTTTTTCTTTGTTTTTTTTTCTAGTAAAAATAGAAACCTCCTCACTTTATACCGTTGCTACACAATTTCTCTTAAATGGTTATTTCAAATAACCTAACTACAAATAAATAACACTTAACTGACTTGGCTCAAACACTGTTTGATATGGTTTATTGCATAAAATTTCTTTTCTTCTTTCACAACAGAATCAAGAAGGCAAACGTTTGAATCCTCAATATCATAACATTGATATATATTGTTGAACCCAATTAGGGTTATTCTCGACTTTTCACCATAACTTCTAATCAACATCTTGGCCTAATTTAAGTACAATTTGGAGATGGTATAGAGATTTTGTCATTTAGGATATAAAGTTGTTTCCTATATTTATAAGAATCTTTTTTCTTGATTTAGCTTTGAAATTTGAATACTTTCTTTTCTTGTAAAGTTAGGTTGTTTATATATACCTGTTTTGAATAAACCCTAACTTTTAGTTTGGGGACATTGTTTGGCAATAGTTTATTTTCTTTCCTATTTCTGTGATAGTTTTGACCTAAATTTGTAAAGTTTGTCCCTTTCTTTTCTATTTTTAATATGCTTCCCTTCACATTCATACATTACGTCCCAAATTTCCCTATATATTTATGTACATCATATTCTCTATGCTAAAAGTTATATTAATCCTAGACGTGGGGGTTTATTCCATATATATAATACATTTACTACTCATTTCATTTAAGTTTCTCAATATTATTCAAACTAAGATAAGCATACAGCTATGACGTACTATTCAGATATGATTAAAGTATACGCATTTGCCTAAGCTATAAGATTTGAATCTATCGTTCTCACATGTGGTTGAACTCAAAAGACAAAAAAAATGGGATTTCAAGTCTCAATTTTTTTCTAGAATGAAGATAGACGTGACATATTCAAATTTATGAATTTTGCACGCATGAAAAATATATCTTTCGACTAAGAAAAATTGTTTAAAATGATAGAATTTTTTTGAAAATATTTACAAATATAACAAAATATCACCACCTATATGTGATGGATCAAAATAAACTACTATATGTAATCTAATTTTGTAAATATTATGGGTTCGTTTTGCTACCATGATTCAATTAATCATTAATTTTTCTAAAGAAAATTAATTAGAATATTCTATAATATTTGGAATGTTTGTGTTTGTTTTGAAGGATCTTTGTGTGATAATATCTTAAAATGTTTATTATTCCAACAATACCCATTTATCTTCTGCTAATTTATATATTAGTTTAATATAACTTCAGTTTTTATAGAATCATGTGTTGCATATTTCATTAATCAAATTTATTTTGGCAATGCTGTGTATATATCTATAAAAATCATTATTCATAGAATATTAACTTTAGTTTTAATTTGAAATAATACTTGAAACATTTTAATTGATGACAATAATATAGTTTTTCCTTTAAAGAAAAGAAAATCATAAAGTTGATAGTATTTATTTTAGTGGATTGTATTTATACCTTATATATCAAGATAGAGATATTTCGTAAAGAAACTATATCCATTTGTGATAATCTTTTTAGTATTAGATGATCACCTATTTGAAAAGTAAAATTGCTTTAAATTTCAATGACATGTTACAATAATTTAAATAAAGTTTAACAAACGAAAAATAAATAAATATAGTAATTAATTGCATATATATATATATATATATGTGAGAAAAATGAACGATAAAAGATTAAAAATATGGTTTCTTAGCCATTAAAATATTGGAAACTTCTTGTACATCCAATGTATCCTATATTCATGGAAAATAAATAGGATGGTCTAGAAATATGCTCCATATAAATATTTGATTCTCTCTAAACGAATGGTCTCATTACTGGCTATTCCTAATAACAATTTGTTTTTTTCTTTTTCAATTTCTTTCTTATAAATGTATGCATATAAAAAAGAAAAAAGTATCGTTTCCTATATCAAAAGGTCTTCTCTCCTATATATCATTTCGAGTGAATGAATGTCATCTCAAATATATTTAAAATAGTTTCAAATTTTATTTAAACAGTTTTTATCAAAAAAGACTAAATTAAAACATATTTTTTAAAAAACAATATTTTTCTCTAATTAATTAAAAAGGAAAATATATTTGGAGAGGGACCAAAGTGAAATTAGACGTAAAATGTTATGGTGGTAAGAAAGGAACAGATCTCTCCACCAGGGTTCTTGTAGTTCCCCTTAAATACTATGGGCCTTGTAATTATTAAGGTCCAATAATTTTGGGCCATAACCCTCCCACGGCCCATGCTCATAAAATTGACACAATTGGTACACGTGCTCAATTTGTGTAGTTCAATTATTAATTTGACCCAAATTCCAAAAATCACCTAATAGTAAGTTGGTATAACAATTTAAATCCCGTTTAAGTTTACAATAATCATAAAAATTGAATCTACAAACGATGAAAATTTATATAATAAGTATAAATTATATTAAAAGATTGTAGCTATCTTTATAAGTTGGAATAGTTTTATGCAATTTGATCATATATATTTTTTAAGTATAAATTGGAGGTACGAAACTTTTTGGTGACAATTTGTCCTTAATTTATTGTTTAAGATTTTTGGTAGATATTTGATTAGTGGGAATCGTCAATTTTACTCTTAAACTTGAGATTGTGCATGTTTTATTTTAAATTTTCAATTTAGTGAAATTAGATTTCAAAACTTAGAGAGCGTTTAGATTATCTATGAAAAAAATATTTTTTAAAAATATATTTTCTTTTAAACACTTTCTTCAAAAATAAATTTAAAATTTAAACACTTAAATGTTTGGTTATATCTTTTTATAAGTGTTTATATACATAATTTTGTTTTAAAACTATTTTCTCAAAAGTTGATTTTATGTGTTTTTCTTTAAAATTGATTATTTTTCAATTTCGTTTTTTTTTAAAATGCATTTTATAAAGTTACCAAACATCTCAATTTTTTTTTAATTATTTTTCCCAAATTTAAACCGTTCAAAAAGCAATATTCAAACAGACATTCCACTTTTTACCTCTATTATTAATCTTCATCACCAACTTTTTTTTTATTTTAAATAAAGAATATAAAAGTCTTCATAAGTTTACTAATTTTCTTAATATCAAAATTTACACAAGATACACTATTTAAACCTACCAATTTTTTAAGAAAAAATTAGCATTAAAATACTATCCTAAAATAATAATAAATAAAAACAATTTTTTTTTTTACTCATTTAAAATTTTCTTGTCATCAAGTTTAATCAACAAATTAATTGGCACGTAATTTTTCCGTCAAATCAACTAACGATAAAATGTGTTTAGGGACCATTTAAAATTATTTCTTAAACGTCAAGAACTAAACTGTCTATTTTAAAACTTCAAAGATATTAAACTCAAACTTTAGCGACCAAAAGTGTATTCTATCTAGAAAAAAGAAAAATCTTTTTCTAATTTACTTTTTCAACTATATTTTTACTTTTTTTTTTCTTTTTCTTTTGGTTAGATGTGGGTTCCCATCATATTTTATTTCCCTTTTCTCTCCTCGTAACATCAATCATTTTTCTTTTTGGAGAAAATTATATGTAGAGGACAAATAATTTGTTTAATTATTGAGCCATCCCTTGTTCTTGTTCCAATGAGATTTAAGTGCCCACTTCCACCCAAATTCATCTTCTCTATGATTTCCCTAGTTTCACTTTATATATGAAAACACAATTTACTTCTTATCATGTTCGCCTCCTTGCTAATGACTCAAAAGGGTATGTTTTATGTTTT
This sequence comes from Cucumis hystrix, assembly GCA_025688845.1. Classification (NCBI taxonomy): domain Eukaryota; kingdom Viridiplantae; phylum Streptophyta; class Magnoliopsida; order Cucurbitales; family Cucurbitaceae; genus Cucumis; species Cucumis hystrix. The sequence continues at coordinate 21,868,073 of CM046893.1, forward strand.
TTCGATTTCGAATTTCGTTTGCATTTCATTTCATTACAGCTCTTTAGGAATGATTTCGATTTTGACTCACTTCTTCTTGGTATGTATGATATTCTTCAAGTTGACCTACGTAAGAGATCCTTGTAACGATATAGTATTGAATCTAATACTTAAATTAATGTAAGAAAGTGACTAATTTGACTGATCACAATAAAATAAGTAGGTTTGATTTATCCTTTGGACATTACCTATTCTCTCCTTAAGAGTGATTGCATATGACTATTTATAACCTCTCATTTGACACACGTCTATTGTTATTTGTGATAGAAGTGGTGGCAATGATGTTTCTAGTGTTTTAGGATGCAAGGTTTCAATTTGAACTCGACTTAGTTATTTTCCTATTGATATATATTCACTGGCTCAGCTAATCAACCAAAACCCTGAAAACTATTATGCTATAGTGAAGCAAACAAAAAACACAACAATAAAATCATGGCTAAAAAATATGGGAGCATAATGAGTTTAGTCTTATACGTATTTGACTTAAAGCGTTCAATCCAAACATAGACTTCAAATTATACTACGTTTACAAATTCTCAAATAACCCCAAACGTATATACAGTGGATTGTCCAATACAAGATCATAGCAACAAAAAAAAAAAAAAAAAGTAACTAAAGAATAAACTTGTGGTGCTTGAAATTTTGAATTTGAATGCATGAGTCAATAAAAGAATCTTTTGATTAAAGTATATAAGCTCAAGGAATTCAATATTTGAAAATATGATTTCCGAAGAATCAATTTAATTAATGGGCCTATAGGTCATAAAAGGCCCATAATGAAGAGGGGAGTAGCCAGAGGCAAATTTGGAAAAGGAAAAACAAAAATGAAATAACCATACGGTAAATTTGAGATTTAAAAAAAAAAAAAAAATACCAATGGGTAGGAAATGGAATCTCCTCTTCTGACAAATCCACGTGTTCTTCCTTTTTAACTCAATTCCTTCCCTTTTTTACATTTTAAATCTTAATCCCTTGTTTTTACCTATAATTAATTACTATTTTAAATTGTTATCACTTACAATTAAGGCATTATTATTTTATTTTCTCAAATGGGTTTAGGCCTTGAACATATCAAGACAGAGTTCATTAGAGCTTAATCCAAGCATTTGGAGTCAAAGTTTCTATTCTCATTTTCAAGCTCGTCTTAATTCAAATTTTAATCTCAAACTTATGCCAGTGCTTTTTTTTTTTTTTTTTATATAGTTTTTTTAAATTTATTTGATTTAAACCTTTATACTCTCACATATTCCATTTTAATTTGATGACTAATGTATCTTAATTTTAATTTCTACAAAATAAAATTGTTATAGACAAAACTTCTCGTTAGATATTTTGGAAACACCATTGATTGCTTTTTTTCCAAATCAACACTAAAAGGTACGAGAGTGTATGGTGCACAATACACATTATTGGTATAAATAGTAACTTTCAATGCTTGTTTAGCTTTTTGTTAACCATGTTATATTTTTCATGTCTCTTCATATCCTTCTCGTTCTAAATGTGATATATATATAATTAAAATAATACCAAGAACCAAGTTAAAACCATATTAAAAGAGACTTACAACAAAAATATCACAAAAAAGTAAGGCTCAAAACATGCAGTTAAATGTCTTCAACAACATTAGTCGTCTCTATTAAATCCATACCATCCTTATTAATTGTACAAATATATGTCCTCAACGGTAACATTCAACGTCTATGAACATTCACCCCATTGCAAGCCTTTTGAAAACCTCATCAAATGTTCAGTAACAATCCATTTCCATCCTCTCCCTGCTAATTTGTAAAATTAAAGTATAATAAATTTTATACTTTAGTAATTTATTTTCTTTCTAGAGAGGGTAAATAATTTGTATTTTAAAAACCCCTACTTAATAATTAAAAATACATAATTTAAAAATCCAACAAATTCTCAAAATAATAAAAGAAGAGAGAACGTGGCTTGCAGGGAATGGGAACGGCGGCCACGTGACAAACTGATGCCCTGACGTCACCCGCTTTACATATTTTGTACAACCAAAGCTTTGGTTTTGGGAAAACGACGTATCGGTTTCTCATTTGAGCCGTTTAATACGCACTTTTTTCCGCTCCCATCCATCACCTTCTGTCTCTCTTCCGATTTGTCGTTTTTCATTTTTTTTACCAAATTCCCTTACACTTGCCGTTACTACTGTTTGATCTTTACGGGCCCAACGGCCCATTTTCAAGCTAATACACGATCCCACATGAGGCACACTCAGATCACGACACGTGGCTCCTTGACGTAAGGTTTGGATTGGATCCACCGCCAACCGTTAGATTAAAAATGGTAGAAGGAAAACTAAATGAGAAGATACTCAGAATCTTCCACCCAACGGATCTCAAGAACCGACAGTTAATTGAGCTGTTTAGCTTTGAAAAACAAAAACAATACTTTCTTCATCTTATCATTAGGATGCAACGTTAAACTAAAAGTGGTTTAAGCCAATCATGTTGTTATTAGAATTGGTAGATTTAATTTGAAATGTGATGTTCAATGGATTGTTTTTTTGTTTAGAGAATTTTCAATTTGAATGTTAATAACAAAAATGAAATGAAGTAATTAAGAACATATTAAACCATATTTTTTTGTTTGTTGTTTTTAATTCAACAAGACCATTTTTGTTCCTACTTTTCCTTCATATAAAATAACAAAATATTCCCTATTTTAAGGGTTTGTGCTTTAGAAGTGTGACTAAAAAGCACACATCTTTGAAGCTTCTAAAAGTATGTTCCTTTTCAACACTAGTGTAGTACAATTAACAACTAAGATAAAGCATTTACTTCATAATTATAAGATGGAATATTCAAATCATAACCTTTATTTTTTATATTTTAAAATAAAAACTTTCTAAATTATTCAAAGAATATTTGTAAATTGTTCCCACCACAAATAGAATATTGTCATTGCTGTAATTACTCTCAAAATTCATTTATCAAATTTATATATTTAACCATTGAAATTAGAAGTTTGAAAATCTATTTTTAAAACTAAGAGTGTTATAGATAGACCTCCGTACTCTTATGGGTGGTTTTTACACTATATCTTAATAAAACAAAACAGATATACCCAAAATAAAATGTAAAAAATTAATAGATCTAATCTATCTTCAAGTAAACATATTCTTCTTTTAGAATAAATAAATGAGACATTTTTAAATATACCAAATAAATTAAAATTATTTATAAACTATATCAAAATCATCAAATTCTCTTTAGCTCATTTGAATTTTCTTTACTATATTTTAAAAATAGTTTCAATGTTTTGCTATTTATAACAATTCCTCTAAATTTAGGATCTAATAGAATTAATACATCTAACCTACCTCTAAAGTTTCAATTTTCCACTTTCATGAGTTTATACCAATGTTTTGTCTATATATTATACAAAATTCAACAAGAAAGAAAGAAAAAAACTAAAAAACCATTATAGAAGAAATCAACATTTAACTTCTCTTTTTCATGTTACAAATTATTTAGACTTGGTTAGATCTATAAATAACTTTTCGATGGTATTACAAATAAGATTTGCCAGAAACTTAAACACAAGAGCTACACATTACAAGTGATAACCCCATTTTATTATCATTACTTACAATAATAAGGTGCTTTTTAAATAATTATATGACGAATTTACTCTAAACCCTAAATCTTAAAAACAAAAAACAAATACGGTTTTAAAAAGAATCAAATATTAGTTTGGTATTTTAAACCTAATTTAGAGTATACAGTAAGTTAAGATGGAAATAAACACATTTAAGAGAACCTACTAATAGGAAAAAGAAAAGAAATCTAATATGATGATTATGGGGTTAATAATAAGATGGAAGATTACATACCTTTTAAAGCTAAACTCCTAATAATCTGGAAAAATTAAAACATCATTAAAATAATATAATAATAATTAGTAATAATAATAGAAAAGAAAAGAAAAGGTCAGATGAAAAGACGATAAACCTGTTGAACGCGTAAATCAATAAAGGCGGATCAAAAGAAAAGATCCCATCCTTTTCCCGATGGATCAACACACCTTTTTGCACCCAATTTATAAAATTAAGAAAAGAAAAACAACTTCCCGTCGCAGGCCCCGCCGGGAAACCCACCCAATCGACAACCATTTAACACCCACCAGAGAGAAGAAAAAAAAGGAAAACGAAAGCCTTTGTTGCTGTTGTTGTTGTTGTTGATGATGATGATGAAGTTTTTGTTTTAGTTAATTAATTTTAAGTGACTAAGTAAATAGGCATGGGAGCTGAGGAGGAAATTCTATATTGTTGTTGCTCCATGTTGAGTTCTCGGAGGCTAAGATAAGGGATTTCAACGTCTCCTTTTCTAGTGGGCGTTAGAGTTCCGGCGAGTGGACCGGAGGAGGGTCGAGTGGTGGAGCGGCAAGGTGTAGAGGAACCGCTACGACTTTCGGTTACATAAACCGGACCGGAAATGGAAGCACGGAAAGCACGGGCTCTGGCTTGATGAACGTCGTCGTCGTGAAGAAAATTAGCGGCGTCGTTTTGGTGGTGGATGTGGATCCATTTCCATTTGAAGAAGAGGAAAGCGTTTTTCCACCAACGCTTTTTCTTCTTCTTTGTGATGTTCTTTGAATCGTCTTTGGAAATGGGTTTTTGGAGCTTGAAATGAATGGAGTCTATGGATCTTGATGATTCTCGTCTGTGTTTTCTTGCTTCTTCCAGAACCTAAATTAAAAAAGGACAAAAAAAAAAAGAGAACAAATGAATTAATGAAGGATGATATTAAGTCTTTTTTATTTGAAAAAGGGGGGGAGAAAGGGAACCTGGAAATAGTCGATTTGAGGGTCGAAGCCATAGTCGCTGAAATGTTGAGGTTCTTCAGGGAAGGGGAAAACAGGGGATTTGGTGGACATGGGGGTTAGGAAGGTGAAGAGATCAAATCAGAGGGAGGTTTTTTTTTTTATTCTTTTTCAAGAGGGAATTTGAAAAAGTAGAAGTTAGATGGAGAGAGGTGAGAGATGGTGGTTTGCTTTATAGTTCTATTATTTCTTTCTTTCTTTTTTAAAAGAGGATGATGAGGGGAAATAAAAATTTAAAATATGATTTTGTTCTTCTTGTAGGTTAAAGAAATTCAAACATAAGTTTTTTAGTACTTCTTAGGAACATCTTCTATGCATAAATTTGTCTATCATTTAATGTTTTACACAGTGGTTTTACCATATTTCTAGGAGAAAGTCAACTTGACTCACAATAAAATGATTGATCGTTTCTAATACAAAAATTATGAACTTCAGGTACTACAAAAACATCAAGTTTATAATGAAAATATTGTAAACTTGTACCATGTTGAATGCTGTATTAATTAAAATTGAAAATTAGTAATTGTGTATGAAATTAAAGACAAAGGATATGGAAAAGGGAAGCTGAATAAGAGAGATGGGAAGGGCATTGAGGAAACCCTAATAATAAATGTGATATGTTTGCAACAAAATTCAAACTTATTATTTAATTTAATCATTCTTCCCTCGAGACCCTTCTTAACTTTTCCAATTAAATGCCCATATAGTTTATTTTTGTAAGATATTAATTTAATATCACAAAACTTTCCTCTACACATCCCATCCCCCCTATTCTATTCTCCACTATGGTTATTATATGTTTCTATTCACATTTTTCATATTTTCACATGTTTGTTTGCAGATTTACATCCCTAAGAAGCTTCATGATGAGAAAAAGAAGCAACGAGCTAAGATGGTACTAATATTAGATAATAAGCACTTTAGGTTAAATCATTTTGTTTATTGGTTTAATTAAGAAAAAGAAACATGTTTACTTATTGGGCTTTATTGGTCATAAGCCCACTCACTAAAGTATAAGCCCTTAGCCCAGTGTTGCGTGGGCTAGGGATTTGCGTCCAATATATCTTCCGCTTTTCAACCCAATATCCCAATTTTCATCCACACCTCCTAACATTACTTTATTAGAATGTTGTTTTTTTTAGGGATGGCTGATTTTCTAGGTGTTATAAATATTTATTTTATTTAAAAAATAGAAGTAAAACAACTTAGTTCAATCAACAAATAACTATGAAATTTGTAGTTCAAATCCTTACGCCCTCTAACTGTATTAAAAAAATAGACAATTCAAACGTTTTTACTATTATTCTCATCATCTTCACAAATCTTCTTATATCTTGTTTGTTTGTTTTTTTCTTTTCATTTTAGTGTTTATGAGCTAATCATGATTAATAAACTTGTCAACCACCTGAAGGAGCTATCCTTTATGTTTATGAGAATAATCATTATTGAGCGGTTCAATTCAACTTTAACTTGACGAAAGTCGACCATAATTGTCAATTGAACACCTTCCAACGATAGCCAAGGCTTAAGCATTGGGGAGGGGGGGGGGGGTGAGGGTGGGGGAGCAAACATCAAGTGATATCACATTTGTGGTTTGAAAATTTCTGGAAGAATCTTGGCAAACAATACTTCAGTTAATGGAAGCTAAAACAGAGAATCCATGCAACAACAACAATGTCAATGAAAAAGCATATAAGTACAGTTCTAAGCGGAATAAAACATTATATTATCAATCAATTTTTTAAATTTTATTTGAATATATACGTACAGAACTAGAAGAAGAAAAAAAGAACTAAACATAAAAGTAGTTATCAAATGTGTTTGTAGAAGAAATTATAATGTTGAAAATAGAGTGAAGACGTAATCGAAATTAGAAAGCAAGTCCTAAATAATCAAGTTAGTGTTTATTTAATAAGTTTAACTTTTAAAAGTGTTCGTTTCGTGTGTTTTGTTCTAAATTTTTAATGGTTTATATAATGATCATTGACGTATACTACTCACCATTATATAAAACTAAAGAAGCTAATAGACATAATCAAAAGCTCACAATCTCATTAGCCAAAAAAACGACTGATCTAGTTAGTATAGATGTTTAGCTCAAGCTTTTCTCTTCCTCTAGTACAATTAGTTTATCGTGCGTGGTATTCATCTTGAGTTTCGTGATAGTTTACGTACGTATTTAAAGTTGATTATGTCATGAAGTCCAAATCCATAACATATGCTTTTATGTAAATCCAGATAATCTGTGTGTCAATATCAGAAAGGCATGGTTTTTTTCTTTGTTTTTGTGTTCAGAATATTCATTTTGAATTTGATGAATGATTTAAAGTCTTTTTTAAGCGTAAAAGGAACGTCGTGTTATTGGACAAAGAAATCAGAAACTTTAGATAAATGAATGGGCCCAGAAAGTGAAACCTCATAGCCCAAATAGTTTGGCAACTTCCAAATGCTTTTCCATCCTTTTTACCTCACTCCACTTTACTATTTATTATGATTTTAAAATAAAAAATAGTTATAATACTAATAAACATTTTAAAACATACCAAAATAGTCTAAAATATAATAATTTCATATCTATCACTATCAGACACTCCACATTTACAGAAAAAAAAAATAGTTTATAGATCAATTAAAACATCAAACTAATAATTATAAAGTTAACTATTGAATCCATTTAAATTTATAACCTATTTCTCACATGTTTTCATCTAAAATAACTTAAATAGAATTATTTTCATGCCAATATGTTACCAAAAATGGCAAGAAAAACTAAAAAAAAAGAAGAAGAGAAAACTCTTATACCCTTTAGGTAGAAACACATTTTCTTTGCAATAAAATATTTAATTTTGAAATATTTGTTGAAAGTGTATTTGAATTTAGAAATTTATATATAGATTATTTTAAGTAATTAGTCAATGTAATTTGTTTTGCCTACACCACTACTGCCAAATCCACTTTACTAGTAAATTCAATTATTATATATATGGTTTTAATAAATGAATTAAAAAAGAATTTTAAAATATTGTTGACCTTCATAGACTCCAAAGAACAAAGCCTTCCTCCAAGCAGAAACCCTCACGAAGTTTCCTTCCTTTTTCCTTTAAATTTCCTTTATCCCCTTCTTTCTTTTCTTCCCAATTATCATTATTAAATTTCCCTTTTTTCTCTCCCTATTTCGTCACCGCCAATGGCCGACGACGACGACGATGCCTCCCTCTTATATCCGCCGTCCTACAGACGCTACGCTCTCAGCGGCAAAATCATGCTCAGCGCAATCATTTTATTATTATTTGTCGTCATCCTCATGATTTGTCTTCATCTCTACGTTCGATTGTTCCTACTCTCCTCCACCCGCCGCCCATCCCGTATCCGCCGCCGTCGCCGCCGTCAACACTTTGTTTTCACTGCCGAGCCTCGAATCGCCGCCGCTGGTGTTCCGTCGCGTGGTTTGCCGCAGTCGATTCTCAAGTCCCTACCCGTTTTCGTTCACTCGGCGAAAACCGACCCGGATCCGATTTATTGTGCGGTTTGTTTATCGGAATTTGAAGAGAACGAAATCGGACGGAGTATTCCGAAATGCAACCATAGCTTCCACGTGGGGTGTATTGATATGTGGTTTTATTCCCACGCGACTTGCCCGCTTTGTAGATCTGAGGTGAAACCCGAACCCGGATGTGAGTCCGGCCCGCATGATGACCCGGGGGAGATTGCCATTGATGTCTGTGAACTGGGTTCGAGATCTGGTGAAGAAGAAACGGATCATGGGTGTCCGGTTGAGATGGCGGCGTTGGTGGAGGTGGTGGACGATGAGTCGAGGCATGTGGACGACATATCGGATGATGGGACGTCGAGAGCAACGGTGAATTTTGTGAAGTCGTTGTCCGTTAAGGAGGAAATAGAGGCAGTGGGTTCACAAAGATAACGGTTTTGTGATGGAACGGAACGGAGTTGGAATTGTAAATATCTATTTTGTGTAAACCAAAAATACAAATACGAACTTTTTTTCTTTCTTTTTTTTTTAATTGCAAATGTGGTTCTTATAATTTAGTTTTAAGACAGAATGTTTTATGAATCTATAAGGATACGATTTTTTTTTTCTCTAACTATAAGATTAAATTTGTAATTTTTTTTTCTTATTTGAATAGTTATGATCTATGGTTTTGTACCAAATGATGTTCATGGTTATACAAGATGGAGCCCTGAAATACACTTTTGAATTTTGTCCCATCTTCACGCATTTAATTTTTTTAAATTAAATTATAGAAAAGATATTTTAAATCCATATGTTTTTTTTTTTTGTATTCTATTTATTGAATTTTAGTCATAATTTTTCTAATTCTTTTTTTTAATCTAAATTATATATAGAATTTTGTTTTCATTTTTAACGAGGTTTCCACCGCAAGTCTTAAAATGTTTAATATTTAGTTATTTTTAAAAATAGTAAAGTCCACGGATCATGAAAATATATAATTCTGCCTTTTTAAAAAGTTTATTTGTAACTTTTTAGAAGAATTCTAATTCCTCAAGTAAACATTTTTTTCTTCCATTCAAAATCTATTAAATTAGACTCTATTTTCTTTCATTTTCTTGTTTTGTATTAATACGTATAGTCAAAAACTACTTTTTTTTTAGATTTGAATCTCTAATATTTGCCAAAAAGTTCAAAGACATTCTTTTTCTTTAATTATTTATATACCATGATTTATAATAATTGCATCAAACAAAAATGAGAAGAAAGAAAGAAGATTCAGATCATAATATAAATATAGGTAATATAAGTGAAATTATTTCCCATGGGATTTCCATTAAACGAACGCCAAAAGTGTGAGAAAAAAAAGAAAGAAAGAAAGATAAAAGAAAAAAAAAGAAAAGGGTTCGGTTCGGTTCGGTTTTACTAAAACCCTTTGTTCATTACATCATCCCAGAAGAGTAAGGAATTCCCTTGGCAGGAATCCATGCATCGCCATCAATAAATCGTCTTGGAGTGAAGTCCGCAGCATGTTGTGGCGTAATATGTTTAATTCCTCTCCACTTCACTCTCTTACTTTCATCAGCCCCTGCTCCTTTGTTTTGTACCTCCGCGTAGAACAATGTGTTCAACCCAAAATCTCCCATCCATGGCAACCATCCTTCTGGCTGAATTATGTCGTCTATTGTTGATCCGATTATAATGGTTCTTGAATATTGCTTCCATGGACGTCCCAAATAAGCCTTGTTGATGGCCTTGAATGGCAAGTAAGCTGGATCACCCATGAAATGGCAGCCCTGGAAGATCAATGCCGTTGGTTCCTTTCTGTTCAAACGCCCGTGAGCAGTTACGATGCATTGTTGGTTATCCAATGGCTTTCGCACCACTAGCTTGCAGTTCTGGAAATTTGTAGCAGCGTTTCCGAAGACGAAGTCGATGGTGCCACTGATTGTGCAATCTCTATAGAACTGACGATGAGCGTGTGCGTAGAGTGTGTCTTGGTACCCGTCGATTTGGCAGTTGAAGAAGATTGATCTGTCGGATTGGACTCGTAGGGCCACGGCCTGGTGCTTTGCTGATCCAGCTGTGTTCTCGAATCCCATATCTCTAGCGTAGAAGTTAGCTCCAATTGCAGCTGAATCGAATTGAACCATATCAATTAATTAGATCAAAACTAATCAAATCAAATAAAATCATATCAAATCAAATGATACTGTACTTACAGAAGGTAGCGGTCTTGAATGTTTGAATACCATCGATGAAGTTTAAGCTTCCAGTGACGACAGTTTTGGTTGGACCATCACCGTACATTGTAAGATGAGTCATATGTTTGGGGATGACAACAATTTCTTTGTAAATTCCAGCCTTCACATGAATCACAAACGTTTTATTACTCTTCAAAGGCACATCAGCTAAAGCTGCATTTATGGTTTTGTATTTCCCACTCCCATCTTGAGCAACAACCAAATCAGGTTTCATCGCAGCGGCTCCCGCCTGCATCAATCGTCTCTTTCCGTCGCTAACCCATGATGGCATTTCATGATCATCATCTTCCAAAAGTCGTCGCCCACTCATTCCAGGAAGCTGAAGTGAACCCAAAATGGTAGACAATTCATTAACAATGCCAAGGCCATTGGTTGTCATTTGCTGAGCTGACTTCAGAAACTCTTGCATTCTGACACCAGCATCACCTGTAGTGTTTTCAAAACCATCCAAGCAAGTTTGTTCGTACGTGAGTGCACCACTGAGCCAAATCTTTAAATCCGCGACGAATTCATCGAGTTTGGACATTTGGAAGGTGCCGATTCTTTCGAACGACTGGTTCAAATCATCAATGGCATATTCTAGTAGCTCACGACAATTTTGAAGGGCTTGGTTGGTTCTGGGGTCTTTGGCTAATTCTTTAAGTGTGGTTGAATTCTTAATAGCCTCGTTCAGACTCCTTGTTGCGATTTTAAAGCCCACTTTCACTAGCTCTTTTGGGTCTGTTGTGTTACCGGCTTCTGCCGCTAGACTCTTCTCACAGGTTTCTTTGTAATCCGTTGGTTGACAAATGGCTTGGATAGCTTTGGTGGATGATGTGATTTCAGGGGTGGTTCCGCTGCCATGATCGTCATCACCGTGCTCCTCTGCATGGGGTGCATTGTTGACGCCAACGGTAACGGCGACAACCATTGCTACGAGGATTAAAGAAGACACACTAATGATGGCTATCTTCTTCTTCTTTTTATCACCTTCGGCATTGGCAAATCCGTTTGACATTTTGAAAGATTGAAAACAAAAAGATTGTTTTTTTTGGGGTTTTTTTGGGTTTTTTTTTTAAATTTTTTTTCTTCAGAGCTGTCGGGGCTTTTATGAAAGACAATAGATGGATTGCCCCTTGGGCTCTGGATTGGAATGAGAGTGGAATTGGGGTGAATTTATATGGGTAAATGAAGGTTAAAAGTAGAATGTTAGTTATTTCTTTTACCGAGAATGTTGTACCATTTGTGGTTCGTAATTATTTTAATTTTTACCCTTTCTTTGATTTTTGGAACCCAATTAATAGGAGAGTTAAAGGTTGATGGCTGATGGCTGATGACCAATGGAATTTTCAATACGGTTTTGGGTTTTTCGTTGTGATTTGTTTTAATTCATCGGCTAATACTCAACTAATTAAACTCATTTAAATTCATAGTCATTTATGTAGAAAAAGAAAAAAAAAAAAAAAGAAAAAGAAAACAAAATCTTTTTTTATGAAATTTTAAAATTGGGCCTTAAATATTGAAAATGGGCCCGTAATTCGGGGGTGATGGCAGCTGTGTTTCAATTCTTTACTCGGCCCAATCCACTTGGATCTGACAAAACTTTGCGGCCCATTTATAAACAAATTTGCTTAGTAACAATGAATCATTTTTCTTCAAATTTTTCACACTCATAAAAGATGACGGATAATATCAAACTTATTGCATTATGTCACATACAATATATCTGACAAGAGGGTTGTTATAGAAGCAAACAGAAAATAGAGTTCAGTGCAAAATCACCTACGTCTGGGATGCAGTATGTTTAGTGGAGCACAACTTTACTATATGAAGAGTTTAATAATTTTAATGAAATTATTTGTTTGATAGACTCCTTTTTCAATGACTCTTATAACTTGCTTTTTAACGTTTCAACCAAGACTCCTCCTAAATTTGAACTCCCCTCACTTGCATAAAAATGTTTATTCAAGCTTTGTATGAGATCTCTTAAATACAGTATGTTTAGACTACCCCTAAGAATGAGATCTCCTCACATTCAGCATATTAAACTCTCCTGACAACAAATTGATTCTAATTTAAATATTAACATTGTAATAAAAATTTAAAACCTAAAAACTAAATTGAAATGAAATTCAAAATTTAAAACCTAAAGATACAAAAAGATACAAAAATGGATCTACGTGTACCACGAAAAATAAACCGTTGTCAAAGTATTAAGAATCGTATATGTTTTAAAAACCAACAGGCCAAAAAGAGGCAATATAAACCAAATTTGAAATATTCCAAATAATGATCATGTAATAAAGATATAATGATTGATTAAGGCAGTGAAGGGTACTTCATTTAAATTTAAAACTAATACGAATCTTAGTGGATTAATGATTGAAATTTGTGAATCATAAGGAATATATAGAGCAATAGTCATCCAATTCAAAATATTTGAAAGTGAAAATGGAACAATTATATTCTCTTTGAAAGGAATGAATTCAAAAGTTGAAAGTACATTTTCATAAATTGGAATAACACTTGGCTTTTGTAAAATATTGTAAAAAATAAAAGATTGGATAGGGATGGGTAGGGGATGTTAGAATTAGATTCCACTCTTTGAATTTAAATGTTGCATTCATAAGCTACAAGTGTAAACAATTGAAGCATACCCAATTTTGGTGGGAATCTTGATATCATAAAAGGAAACATCATAGTGAAGGAATTCAATTCCCAACCATCTTTTAAAATAATTTTAACGATGCAGTCAAATTATATTGCCACTATATAATACAACTCTAACGTTGTTCTCAATTATAGTAAAATTTCAAACTCTATCAATAATAGTCACGGATTGATATTGATATTTCTATATATTTCAGTGATAAATTTTGAAATTTTATTATATTTATAAATAGTTTTAATAGTTTTGTCGTGTTAAAATGATTTTATATTTAAAATTATAAGTAGATTTAATTATAAATTTGATCCTCGTAATTTAATAATAAAAGATTTAATTCAATGGTTCGATAAAACTTCAAAAAGCAACCTTTGAACTATTGGACTCTAAATTACAGTAGCCAATTGTATAGTTTACATTACTGACTAATTACATTGCGTTTTGTTTAATGGATATTTTTGTATTTGTAAGAGTTAATATAGTTTATATGTACTTGAGATCGTAATTGATACCCTATGGATGAAGCTATGTTTGTATTGAGAAAGTTTTGAGATTTTAGATATGAATTTATATAAATTTAATTTAATAAGAATTAGTTTTGATTTAAAAGAAATTTAAAGTATGTATAGTTCATGGGAATTAAATATGTGCATTGTCTAATAGGCTAAACATCATGGGGATAATTAATAGGAATAACTATTCTTTTTGATATTACAATAAAGTGATCCCAATAAAAGTATTTATACTTGTATACTCTTTTCCACTACTTTCTCCACTTTTTGCTCTTTGATCTTCTCTATAAAAGTGTTTATTTATCTTAACTTAATGTATTTTCGTAATTTTGATTTCAATTTTACTATATAGTTATTTGTTTTTTAATGTACTAAAAAAATAGTGTGTATTTCTTTTTCTCTCTTTTTGAAAAAATAACAATAAACTAATCACATTTACTAATTTTAAGACTTATACGAAATAAAATAGAACAAAAGTCAAAGTAATATTTAAACCCAAATTTTAATTATTATATACACGCATTATTATGATTTACTTTTCAATTTGAAATTTGCTTATTTTCTTAAAATAAATTAGAAAAAAAATTCATTTTATACTTTTTAGTCTTCAACTTTTTTTAAATATATCAATTTACACCCTTCTCTAATTTTAGTTTTAAAAAACATTGTGAAAAATATATAATTATTTTAGTAAAAATTATAAATTTTGTTAAGTGAATTAATTGAGACTTTTTTTTATTAATGATATCTTAAATTTTTTTTTTATGGATTCAATACTTACACGAAGAAACTTCTTCAAATGTCGATTAACAAAAAGATGATTTTAGAGAATTGATGCATAAATTAACCCGTTTATAAAAGTTTAGGAGCCTTAAGGATAATAAACTATAAACTTTGGTGTTTATCAAACAAAACATAATTGATATGGTAAATATATCAATATACTACAGAAGTTCAAACTTTATGTCAATACCACCGACACAAGTTTGCTTTTATAACACTTAAATTGACACAACTACTAATTTAGAATTTGAGAATTTGAGATATAAATTAATATTTTAAAAATAAATAAAGAAATTTAATACTATAATTGACACCCACGTAACATCTAAACTCAGCTCAACTCAAAATTTGAAAAACGACTTTTGAGTCTTAAGAGACAAGAAAGGAATGGAGTCCAACATTCCTAAAGCATCCCATTCTTGTTTCAAAATTCACTAATTAAATTTCAAATAAATTTGTTATCTTTGAAAAAATAAAAAGAGAAGTTAGAAAAGGATGTGATGTTTGAATTAAATAGTTATAATTACTTTTCTTAGACTTAAAATCATTTTATTTTCATAAACAAAAATTAATTTGGTAAGATTGTTAACTTGTTTTGAAATGATCTTTTTAACTCTTTGAAAATCACAATTCTTAAACATGTTTTAGAGTCTTGCTCGATTCAAATCAATTTTCTAGAAATTGAAAGTGAAGTAGTGAAACAAAAACTTAAAACTTTATAAGAAGAAGTAAAAGCACGACGTTTTAAAAATTTATGAACCAAACAAAAAATGTACTTTTTCATAGATTTTAAATTATTTCGTTTAATTCAAGAATGAAGCAAAAAGTCAACACAGAAGCTTCTAACATAAAAGTTCGGATTTTGTGTTATGAAAAACAATAGAAAAGTTTCACCTTGAAGCTTCCAATGTAAGAATTTGACTTGAATAAAAAAAAAAAAAAAATATCTTATTAGGGAAAAACCTAATTTAAAAGGGTTTTTAATAAAAAATATTTAAAAAAATTATCAAGTAACTCAAAAATACCTTATTACCTTTTTTTTTTTTCTTTTCTTGAAAAGGATTTTATTCACTCATGTTAAGAAACCACCAAATAATGGAGAGTAACATTCAAAACCCAACTCAAGAAATAGAAAATCCAACTAAAAAAAGGAGCAATATACCAAACTACACAGTGAGCAACTTTTTAGTTTTTCCCTTGATCTCAAAAGTGTTTATTGTAAAATTTTGAATTTATATTTAATGATGGGATATAAAAAAAATGAAAACAAGCCATTTATATTTTATGTTTTTTCTAAAAGAAGTTTATATGAATTATATTATTTTATTATTTATTTAATATAAAAATAAAATAAATATTATCTAATGATTATCTGTAAAAAGGTTTTTTTTTATCTATTTATTTTATTAATTTAATTTCTAAAGATTTATGAATTTATATTTTGATGATGAGATTTCAAATAAAAAAGAAAATAAGTCATTAATATTTCGAGTTTTTTAAAAGAAGTTTATGAATTATATTCTTTTATAATTGATTTTTTTATATTTATTTTTAGGAACTTTTTTAAAAATAGCAAAATAAATTAAAATATTTACAAGTTATAGCTAAATTTAGGATTTTCTTATTTCTCTTTTCTTTTTTGTTACATTTTTTTTACGATTTGAATTGTTCTATTGTATTAAATTTGTGAAGTCATTTTTATAAAATTTATTTCTAGATCACATTTAAAACTATATTTTATTATGCACAATTAATGTGAATATGTAATTTTAGATTTTTTCAAGCGACATTCGTAGAAAATTGTTACAATATACCAAGAACGAATAAAAAGTAATGTTTTGAGACCCAATTTGTTATGGTTGAAGAGGTAATTTATCACTCTCTATACATTAGTGTTTACTTATACATTAAAACTTTAGTATTTTGTTTAGTTTTATTTTAAATTATTCTTAATGCTAAAAAAAAAAACATAGTTCATTTGTTATCAAAGTGTATTAGTATATACGCATGAAGTTTGTAGTTTAAATCTTCATACTCAATTAAACTACAAAAAAAAGTTACTCCTTAGTGACATATTAATTTGTTTAATTAGTAATATTTAAAAATAAAAGGTCAAAAATATAATTTTTACACATGCAACGCACGTCAATATTTTCTAGTTATATAAAAACATGTTTAAATAAAAGATCAAACAAAATATTATTTATTTATTTCCTAAAAACAATTGAAGAATAATTTTTTAAATCTTATTTAGCTATATGATAGAATGATATTATTAAAGAAAAGATTTAAAGCACACACAAAAATACCTTTTTCTCCTTTTTTATTTTTAAACATAAAAGATCATGTTAAAAGACAAATTAATCATATCCCAAAATATTGGCCCCTTTTAAATACAACATTGAAATGATTGATCATCTTATATACCAATTTAATTTCAATTCAATTAAAAAAAATCCATCACTTTAATCTTAAAGATCTCTAAAATTAACAATTATAAACAAAGCACATATTAAATATCTATCATCCTAAGAAAGTTGCACCCAAATATTCATAAATCTCTTTCACCACACACACACACACACACACACACACATATTACTTTAAATAATTAAAAGCCCATTATTCTACTTTGTAACAAAATATCATTCCAAATCTTATACCGATTATTTATTAAAACCCACTATATCACTTTCTTACAAAATCTCATTCCATTATTTATTCCCAAAAAATAAAAAAGGGGAAAAAATCTCATTATAATATTATTCTTCCATCTGGAGGGGCCCCAAGTTAACCCAAAATTTTAAGCTTTCTTCAGTGCCCTAAATCTCTATATAACAAAGCAGACTAAAGATCAAAGCTTCACAAACCCAACCAAGCAATAAACAATAACATATCTCTCTTTTTTTTTTCTTTCCAAAATCATGGGATTTCTTAGAGAAAGAGAAATTAGGGGTTCTCGTGGTGACCTGGCGAAGATTGGGAGAGAGGGGTTCCAAATAATTGATGAATACTTTGGTCGAGCGTCATCGACAGGGGCGAGACGGGTGGCGGCGAAGACGGCAAGGCCAGCTTTGCCGCAACCACCACGTAAGGCAGAGCAGCCTCCAAGGATAAGGAAGGAAAAACCCGTGGCCGCTGTGACCTCCGATCAAGTGGCTAAACATGGCAGCGGAATCGTGATAACAACTTGGCGTCCGTATGCAAAATGAATTTTAGATTTGTACAACCTCTAGAAACTAGAACTACTTGGTGGTCATAATATACATATATAAATATGAGTACTTAACTGCTATATATATATATATATATATATATTAAGTATAGCTCTAGTTTGCTTTCTTGGTTTGCTATGTAGTATATCAATATGTTAAGAAATATATTTGATCTACTACTTATGAAATCTCTAGCTGTATATCTCTTCTCTTCCTCTACAAAGAAAGAAAGAAATCAGTTAGACAAATAGCTTTGTGTTATAATATTATTTCTGTTAAATTACAAATTCAGTGTTTCAAGATTTTGAAATTTTTATTGTGTGTTTTAATTGAGTTAAAAAGTTTTATTAGATACAAAATTTTGAATTTATATATATTCATTTTTTAGAAGTTTTGAATTATGATATGGAGCTATTAGATGCATAGTCTTTAAAGTATTTTTGTAATATAATCTAATGTTGAAAATGTACTTAAATTGTTGAACTATTCATTTCTTGAAGTTCATAATTGGAGGAAAGTTTAAGAATTTAAATATTATAACCTAATCTCAAATTCAAATTCAATTAAAGTCTAAACGCGTATCGTTTAATCCATCGTAATAAACTTTGCTATATTTATAATTTTTGAATAGTTGTTCGCATGAGATTTCTAGAGAAATTTGATTCGTATAGTTGAACTAGAGTTGATGTTGTATTTTCGTTGATTTGATGCGATATAGTTCGATCTCTAGAATTTGATCATCTGATTCTCTCTCAACTGGATGCTTACGCTTGATTTGGAGAAAGCGGAACATGATGTTCTTGAAATTGGAGTATTGGAAGAAAGCTTATATCTTCAAATGAACTTCAATCTTCAAGTGATATTAGAGTCTTAGAAGAAAGCTTGTATCTTCAAATGAGCTTTAATCTTTGATCGACTTCATGAGTTAGGAGTCTTCTAGCTCTTGGGAGAATTCTCTATGGACCTTATGGAGTAAAAAATTTCCAACCCCTACCAATGAGGAGAACTCCTCTATTTATAGAAGGGTCTTTAACTAAGATGGTCTAAAATTGTATATCATATTACAATATTGACCTAAATTTCTCAAATTTTTCAGAAATATCCTAAATTGACTAATATTTTACATAAACATAGGGCCCGAATGACCAATTTATTCATATTTATTATTAATAATATATTAAAAAATAGAAAAAGGAAAAAGGAAAGTGGATCATGTTTAAAATTTACATTTATTCGATATCATATGTAAATATAGTAAGTGATTAAATTATATTATAGTAATATTAATAATAAAAATGAACCCTTAATTAGTTTTCTTTTTATGAATTTGTTCAAAAATTCTATCTCCGTCCATTTTTTTTTCATTTTGCATTACTTTTCATTTATTTTATGTAATTATAGCATATATTGAATAATACGGTGTATATTTTATTAATGAAAGGTTCTTATATCAATTTATTTATGTATTTTATTTAAATATTCATATCTTACGTAGTAAATAATATGTTATGTTTGAAATAATATTGATTATGTATGAAAGTTGTTTATGTTTACATGAATATGAATGGAAAAAAAATGTGATGAGTATATGTAATATATGCCATTAAAACATTAGTTGTTCTCTAGTATATGTAATGTTGAGGAAAACTGAATATGTTTGCAATGTAGGGACTTTGATGAAAGAATTGAAGATCCAGGGAATTGTATGGAAAAAAAATGGTTGAATGTTAAATTGTTTATGAATAGTATATATGAAACAATACATTATATATTTTATGAATGAAAGGTTATGCTATCAATTTGTTAAACTGGTTTATGTATTTTATTTCAAATATTCATTTTATATGTAATAAATAATAAGTTATGTTTGAAACAATAGTGATTACGGGTATATTATAGTATATATTGTTTATTTAAAGTTAATAAGAATTTATACTTTGTATTCGAAATAAACTATGGTATATTGAGGATATCGAAGATAATATCATTTATGTATTATTGAATATATGAAGTAGTATACATATGTGACAAATCACATAAGATATATGTATTATGCAGTAGTATATATGTAACAATTAAAAAAAATACTGATCAGATACGTAATCCATGTTAAATGCAGTAAGAAAAAAGCATAGAACATAAAAAAATAATATGTGTTTGTATTATTGAATATATGCAGTTGTATATATGTAACAAATCACGAAATATATATGAATTATTCAGTAGCATATATGTAAAAAATAGAAAAAAAATATTAAATGAATATATAATCTGGGTAGATATTAGTATATATACGCAGAAAGAAAAATCACATAACATGAAAAAAAAATTATGTGTATGTGTTATTGAATATATACAGTAGTATATATGTTACAAATCACATAACTTAAATTTATTATTCAGTAGTATACCATAGTATATACGAACGACAGAACATTTAATAAAAATTATATGTCAAACATGACAAGAAGATGAACTGAAAAAGAAAGAACAATTTTTTTAAGAAAAAAAATATATGTACGAAATGAAAGAAGAAAGAATACACATGTCATATTGTATATATGAAGTGATATATATGTGTAAGCAAAATCTCGGT
Source organism: Cucumis hystrix (assembly GCA_025688845.1). NCBI lineage: Eukaryota > Viridiplantae > Streptophyta > Magnoliopsida > Cucurbitales > Cucurbitaceae > Cucumis > Cucumis hystrix. The sequence continues at coordinate 21,888,443 of CM046893.1, forward strand.
AAAGTACGAAATTTGAAAAAAATGAAAACGAAAGTAATGGATTGAAATTTGAAGAAAAAGAAAGTAATTGAGGAAGCCAAGTAACCGAAAGTTGTATATAAAACGACATTTCGAAATAAACTAAAGAACCAAATTGAAGAACGATATTGATAACAGCGAAATTGAATTACGAAGAAGACGAAATCTTCGTTGACGTCAGAATTTTTATCTCAAAATGTTCAAGGGTGATGAAAATAGTGATATAATGTTATTTTTAATCATTAAATAATTTCATATTAAAACAGATTTCATTTTATATTGAATTAATAAAATACTTTTAATTAATTTTCCTAATAAATTTATACCTTAATTACTAGGTCAAATAAGAAAGTTGTCAATTACATAATTAATTTAGTATAATAGAAATAAGGAAATCGTTTGAATTTAATTTAAAAAATTATATATAATTAATAATTACTATAAAGTTGTAAGTGTCCTGAAAATTTACGAAAACCTAATAAAAAAATAAATCATAATTTAGGACATTTGTGAATTTCGTAGCAGATTTTGGTCTTTTGTCTAAATCTTTCTTTATGGAATTCTTTAGTGGGTTTTGTGGGCTTAAGCCGGGTTAATGGTTCATGGACCAGACCCATGAACTCAACTACATGAATTTGTGTCATATTTATCTTTTGGGCTCATTTAAGTTTATTTTTGAGCTCAATTGAACTTAGTCCAAGTAAACAATATTTAATTAAACCAAAATAATTAATTTGATCAATCACATGTTATGATGAAAATATGTGGCATTATCAGAATTAACCAATTTATGTTTTCAATTTGAATTTGGGATAAATATCGATTTTTTAATTAGTTCCAAATTTAATTATTTGCACTTTATGTGGCAATTTCTGATTGATCTCAAAATTTCATATTCAACGATTATATATATTTGATTTTTTTTTTTGAAAAAGTATTATAATATAACTAGGGTATAAGAAGAAAATGAATAGGAGACCTCTAATCCTCGGTTCATATAAGTGTGACATGAGCTTATGTTGATTATATACTTGATTATTAATCTATCAATTATGTTGATTATATAGTTGGTCGGTTAAAAAAGTGTAAATTTAACCTTTTAATTTGTATTTATTACATTTTAAATATTCAATTTCATGTCGAACAAATTCTTTAATTTTAAATGTTATGTTTAATAAAATAATAAATAATTGACCTATTCAATATTTTTAAAAATTTATGAATCTATCAAAAAACAAAATTGAGAGTTTAAATTTCATTAGACGGAAATTTAATTTGACATCTAGTAAACTAATTATTCTTTTTCTTGTATATCAATAACATATCTCCGATTAAAAAATATATTATCCACTTTTCAAATTTCAATATTCTAAAGGCACAAAATTATTAAAAATTCTTAAATTAAAATTTTAATTACAACATTTTTAACATACATGTAATTCAATGTTTATTAGTTTAGTGTTGCTTGTAAACCAACAACAATTGATTTCTTTTTATTCTCTACAAGGAATATAATTTTTTCCTAATTCTTGACATTTAAAAGTTTTAATTAATTTAGTGAGAATATGAAAGCTTTTAGACTTGAGATGGGGTTTTTCTTTTTTGTTGGTCAAGAGAATTTTGGATGTGAATTTCAACTCATCAACAATCCATATATATCACAAATTAATTAGAAGAATCTTTCATTTATTTTGCTGCTCTAAATAAAAATAAATAAATAGTTTTGACAAGCAAGAAAACAGTGGAATCAATCCTAATTTGTAAAAAAATTGTTCATATTACTAAAACCCACACAATAAAATTCATTTTGTTGAACGAATATGTTCATGAAAATACTAATTTACCGTATTGTTTTACTTTAAAATTCCATTATTGGGTCAAATATTTTTCATTAATTCTAATAATTTGTTGGATAATATTTTCTCTTACACTCGAAACTAAAGACGATTCAAATAGTTTATATTCTTAGATCTACATCATATCGCTTCAAATAATCCATAAAATAAGATGAACAATCTCATTTAAATACTCTAATTAATTAATTAATTAATTAAGCATGAATTACAATATTTGAAAAATTCGAAAAAACACAAACAACTTAACCATAAAGCTAATTTAGATAGCCTCTCTCATCAATAATAGTAATAATTGTAAAATTGAAATAATGAATTTGAAGAGTATTTTTCCTAGTAAATTGTTCTAAATTACTTTGAAATTAAATATAATTTAATCATTTTCTTCTTGTCTAATATATATATATATAGCTATTTCATTGTCTCACATCCCATGGATAAATACGAATAAAGCTATTCCCATAAATTATTTATGTATATATTTATACTCTTTTTCGATACCATTCATCTCCCCTTCTCCCTTTCCGTACATGTGAGTACGTATCCATATATTATTTGGCATATATACTTTGTCCAAATAATCCATACGTAATTTTATTGCATTCATATTAATATACGAGTTTTAATTCAATGGCATCTATAAATCTTTAAAGTATTACATATTATCTTCTTTGTTACAAGTAATTTATTTTTCTTTTTAGTTTAATACAAGACGTGGAAGCGAATGATTCAAATTTCTAACATCTCCTACCAATAGGCAACTAGATGACGACAATCACAAATGTGTTTAAAAAAACAAATTAAAGCATACATAGTTTTAAAAAATCAATCAATAATAACAAACTATAATGTGAGGAATGATGTAAACCAAATCAAAACTTTTGAAAAATTAACCAAATATATTATTGGCGTATTTAGAACATCTCGAACATATATTATTCTGCACATTCTTTTCTTAAGTGTATTCTTTTAGTTTTCTTGGAAGAAGGAATCTCTATTTTAGGAGAATCAATAAATTTATGACTAGAGAGCTTACAATTTTTACAAAAAGTGTTTAATGCTTTATTGAGTGGATAAGTGCTCGCAAGAACAACGTCAAATTGTTTAGCAGGATTGGATCTCACAAGGCGCTTTTCTTCAAACAAAATTTCTTGCATAATTGCATGTAGTATGACAGTTCTAACAGATTCATATTCTGGACGAAGCGTCAAATCGTGGATCTAAACGAAGATCGCGATGGACGTGGATAGCAAACGATAAATGTCATTAAAGATGACAGACAGTAAATCTATAAATCTGAGTTGAAACTAAGTTAGAGATAATAACGACTAGAATTATATAACTAAGTATATGGTGGAAATTTTAGAAAATAGATAGCGTTGGTGCAAAATCAGTGTGGTCGTCACCACTACGACGTCTTTAAACAGCAAGGATTATTATTCCTTTGAGAAAAAGAAACAAAAAGAACGAACCTTTGCCGACCCACTTTGAACATTGAATGGAGACTCACTTTTTCTTTCTACTCACTACGAAACTTCAATTTAACATTGCTTTTTTTCTTTTTCTTTTTCTATAAACCCCTTAAAAATTATTAATTTAGAATCTGTTTGATAATAATTTCAATCCAGTTCCTATATATATATATATATATCAAAATGTTTTAAAAATTAATGAAGTTATAACATTGAATTTTATGATTTATCGTAATTTTAGAATTAAAGATTAAGTGAGTATTTAATAAAAGAAAAATAAAATATCGTCGTAAATTTCAAAAATTAAATTTAAATAAAATTTGTTGTCTTAGTCGGAAAATTATAACATTTGTCTATAAACTAATTAAATTGAAATGCACACTATTTGCCATACATATTCTAATGTTTAAGCTCGGGAGTGAGAGGATGTGAAAGGTAAGGCGAGTTTGAGAATAAGATTTAAGTTATCTCGTAATGATGTATTTATAGAGAAGGTTTACTAAGGTCTTCTCCCATCCTATTTCAAAATTATCTGATAACCTAATGAATCATTGGCACATAAACTTACATTTACAAAAGTTGGGTTTTTCTGTCTATAGGTGGAAGTCCCCAACTTGAGGTTATTGGACCGATAAAGCTCTACAATCAAGACTAACTTAGGTTATAAATCAAATGAGAGTTATATGCTTAATTCGACTTATATGTTTAAAACATATTTAATCTAGCAAAAAGTATATATATATATATAGTTAATTTTCATAAATAGACAAAAAGACCAAATATTTATATCACATGAAACAATTTAAGAAAAACTCATTAAGACTATTTTTTTTTTTTAGAATTTCATATTTGCCCTTACTAGTTTATAAGGATTTTTCAATTTAAATTTTTTCTCTTCTTCCCGATTTTTCATCTTCTTTCTGATTTATTCATGTCATGTTTTATATATTTTTCATCTGCATAATTCTCTATTCTCTTCTTTATGATCTTCGACAATATTTTCACTTTTCATCGTCTTTCTTCTCCTCTGCAATCTTTTGTTTTTTCTTCTTTCCACGATCCTTTTCTCTTTTTCTGCAATTAATTTTTTTTCAAACAATTATTTGGTTCAAAATCGTGTACCAAATATACAATATCTTTTTTTTAAAAAATGTTATTTGGTTGTTTAGATCGTGGAACAAATATAAAAGATCGTGAAAAAAATCGTATGCATGTTTTGAACTGCTCTCACTGTAAAATCCTTTCTCTACATAGCAGTCAAATTTAAACAATTAAATTTAAACAATCATCTACCTATCTAAATGATCGTGTAAAAAAAAAGAGAGCCAAATTTAAGCACTTTTGGAATTTTCTTGAACGTGTGATTTTTTCCGTTTTCGAAATTATTCTATACCGTGTAAATATTTTGCTTCTATTTTTTAAAATATCCCTATATATATATATATTATAAAAATAAAATATAGTGCTTCAAAACTATATTTTATATTATAAAAAAAAAAACAAAAAACAAATAACATCCATAGAAAGTTACCCCCAAATATTCCTAATCCCTTTAACTAAATTAAAATCCATTATTTTACTTTCTAACAAACCAAATATCTTCCTAATCTTAATCCTAATTGTTTCTTTAATTATTATTTTTTTACAATTTAAAAGTATCTTTATCTTCCTTTGGAACAATTTGCAAAATTCCTTTTGAACACCCTTTTTAGTGTTTATTATAAAACAAGTTTAATGCTATGTTACTTTGTTGTAATAAATTATTAATCATTATTCCTCTAAAAACAGTTTTTAATAACTTAATTAATCTTTAAAAACAGCTAAACGTTACCCCTAAATATTCCCAATCCCTTTCCCCATATATAGGACTAATTTTAAAATGCCTAACATAATATTCATTTCAATCACCATGGTTAACAATAAATATCGCGTTATAATTTTAATCATTTCACTCTCCACTATATTATGCTTTAAAGTTATAATTTTATCAATTAATTGAAATGTCTAAATTAATATACAATTTTTAACGAAGTCTAATAAATGGATAATTGATTTCTTCTAACCCTAAATCACTCTTGAAAAAGAGAAAAAAGAAACATTGTTGTTATAAAGAAATTCTATCAAATTCCCATCAAGAGTTCATTCCTCGGCCTAATTCTTTTATTATCATTTTTAAATTACTACTATGGGGGCCACCAAGAAGACTATATAATGCACCAAAAACCAAACGAAACTTCACAAGCCATTCCAAAACAAATTCCTTTTTTTTTAATCTTCGGGAATTATGGGCAGGAGAGAGAGAGAAATTATAGATACTGATGCTAACCTGGCGAGGATTGGGATTGAAGGATTCAAACTGATTGACAAATTCTTCGGTCGAGCCTCGACGGGCGGTAGAAGGGTAGTGGCGGCAACGGAGATGAGGCCAGCTCAGATGCAGCCACCGCGTAAGGTGGCCGAGCAACCACCTTTGAAGACGAAAGAGAAACATGGGGCAGTGGTGACTTCCGATCATTTGGCCAAAACCCGCGGCGGGATCGTGATAACAACTTGGCGTTCGTATGCAAAACGGAAATAGCTTTGCTTTTCTGATCTACAAGTAAAGGGATGGAGGCTCGTAATACATAAATAAACAAATTTAGGTAACTACGAGCCTGCAGTATGAATATATACTTAACTGCAGTATATATATATACGTATAAAGTATATGTATGAGTACTTAACTATAGCTTTGGTTATGTTATTTCTTGGGCTCTTTAGTAATATAAAAAAGTATGCATGTTTTGAACTACTCGTTATGAAATCCTCTCTCTACAGAGTTATAAAGCAAATCAGTTTTTTTTACTTCAATTTTTAAAAGCAAATTGCAGTATCATTCTTCAAATTTGGTGCTATAATTACTGTTTGCAATTATAAAAGTTGAGCTCTTGGAGGTTTTTTTTAAGAGAAGTTGTAAAAGTTAAACCATTGTAACTTAACTAGATGAAATGTAAATGAACATGAAACATCAAAATAGTCAATTTTTAAAAAAACCAATGTTGGTTCGAGGTTGGAGACGATTTAGTTTGCAAGCTTTGATTTGATGTTAAACATGCCAAACCGAATATTTAAAAAAGGGACGCTTGAAAAAATAACAAAAAAATTATGATAATAGGACTCGTGTCATACATTTTTTTAATTGTAAATTTAAATATCAATAACCTTATAACAGTTTAATATCTATGATAAAAATAGGTATCATAGACTATATATTTTTTCTATAAATGTTTTTGCCATCATATCCAATTTTCATCTAATAATATATGTAACAAGTTTAATTTGTAGTGCATATAAATATACTTAAACAATTTCTAGAATCTCACTTTTATATAATTTTTTTAAAAAAATTTATTTTAGTAAATAATAATACAAAAATGTATATATATAAAACTTATCTTAAGTATAATTCCAATTATTTGAGGGTTTTATTAATTGGTCGAACAAATTTAAACTTAAACCTTTAATTTACTTGTGATAAAATTTTTAAGGCTAAAACTTGTTCTAATAAAATATTTGAATTTCTAATTTTATTTATTAAATAAAAATAAAAATAAAAATTTGATGTAGTATATATTTTATATCACATTGGTTTGCAATCATATTTAAGTTGCACTACAACTCTTCATCTTAATCCAGTTTCACTTAAAAATTGAGTGATTAATTATTTTTATTTAACTAAAATTTTACCAACGCAACCCTAGTAATATACTTAAAATCGTTAATTTTAAGCGTATTTTTCTTGAGAGGAAAAGAAATATGACTTTTTAAATTGTTCAAAATTTTTAAATTAATTACATTGGATAATTTAGAAACATTTGTAGAGGGAATAATTGATAGCGGGCAAACAATATTAATTTCCATGAACTATAGAGTTGTATCATTTTAATAATTAACTAATAATTAAATTAATTTATACTATGAAATATTTTGTTGGTATAGATTTAAATCCCAAATGCGTGAATAAAAAATCCAAGAGTGGTTCATGGCCAAGGGTAAAGATGCCCGAGTAATAGTTATTTTGGAATGTACTCGTTGTGTTCGAAACGGTGTTAATAAGGAATCAATAGGGATTTCCATATATATTACCCAAAAAAATCGACACAATACGCCTAATCGATTGGAATTGAGAAAATTCTGTCCCCGATGTTACAAACATACAATTACATATATTAGACATATTTTAGATTTAAATATAAACCAACCAAATCCTATTTCGATCGTATCTAAAATAATTTAGAATTAAGAAATAGGATTTTCTGATGAACCAATTTAGTTTTATAATTGTATTCAAATGAAACATAATTGGAAGCTTAAATTGATATAATCTTGTAATTAATATACCGTTGATGGTCTAAATCTATATTTTTTCTTAGTTCATGTACCTAAAACGACGCCGTATACTGTACCGTCCTTCATTTCCCCAAACCTCTCTAAAATCTCATCGACAAAAAACCCTACTGCCTCATTGAGCCACCGTCAAGCTCTCAACAATGGCATCCTCAGCTACTCGGCGCACGTTATTCACTGTTCTTAGCCGAAGCATTTCTTCATCTTCATCATCTTCTTCTTCCTTCTTACTTCCATCTCCTCCTATTTCTTCTCGCCTGCGACTTGCCTTTCCTCTCCTCAACAGACAGGATCAAATAATCCCTACATCATTCAATCTTCCAATTCGATTCAAGGCTTCCGGCTCCGGCTACTCTCCACTCAATGACCCGTCTCCTAATTGGAGCAATCGACCTCCGAAAGAGACGATACTTCTCGATGGCTGCGATTACGAGCACTGGCTGATAGTGCTGGAGTTTCCTAATGACCCGAAACCATCCGAGGAAGAGATGGTTAATACTTATGTCAAAACTCTAGCTGCTGTTGTTGGAAGGTATCGGATTGAAAACAAATTATTATAACACGGATTTTGTTCTTTAGTTATTTTAGGGCTTTCGTTTTCTTCTGATTTTCAGTGACGAAGAGGCGAAGAAAAAAATATACTCGGTTAGTACAACTACGTATACTGGGTTTGGTGCATTGATTTCGGAAGAACTTTCTTACAAAGTGAAAGGTAATAGTTTCTGGACTTATTCGTGTTATGATTAGATTGAGGAGCCTTGGGAATCTGATTTATTCGCGTTGTAGATATTGGAATTGTGTTGAGTATTTGGACTACAATTGAAGATTGAAAGTGTAGTTTTGAGCTCAAGCGCTCAATGTGTTTGATGAAAGTTCTAAAAAATTAGATAAAACGATTCATTCATTTAGCTTTTGAAAATTATGTTTTGAAAAGCCCTAATATGGATACAAGACATGGATACATGGCAATAAGTCGTGTCTTAAAAGTCTAGGGCATGACATAACAAGGTTGATGCATTACATGCTTAAAAGATAGAAATTAGTTCGATGTATGCTCAACGAGTGTTTTATGCATCCACGTGTATGTGTTTTTAGTATTATTGTGATAAATCTGTGTTCTTTTACTCTGCTCCACATGTGTTTTATGCATGTTTAACACATTTGGCTCACTAACAAGTGTTCGATATGTGTCCAACAAGTGTTGGAGTGTCTAAGTGTCATGTCTGCATTTCTTAGATTATCATTGTCTTCCTATCATTTCTTTACCATGGTTACCATTTGAATTTGAATTTTCAGCCGAAGTCTAAAATGAAGTGCAAGTCTTTTAAGAAACTACTCCAATTAGTCACCAAAACTACGTATTTTGAAAACACTACCAAGAAATAGATAGCAAAAAAGACAACAATAAGTAGAAGTAGTGTTTATAAGCTAAATTTCAAAAACCCAAATGGAGGCCTAAGAAATTTTCCTATATATTTTGAAGTTTGCTGTATATTGACTCGAGTTTTAGTTTTATAATATCTGTATTACCACCGTGAAGGCTTGGCATTTGTATTATTTTGTGATCCTTTGTACTTTGTTATATAAAGCAGCCTTTTGTAAACAACAAAATTAACGAGTCTTGTGATGTGAATCAAATCTGTGTTTAGTTTTTGGATTAAAATTGAAGATTGAAAGAGTACTTGTTTAGTTCAAGAACGTGATGTTTTTTATGAAGCTTCCTAGATAATATTTGAATGGCTTAGGATTTTTCCTTTCTATTTTCAAGTTTTCTTCAGAATCAACCTGATTTTAGTTTGGTCATTTTTGTTTTACAACTGTGAAGGTTTGTCATTTATGATTTGTGTTATTGATTGATACTTTTTTGCTTTAGCTTATGTATATAGAATTAGCATCTGATCTGAGCTTTTCATTCTGGATGAAACAGAATTGCCAGGTGTTCTATGGGTTTTACCAGATTCATATCTTGACGTTCCGAACAAAGATTACGGAGGTGATTGCGCTTCTAACTCGATTGAATTGATATACATTGAAACCAGTTGATATCTCAAGTCAGATGCTTATTTTGCTTTTATGAATCATTTGTGTTAATTTCAGGTGACTTGTTTATTGATGGAAAGGTCATCCCAAGACCGCAATATAGGTACCATGATAGGCCACAACAACCTGGTAGAAACAGGCCTCGTCCACGGTATGATAGACGGCGAGAAACTATGCAAGTTGATCGGAGACAACCGTTTCAGAGACAGAACTGGGGTCAAAATCAGAGTGATCCAATGCAACCACCACCCTCCATTGATGGTCAAAATAGAGTTCAAAGTGGTGTTGGAGATTTCTCGACAAATACAGGCGAGTTTAATCGGAGCAACACTGATTGATGGATGCTTTTAAAAAAAATGTGTATATATATTTTTTAGTTTATATGATCTATGAATTCTGGGGACTTTGATTTTGGTTTGATTTTAAAGATTCTAAGTTAGTGATGTTGTGACAATATCTGAATTTTTGAATGATTCAAACTAAACTTGAAAAAAGTATGGTTCAGTTCTAATTCTTTGCAATCTTCACTTTCAGGTTGGTCTGAAAGGAACTTAAGAAATTGGACGGACTTTTTGCTTATTGCAAATGTAGAAAAATTTATTAGTAATAAATTTTATAATTTATTTTCGATAGACTTGTAAAATTTCTGGACCATGGCTTCAGATGATAAAATTTAAAAGCTTTTAAACGAAAAGTAGTGTTTTACTGAACAAAACAAAGAAGCATTTATCCCTTGGAATTTTAATGGTCAGCATACTTGTATCTCAATAATTTTCTTTTTCCTTTTCTTTTTACATGAAATAACTTTTTTTACTCTTTCTCTATATATTTTTTTTATATTACCATTTTTCAAAATGAATCATTTCATGATTTAGTAGATCCAAAATTAATTCTAGGATTAGAGTTAATGAGCTAAGTTCACTTTTTACATTTTAAAAATATTTTTGTAACTTTAGAATTTATGTAAATATCTTGAATTAAAAAATATGAGCGTTTTTATTTTGAAAATTTAGAGAGATTCTGTAAGAGAACAACGAGTAGTTTTATATCTCGAAAACGACGACGTATAGTGTACTTTCCTTCATTTTCCCAAACCTCACTTAAATCCCAATTCATCAAAGACCCTACTGCTCTCAACAATGGCGTCCTCAGCCACTCGGCGCACATTATTCACTGTTCTTAGACGAAGCCTCTCTTCATCTTCTTCTTCTTCCTTCTTACTTCCATCTCCTATTTCTTCTCGCCTGCGTTTCTCTTTTCCTCTCCTCAACAGACAGGTTCAAATAATCCCTAATTCATTCAATCTTCCTATTCGATGCAAGGCTTCGGAATCCGAATCCTCTCCACTCAACGATCCTTCTCCTAATTCGAGCAATCGACCTCCAAAAGATTCGATACCCTATGATGGCTGCGATTACGAGCACTGGCTGATAGTGCTGGATTTTCCTAATGACCCAAAACCATTGGAGGAAGAGATGGTTAATTCTTATGTCAAAACTCTAGCCGCTGTTGTTGGAAGGTATCGGATTGAAGACAAATTGCTTTAACACGGATTTTATTCTTTAGTTATTTTAGGATTTTTGCTTTCTTCTGATTTTTCAGTGAGGAAGAGGCGAAGGAGAAAATATACTCAGTTTGTACTACCACGTATACTGGATTTGGTGCATTGATTTCGGAAGAGCTTTCTAGGAAAATGAAAGGTAGTACTTCATAGTTTTTTTTAGCTTATTCGTGTTATGATTAGAATAAGTAACCTTGATTCATCATGTATCTCTTGAATTGTGTTATTTATTTGGATTAAATGTGAATATTCGAAGTGTACTTTTGAGCTCAAGCGTGCAATGTGTTTGATGAAAGTTCTCACGAAACAAGATAAAAGCATCCATTTCGTAACCATTTTGTTTTTTGAAGTTATGTTTGTTTTACTACCATTTCCTTACCATGGTTACCATTTGAATTTGAATTTTCAGCCAAATTCTAAAACGTAGAACAAGTATTTTAAGAAACTACTTTAATTAGTTGCCAAAACTATGCATTTTGCTATGCATTTTGAAAACACTATTAAAAAGTAGATAACAAACAACGAATGATACTGTTTATAAACTTAGTTTTCAAAACCCAGTACAGCGCTAAGAAATTTTCCCAATTATTTTGAAGTTTGCTGTAGAATGGACTTGAGTTTTTGTTTGATAATATGTGTGTTACCACCATGAATGTTTGACAACACTAATGAGTCTTGTGATGTGAATCAATTTTTTTTCTCATCTTATAGATATTGGAAATGTGTCTACTAGCTAGTGTTTGGATTAAATTTAAAGATAGAAAGAGTACTTTTTTAGCTCAACCACGCAATTCGTTTGATGTAACTTCCTAGATAATATTTGAATGGCTTAGGATCTTTTTCTTTCTATTTCCAAGTTTGCTTCAGAATTGATCGTTCTAGTGTTACACAACTGTGAAGGTTTCACATTTGTGATTTTCGTTATTTATTGACAATTTCGCTTTAGCTTATGTAAAATATAGAATGGGCAACTGATTTGAGCTTTTTCATTCCGTATGAAACAGAATTGCCAGGTGTTCGATGGGTTTTTCCAGATTCATATCAGGATGTTCCGAACAAAGATTACGGAGGTGATCCCATTACAACTTGATCAAATTGATATAAATTCAATTCAAATGCTCGTTTTGCTTGTATGAATCATTCATGTTAATTTCAGGTGATTTGTTTATTGATGGAAAGGTCATCCCAAGACTGCAGTTTAGGCATAATGTTACACAACAAAACAATCGTCGTCGTTCACGGTATGATAGACACTGAGAAACTGTGGAAGTTGATGTGGGAGCTGATTTAGACATAGAACTGGAGTGAAGAGTAGAGTGATCCAATGCATCCACCACCCTCCATAGATTGTCAAAATAGAGCTCAAAGTGGTGTTGGAGATCTCTTGACAAATCCAGTCCAGTTTAATCAGAGCAACACTGGTTGATGGATGCTTTAAAATGTGAAGGTTTATCGACTCCTTAATGCATGACAAATCTAGGAGAGTTTAGAATCTTTACTTATCAACATTCCAAATATTCATCAAGTATGAGATTTATGTCAGTCCTTAATGCATTTAGATCAAGGAATCATATATATATATATATATAAATGTAGCATCTAAATGAATTGAATAGAAATATTTAGTAAGTTGTATCTGGATTTTCTTTATTTCTTTAGCAATAGGTCCAAAGATTAAAAAGAAGCCATAGGGAATGATTGAACTGTTCCTTGGATGTGAACTCTCATTAATTACCAATTGATATGATGAAATTTAACTAATAATTCAACCATTTAGTTTTGTATTTAGTTGTTTTTTTAGAAACAGAATTAATTTATATTTGTTTTATAAAGTAAGCTATGTCATAAAGTTCCACTTTAGCACATACGTTATAATTTATAAGAAAAGTAATAATAGAATATGAAAGTGAAACATAATGTAAAGATATAAAAAAGAAATGGATTAACATCAAACACATTCTCTCTCAAAGCATAGTCGAATGGTTCTGTTGGTGACTTTTTTGTCTTTCTTTCGTATACTCCCAAATAATATTAATAAACAAACAAACAAACAAATAAAACTTATTCAACTCATCATCTTACTTTCTTGGTTTCACAGTTTCAAAGGATATGATTATGTCATGAGTTCATCAAGTTGTCCACTGCCACACTTTTCTTATCTTCCTTCAACCTCTTCTTACTGAATTAAAACTGATGCCCATTTTATATTTTACCAATTGTGCTTTTCTAATTATAACATCAAACTCCTGTTTAGAGGTTTTATTTTATCTATCTAACCATTTATAAAACTAAATATTTTTTAAGTTCATGAGTCCATTGTTTCATCCAAAGTATTTTTCTTTCGTAGAAACTTTTATCTCTTACTATTATTAACATGTTCATGTTCAATTTATATTTTGTACACGAGATGTCTGCTTTCATAAAGCTAAATATATGCATATGCTTTAATTAGTTAATTATTAATTATTATTAAAGAAAAAAAAAGTTGAAGGGGATATTTTTATTTATTAAAACTTGCAAAAAAAAAAAAAAAAAATTACCATTTTGCTTCCTTCCACGAAGTGTTAAAAAAAAATATTAAAATAATTATACCGACGTAGGTTCATCCCATAAAACCATTTAAATGGTGCCACGTGTAAAGATACGTCCCCCAGCTTTTGTAAGAAAGAAACAGCCTTTTCACGCCTTTCAAAACCGCCAGACTGTACGGCCACCGTCATTAAGTAAAGAATCTATTCATTATGCTTTCTTTTCTTTCATAATTACAGTTTTTATTTACAACAATTATGATTAATGGCATTCAAATTAACCCTATTTAATTACTTTTTCGAAGAAAGTATGTATTATGAAAAAATAAAAGAAATCAATTTTAATACAATTTTGATAGTTTAATCTGTACCCTAATTAGTGCTTGTCATATACACTCATATTTTACGAATTTTGTTGGGTTTTAAAGACAAGGTGCAAGAAGATGTTAACTTCAATATTGTTGAAGTTACCAATGAGAGGAGAGTTATTAAATATAGTAATAAAGTGAAGCCTACACCCAACCATATTATTGGTTCCTTCAACACGTTGGAATGCTCTAATCTATTTTGCGTATTGTTTAGAGTTGTCAACTTTGATGAATGCACCTTAAAAACACATCTTTTGTGATGGTGTGTTAATCGCTCTTTATCTCGAGTACTTTTATAATTGAAAACTAAATTATTACAAAGTTTAAACGGTTACGTATCCATTCTTATGTATATAAATATATGTGTATGGTTGATTTAGTAGAGTATTATTATAGTATTTTTTAAATTATTAAAATAATTTTTGTTATTTTAAAATTAAAATATTTATTAGATTTTCTTTCTTAACCAAGAAAATGTGAACTTACAGCACAACTTCATGATTGTGAGACTAGGGCACAACCATCAGGTCGTGACTTTACGTCTAACGTTTCAAAATTAACATTAAAATACAAAAATCTATAATGTGAAGTAAGCACGTGCCTCCATTAGTCCTAACGGCTCTTAAGTAAATATGTTAGTGCAATCGATAAGTTTAAATATTTTAACTTTTAAATTTGCGAGTAAAGATCGATAAGTTTACGTAGTCTTTTTAAAAACGTGAGGAAAAAAGACAGATAAGTTTACATATTCGTTTATTTGTTCTATGAAGTTTGATTTTGTAGGTATCTTGTGAAGTTGTAAAAAAATTTTATAAAAAAAAACCTATTTGAGCCTTTAAAAAGAGAGGAAACCAAAATAAAATGTGATTTTGTGTTACTTATAGTGGACCTGGTAATAAGCCCAATAAGCATGCACCATTGTAGAGCCCATTAAGATCGTCTATAAATAACATTGTATGAAGTCTTTTCCAAAACCTCTTTATTATGTTGGAGGAATTATATTAGAGAGAAAAATGTGTGGTGGTGCCATTATCTCTGATTTTATAGAGAAAAAGCGAACTTGTAAGCTTA
Organism: Cucumis hystrix; assembly: GCA_025688845.1. Lineage (NCBI taxonomy): Eukaryota > Viridiplantae > Streptophyta > Magnoliopsida > Cucurbitales > Cucurbitaceae > Cucumis > Cucumis hystrix. The sequence goes on from CM046893.1 coordinate 21,903,740, forward strand.
ACAATGAATCTCTTTGGTCCCATATCGACCCTTTCTCCGATCTCCTCGGCCTCAATTATTCCTCTGGTATGTTCATGTTCTTCCCATTCACCGTTTTTATAATTGTTTTCATTTCCTTTGATTCCTAAAAGTTCTCTCTATATTATATTTTTTGATCAATTTGTTTATATTTTATTCAATTAACTTTATAAGTAATACGATTCTTAGTCTCACTACTTCTAATTGTTTATTGCTTTTAGTTTCGCTCTAGCCTTTTAAAATTTAATTTTTATCTAATTTGATAAATGAAAAAAAAAATGATTTGGTTATGGATGGAATAAAATATTAGAGAAGGGAAGGAAATTTCAATGGTCATGGGTATTGAAGTGTGACTGATTTGTAGTGAAAACTGAGACGCCTAAGAAAAGAGACCGATCTACGGCGACGGAGGCGGTGGCGGTGGAGAAGACTCGAAAAGCTCGGAAGAATATATACAGAGGAATCCGGCAACGTCCGTGGGGAAAATGGGCGGCGGAGATTCGGGACCCACGAAAGGGAGTTCGAGTTTGGCTCGGCACTTTCAACACCGCGGAGGAAGCGGCCAGAGCCTACGATGAAGCTGCCAAACGGATCCGAGGAGAAAAGGCGAAGCTCAACTTTGCTCCAGCGCAGCCGTCGGCCGCGGCTCAGCGTCAAACTCCGGTAAAAAAGCAGTGCGTCGTCCCCGAGTTGACTCCGGGTGGCTTGAACACCACCGGTTCGCCTCCGTGTACACGTGCGGATAGTTCGTGTGACAGCGAGGAGCTGGCGAGTTTGAGATCGTTCTTGGGTCTGGATAGCGAGGAGCAACAACCGAGTGAACTCGGTGGAAATGGGGAGTTTGAACGAGTTGATTTGGATCTTTGGATGATGGACGACATGTCGTTGAATGAGCAGAAATTCAGTCAACTGGTATGAACGTAACGTTAACTGTTTTGTTCGACATGTCGGTTATTGGTGTGTGTAATATTTTAAAATGGTTTTTTTGTTTGAGGTTTGAAGTGTGTAGCCATAGCCCTTTGTAGATATTATTATGGAGATTAAATAAATGCTTTGCGTCTTGCTATATGATGTGTTTTTGTAATCCTTTTGGAACGACATGTCGGTTCTTGTATCAGTTCAATCTGCTTATCTCTTTTGCTTTTTATTAATTCACCGCTTTGTAGTTTTATCAAATATTTTATTTCAATTCCCAATGGTCTTTCTATGTTTCACTCTTTTTTGTTGCTCTTCTCTTGTCTCACACACAATTATATAATATTTGATTTGAATGTATATTTTGGGATTCTTTGGATCAAATAACACTAAAAAGGTCTATCTTTCAGCACAAGCACATACTAGTTACTTGCCTCAAACCTTTCCTTTTAGTTGATATGCGAAGTTGACATCAATATAACTTTAGTTTTCTTCGATTTATAGCTCAAGGGATGTATATAAAAGAGTAAAAAAAAAAAAAAAAAAAATGCTAAGCAAGTAATTGAATACTTTCTAACACGTGGTTTTGTCTTTAAGATTGCACTTAAAATTCTTTTATCAAGGAAGATAAGTGTTACATGAGACCTTGATTGCATCCAACAAAACGTATATTTATAAGAAAGGTTATTGAAATTGGTTAAAATTAGAAGAAGTAAAATGAAAGGTATTTAAAAATACAAACCTTTCAATTTAGGTATGGGAAAAAGGAGGAAGAGGTGCATGAACCAAACGTGAAAATGGTCCAACTAAAATCCAAAGTGGGACCTAAAATCAAAATGGCGGTTTAAATTGAAAGAAAATCAACAAAGTAATAAATTCTCAAAATTCTATCTCTTCTTCTTTTAAGGTTGATTGATTTTAAATTCAAAATGGCTTTGACATCTTCATCATTGCCATGTTGTCCTTTCAAATTGACTTAATTAATTTATTTTCTTTTTTCCAATTACTAATTACCTCACCAACCAAATATATGCTACATAAGGTTTTTTTCAAAATTGGTAAACTTAGGTAAATGTCCCCATTTTTTAATTGAAATTTGAAAAATGTTTCAATATTTAACATTAACTATTTTGTCCTTCAATCTATATGTCAAAACATGGTGACTGAATCTGACTATTAAGAGGTTGGTAATTTGTTGAACGATGTTTTTATTGATTTATCTCAAATCTCATTCTTCATTGTGGAGGCTAAAAAATGAACCAGTAAGCTAGAGAATCGTTGCACGTAAAGTTTAGGAGAATCGAGAGTCTTCATTATTTTATAATGTTTCATATCTTTAAGTGGTTTACACTCGTGATGTCATTCAAAAAATCGTTTCTAATAAATTATACCTTATAAAAGATGATGAACCCTAAAATTTCATTCAACCTCTATAAATATAAGGCCATTATAATCCAAAGAAAGCTTATTTTTCTCAAAAGAAATCCAACTAAATCTCAAGAAAACTTTCAAAATTAGAATATTATAAAAATCGATTCAAGACAAGTGGTGGATCCTATTCCTCGGACGACAAGGCGAAAGGGAAAATCTAATGAAATTATTTGACCTTATCCAAAGTGTTGCCCAATTCGTTCTATTAAAAAAATTGCAAGAAATTCTAAGTGAATCCCCACCATGATTTTCCATTGCCACATGGGTAATTTCAATGAACATCCATCAAATCTATTTATGAAATTTAAACTATATAATATGAATTTTTGTTAGAAAAAGATAAACTATGAATGTGAAAGATGTGCGTATTTTATCTCTTTTTAGATTTTAGTTTTATAGTAAATGTAATATCAAATGAACATCCAATAGTTAAGAATGACTGTTTAGTTTCTATTTATTAAAGAAATGTATGAATTATCAGTGAAATTTCAGAAAACAAGTATTTTATGTTTTCAAAGTTTAGCTTTTGAAAGTATTGGTAAAAAAATGAAAAACAAAACAAATGAAGTATGAAGTACTTGTTCATGAAAGTAGGATTTATAAGCTAAATATTGAAAAAGAAAAACGATCAAACGAGGCCTAAACTAGGTAGGACATTGTACCATCAATCAAATGGTTAATACTTGAATACATATTTGTGGGGAAAAAAATTCAAAAAAATGATTTCATGTAAAATTGATATAGCACTAAACTTTCCATTCTCATTCCAACAAATTCATAAATTTGAGAAAATGTCAAATGGATCCAAGAAGACTTATTCAACACAACAAAATTAAAATTTAAAGGAAGACAACCAAAATTTCCGACCTAGAGAGTCCATGGAGAAATCTATAGTAATTTTCTTAAATAGATACTATAAAAAGTGTATAATGAGGATATTTCCCAAAGAATAAAAAAACTCAGTATTTTGAGAAAATTAGAATTTAGAACACAAAAGCTTTCAAATAAGTATAGAATTGAAATTGCACCGTGGGGTCCAATTATTAATTTCATTATTGTTTACACAGTGTAACCAACAATAATTACATTGAAACTATTCAGAATGGCCGACAGGACAGGACCTCTGTTTGGCGTTTTCTGAAAAGTCTTTGTTTGTAATAATTAAAAAGATAAGATTGGTGGGACAGGACCCCCACTTGTTCTTATCGAAAACAGAAAAGGTAAAATACAAAATACAAAGCAAAATTTACAGCGAAAATTAAACGAAAGCGGTAAAATAGTTTGGATATGTCTGCTACCTCGGATTCTTCCTTTAGATCATTTGTTGGAGAAGAGAATGACGTCACCCGGCTGTCTTCTGATCTGTCTGGGACTGTTGATTCCTCTTATATCAACCGTATAGGCATCCTTCATGTTCTTTCGGTACTAATTGGCCTAGCTGGTCAGTGGACTTACCTCGGCTACCCCGCCATTGCTGCCACTCCATAGGCACCCGCCCTAGGAACATGAATTCAGCCTATTGAGATATTTGGAATCTTCTCATGCACAGAGTCAGTCCTTTAAGCTACTCTCGCCGCCAGAGGATGGTGAATCCTCATCGGAAGTATGCCATCTCCGTCATGGGATCTTCTCTTTCAACTGATCTTCATTGGAATCCAGAAACTTAGCAGACTGATAAAACAAGGATAAGATCGGAATACAATGATCTTGTCAAAATAAATGCAAGAGAATTAAACAAATTAATTTACATGAAAATTTACAATAATTTAAAAACTAAAAATAAAAACACTTGAAAAAACGAAATTAAACACTTGAAAAATTTGGACTAATACGGTTGCGTGTCCAAATTCGGGTCATTGATGTCGTAACCTTCGTAAGGGTCGAAGGTGTCGATGTCATCGTTGACCGAAGATTGAGAGGCTGCTTCATCTTCGTTGTCTTCTGTGTCCAGAAGATGCTCAGCTACTGTATTGACCACAGAGTTGAAATCGGCTTGAGTTCCGGCTCCGGCAAGGGAAGACATGATGGTGTTCTTGGCAAGGAGGAAGCTTTCATCTTCTTGTCGCGTCATGTCTTGGAGATGAACATTGGCCTTGAACCAATCTTTCATCTTGTTGACGTCTAGATGGGAGAAATCGAACTTTTCCCACCATTTGATCCTTAGCGATTTGCTAAGAGCTTTGAAGTTCCCTGAGGGTCCTAGCTGGAAATTCCAGCAAAAGATCCAGGGTATTTGGAAATACAAAGCGAACCTAAACGTCTTGGAAAGGGGAGACGAATAGATACTTTGTTGGAACAGATGGTATGAACGTTGAACTTCAACAGGGAAGATTTCCTCGGAGAGTCCAAAATACATCCACCAGTTTTGAAACCAGTTCGGGAAGTGCATTTTGTAAGCTTGCTTACAAAAAGTCACGAACCAAGAATGGTTGAAGGGTTGAAGCCAAAATACAAAATACCATGCCTTGGTATAGTCACGGTAGTTGTAAGAAGGAGGTTTGAAAGGACGGGAGAACTTTCTTCCGACGAACATCCCCTGTTTCCAAGAGGATGGCGTGAGAACTCGGAAGATTCTCAGCTTGGAGTAAATGATCCTTGAGGGATCATTTCGGTCTGGAACATGAGTAATCTCGGCAGATTTAGAGTCTACTAAAATGTACTCATAGAAAGTCCGGGATTTGGACAGATCCTCTGGCAGGAAGTGAAAGCCACGAGGAAATATTTGATTACAGACTTCTTGGACAGAAGGTCCATCGAACTCTGTTTCAATGGTTAAGTCCACCATTGTTGTCTTGGTGAAATAACCTTGAATTGGAGGTCTAGGTTGGAAAACCCTAAGCCTGACAACTTGAGAGAACGAGGAAGGATTCCTCGGAATTGGAGATCTTGAGGAAGAAGCGGCTGGAGAAGCAGCACGCTTGTTTGGAGTTGAAACACCAGTGGGGCGTAACAACATGGTTGATGGAATAGGAGGAAGACCAGAAGGGTCTGTTTGAATAGTCAAAGTCCTTGGAGAGGAACCTTGACGGCGCCTGGATACTTGCTCGAACTGCAAGTCCATGGCATAGTTGTCTGCACTCATCGGAGCTGGTGAATACCAAGACATCGTCAATGTAGACGATCGTGAATTCTTGATACTGGTTGAAGATCTCGTTCATGATCCTTTGAAACTCGGACGGTGCATTCTTCAGTCCGAAGGACATGACATTCCATTCGTACTGACCAAATGGAACATTGAAGGCCGTCTTGTAACGGTCGGAAGGATGAATCTGAATTTGCCAAAAGCCAGACTTCATATCGAACTTTGAGAAGACTTTTGCCAAAGTAATCCGCTTCAGCAAGTCTTGGCGATTAGGGATTGGGTACCTAATCCACTTGAGGGCCTTGTTGAGAGGCTTGTAGTTGATGACAAGCCTTGGAACTCCACGTTCTTGTTCGGCCTGTTTGTTGACGTAAAAGGCCGCGCATGACCATGGGCTTTTGGATGGGCTGATGAGGCCTTTGTTGAGAAGGTCTGCTATTTCTTCGGAGCAGACTTTGACTAAATCCCTGTTCATTTGAATGGGCCGAGCCTTGGTAGGGATTTGGGCTTCCTTGAAGTCGTCAACATATGGTAGGGTTACCATATGCTTCTTCCTGTTCCAAAACGCATTTGGAAGGCTTGAACAAACATCCCTTTCAAGCTTCTGTTGGAAGCTTCGGATTTTGAGTTGAACAGATGGCTTGCTGATCTGAGAAGCCACCTTGCTGGATTTGACCTCGTCTTGAAGGAACTCGATCTGCTTTTCCTTCCTGGCGATGCGGTTGATGAACTGTTGGACTTGCTCTTCAACGTTGTTGATGTACTTAGGAATTATCGGATTGATAAATTCGAAAGTAATGTCCTGGGCGAACTTCCTTGAAACTATACCCTTGTCGGAGACGTGGAAAGGGTATATCTGGGTCAGGAACGGCGTTCCTAGGATGATCCCTTCATTAAGGTTCTTTACCAAAATGAACGTGTTGATGAGACACACATTGCCCTTGCAAATGTGTACCTTGGAGAGTTTGAACTGAATGTTGAGCGGTCCTCCGTTGGCACCACTCAGGGTCTCCTTTGTCTTTTCAAAATACCTTGAGGGATCAAGGCCTTCTTGAATGACATTTTGATCTGCTCCTGAGTCAACGAGAGCGACAGCTTCGAGAAGAAAGTCCTTTACCTTGAAGACTATCTTCGTTATCCATTTTTGAGATTGAGACTTACTGATGTAGTTGATGACTCCTGCTTCAGCGGGTTCTTCAATCATCAGTGCGTGTCCTGAAATCTGTCTTTCAGGATTGGATGAGGAGGAGGCTCCCAGAGCTTCCCTTAGATTTGAGGCTTCTCGGAATGCCTGGAAGGCTTCTTCGAGAAGGTTGAGACGTTGCCGGTTGTCTGCAACTTCCAATTTGATAACCTTTACTTCGTGGTTAAGGTCTTCAACTTGGATGGGCTTCTTCGTCTCGCCTTTGATTCGGTTCAGGATGTCTTGAAACGAATAGATGATCGGACTTTGAATCGTCTTCTGAGGGCTTTGTTCCTCAAGACTCTGCCTTAGCTTGGAGAGGCAGGTTTGCTTGGAAGACGCTTCGGGTAATTCATCAATAAGATCAAAAAGACGTTCTTGATCTTTTGTGATGACGTTGATATGACCGGAACATTTGCCAGCACACCTTCCTGTGTAGGGAATCGCTCCGTCTTCATCGCTTGAGTCGCTTTGAGAGTAGAAGGCATCTTCGCTTGAAGATCCTTCGTCGAGAAGGGCATTGATACCGTCTTTGTCTGAAGAAGACTCGGTTTGAGAAGAGGTTTCGTCATCTGACCTGATGGCGTAGAGAAGAGACTGTCTGGTTTCTTCGTCCATGGTCAGGGCATTGATCTTGTCCTTGAGGGGGCAACGGTTGGAGAAGTGTCCTTTCTTGCCGCACTTGAAACAAACGTTGGACTTAGAAGCATAATGATGTTTGCTTCTGAACCTCTGGTAGTATTTCCTCTTCTTACGAGGAAACTCAGGATCTTTAGCCTTGCTTCTGCTAAAGAGACGCTTGGAGGAAGACTTCTTCTTTTTCTTCCTTGCTTCCTTTGGTCCTTTGTCAAGACCGTACTGCTTGCAGAAGGTGCCCAACTCTTTCCTGTAGTCTGAGTCTTTGATCACCTTGGTGGTATGCTTATTCTCTGTGCAGAGATTAATGCATATCGATTGAACCGTGGCTGAGATGTCACCGTAGGTTAATTCAGACCAGTCGATTTGCTTGGTGACTGAATTGGTCGCCACTGTTTGATAGAACTTTTGAGAAATGTAATGAGGCAGTCCTTCGACGAACTTCTGCTTCCAGACGTCGGCTCTGCAGGTTGTAAGAGTATAAAGACGCGCTAAGAAAGTGTCTTTATACCATTTGTATTGACTCATCTTGTGACACCGTAGTCCGAGGAGAGACTCTGTCGCAAGATTGAAATGGATTTGAGTACTACCAACAAATTGCTTGGTCATCGCGTAGACCAACTGATTGACCATATCCGGCTCTTCGACTTGGATAGGAACAGAGGCGTTCTCTGTTTTGACAACTGTTCTTGATGCAGTTAGGATGTGGAATCTTTCCTGCTCCGACAGTTGATTGTGCCACCAGCTTCTTAGGTTTCCGGTGAAACCTGAGATCAGAATCTGGGCAGTTTCAAGAGTTGTTTTCCTGGCGCTGTAGGCTGAGGCTGCTAACAACATCTCTTGAAAGGTGTTCATCATTTGAGCTTCAGAATATCCGTCGATATTCCAAGTGACCAAAGACATACCGTCGTAGGTATGTTTCTCATGATGAAGGTCATCCCATCCTAGATCTGGTGGTGACGGTTGAGGGTAGTGGTTCTTCATGTCTACCCATTGAGCTACTGGAAGTACCTTTGAACTAGAAGCCTGAGAGGAATCCTTGGTGATCACGTTGATTCCTTTCTGATTCTCAACCTTGCTTGTTGAGGTCTTTGCTTCTTTGTTGATGGCGAGAGCTGCAAGACGCTTGTCGATTTTGGCCAAGAAGTCTGACTCGTCGGTTTTGAGCTTACCGATGTAAGCTGTTAGGCTGGAATATCGGTCGAGTGGGATCAGCTTGAGGAATCTCTGGGTTCTTGATCTTCGTCTGAGGAACCGGATTCTCTATTCTTTCTACGGCCTTGGACACTGTAGAAAGCACCTTGTTGGTGTAGTTGAGCTGATGTTGGATGTTCTTGATCTCGCGAACTCCAACCTTTTGCACCTTGTCTTCATCAATGGTCTTGTAGGGGGACGAGACCATCTTGATGGCAGGGACTACCGGATGAGAGAAGTAGGCTTCTTCTTGAGGAGGATAGTTGGAAGCTACTTCTTTTCCCTTGGCGGTCACGTAGACTTCGTGACCTTTGATGACAACAATGAAGCCCTTTGACTCGAACTGCTTGACGAGCGCTTCGTTCTTGATTCGCTCGTTGTGCTTCATCTTTTCGATGAAGGTCGGCATTCCCAGAATAGGTTTCCTTCCCTTTTCTGGAGCAGCAAGCCACATGTCGATGTACTTGCTGTAATGCTCTTGAAAACGAGCAACGTCGTCTGGATGTGCTTCGATGACGTTGATATGATTGTAGACCGGCTCGGTTCTCCTTTCCATATCGGACTGGGTAGGAGAAAGAGATCCTTCTTCTTTTCCGTAGCTAACATCGGGGATTGTCTGGGAGAAGTCTACCGATGCTCTGATTGACTCTGATCTTCTCAAACGATCAGGGAGAGAGGCTTCTGACCTTGCAACGGACGAAGTGCTGGGTCGGCTGCTCATGATTTCACTGATCCTTGGGTATGAAGGTCCAGTGTTAAATTGAACTTCGACGTTTCCATCGGGAAACTCGGTGATTGACGCCTCGGTGCTGCATCTGCTGACAGGGGCTGTTTCTTCTTGAAGCTTCCAGACGGGATCTTTCGTCAGATCTGCCCACTGGAGGGTCTTGGGAATGGTTTTGACTTTGAAGAGGGTTTCTTCAGGGAGGAGCTTGATTGCAGTGAACTCATCTTTCATTGCAACGTTCTCTTCAGTGACGACGATGACATCTTGCTGAGAGAAATTGAAGGTATTAACTTTGTATACCTGGCTTGGATCGATCTTTGGGATAGACCAATTTTTGAGACGGTTTTCAACCTGGGCTAGATGAGCTTCGGCTGAATTATGAGAAGATAACACTCTGGATAGATCATCGTTTGATCTAGAGGTATTTGAAGAAGAAGAAGAAGAGGTTGTATCGATGATCGCTGGGGAGTGAGGAGAGAGCTTAGAGAGAAGTTTTGTTATCATAGAAGGAGGGAGAGAGAATCCATCAGTTTCCAGATGATGAACTTCGATCCTTTAAGGCAATAGTTTCTTCTTACCACAACATATCTTAACTAAATCATATTAAGTTTTTCGATCAATCAACCCTCTAAACCTTGAATATCCGCATGGTCTTAGTATGAATATTAAAAGATTTGTTCAGATCTTGAAGGTTCACCACTCCTTTATCAAGATTAAAAGAACACAACCTTATAGTATTCATATTTCAAACCACTGGATAAACTAAGACGAGGAGAGACACCCAAACTTAATATTCATTAGAGAAGAGATGAGATCATAAGAAGAACTACTTACCAGAAAAGAACTTAGAACATCATCCTTCCACCCCCGGATTCAGAAGGGAGACTACTCCATAGAGAGAGAAAGAAGAGAGAGAAGTAAAATGAGCAACTGAGGCTCTGATCCCATTGATATATCACTAAACTTTCCATTCTCATTCCAACAAATTCATAAATTTGAGAAAATGTCAAATGGATCCAAGAAGACTTATTCAACACAACAAAATTAAAATTTAAAGGAAGACAACCAAAATTTCCGACCTAGAGAGTCCATGGAGAAATCTATAGTAATTTTCTTAAATAGATACTATAAAAAGTGTATAATGAGGATATTTCCCAAAGAATAAAAAAACTCAGTATTTTGAGAAAATTAGAATTTAGAACACAAAAGCTTTCAAATAAGTGTAGAATTGAAAATAAAGTCCAAATCTTATCCTCATTTATCTATACAGTATAGAGTGTTGATAGGGACTGAAAAGACCACACAACTCTCTATAGTATAATCACACATCAGATATTTTATTTTCATTATTTGGTAAAAAAAAATGAATGAAGCATAAACAACAACCAACCAAATATCGTGGATATAAACATAATATAAACAAACAGTGATCATACTATGAACAAACGCAGCAGACAGACAAAAAGAAGATCCTCAAGTTGCCTAATGGGTAGAAAGTTTGGCGAATCACATTATTGAGTCAAATCATTGTAACAAAGATTTTGACAACCCAAACACAGAAGACATAACAGCAAATTATTGATGAAACTTCTAGCACTACAATAATGTAAAATATTATTTCATAAAAGAAAACACTTTTATCTTCAAAATCTCTAAAAAAGTCTATGAAAATAAAACTTAAGTATTGAACTTGAGTTCTTACAATTTAACTAATGTACGTTTAGAAAATGTATCCATTTGTGTCAAGTAATGTCAGTCTTCAAAGTTCTAGTTACACATCAATGTCATAAGATCTTAATCACAACGTCAAGGACTAAATCGCCACGAACTGTAAAACTATAATGACCAATAAAAGTTGGGGGACTAAAGTATTTACTACCTTGTAAGAAGCCTATGATCATAAAATAAAATAAAGTATGATGAAAAGATCGAAATAATAAAGGTTGTAACAACCCAATTACAGGAGGTTAAATTAAAGCAGTAAAGGCATATGGCCAGTTGACACCAATAAGAAATGATGATGATAATAATAATAATATGACAAATAAAAAATGATGAAACAAAGAACTTTCTATGGAAGTCAAAACCAATGGATGGAAAAACAAGCAAAAGATTTCCGCCCACAGATTTCTCAAAAATATTTGAGACAGAAACAAACAGGCAAATATTTTTATCCATTATAAGAATGATAAACATGAACACCGGCCACAGAGAATTAACTACTAAGGAATGTTATTATCAGATTGACAAGGCACAGATTTCAATATGTAATTCCCAACCAATTTATAAAACAATGTTAATTATTTACAAAATATATACATACCAATTTTCAAATTGAATTCAAGAGATTTATACCCAGATTTCCATTCTAAAAGATGATCATTGAGAGAGAATTTGTCCTAATCAACAAACGGAGATTAATCTCATGGCCAATTTCCCTCTTTCGGAATTCCCAATTGCTTCAGCTGCAAATCTAACAACCTTCTTGAACGCAAAATGAACACAATTTGATAACGCAATCCAACAAACCACCTCGTAAACGAAATAATACGCTGGATTTGAAGAGGAAGAAGAAGACGATGATTCATCCCAATCATTTCCTCCAAATCTATCGAAATTCCAACCTCTACCACCGCCGCTGCCGCCGCCATCTCCACCAATCGGTCCATCAAAATCGCCGCCGCCGAATCCATCGTCCTCGCGCCCCTCTGAATCATCGCTATACAATCTACGCTTCGTTCGACGCTTTCTACGGAGAAATGTCCGAGATGCCGATCGGTAGGAAACCGATTTAACAGGGGGCGGAGCAATGGTTGCGACGGGGAAAAGTGCGGCAGATAATCGAAGAGCTGCGGCGGTGGAAGACGGTTGGATCTGGTCAGTGATTGAATCGGTGGCGGAGATACAGTAATTGGAGACGAAATCAAGGCGATTGAGGAGTTTTGCGAAGCCGATGCTATTGTTGGCAACCATTGAAAGGGTTCCGGCAACCAGAGAGGAATCCATTGGAATGGAAGGATTTGGAATTGGGATTTCGTAGTAGGAGAGAACTAGGGATTTAAGAAATTTGGGGTAATCGAAGAAAAATCAATGAGGAAAACGAGTTGGCGGGCGAGTCACTCCACGAGTCTGGAATCCGAAAACCCCGCGTGTTCATAATGCGAGGCTTAGACCAATTCGCTCACGGCAATAGTCCGCCGTCTCAACGTAGTGGGCCGGTCTGGGCTGTATTTGGGCCTTTAATACTTGGTACCTTTTTGGGCTAATGCTTCAGTCCATTTAACAAAAACAATTTTTTTCTTAAAAAATAAATAAAAAAAAGTCATGGCAATATATGCTTAGATACAAAGTGTATGTTATAATTTTAATCATTTAAAAATGTTGTTATAAGCTTCGTTATTCTTCTAAAAGTGTTTTTCAATAGTATACTATAGGTTAAGGGCACCATAAATCAAGTCCAAACAACCAAGCTCTTTTTTGGGATTTAATTTTCTTTTCAAAATATAATTTTGCATTTAAAATGTTATATTTACACTATTTGAACCGAATATAGAAATCTCCGAATTTGAAAATTCAATGGTCTTAATACTATTTTGGTTACTTTAAACTTTGATTCGTTTTGGTTCCTATACTTTCAAGATATTCATTTTGGTTCTGTATTTTCAACTTTAGTTCATTTTGGTTTTTATACTTTTAAAAAGTGAATGTGTCTGATCTCTTGATTTTCATTTTTAAAGGAACATGGTCGTCACTTTTGAAAAGTACTTCAAAGACCAAAAGTGAACATTTTAAAAGTATAAGGATCAAAATTGAATCAAAACTGAAAATACAAAGATCAAAATGAACATTTTAAAAGTATAGGTCAAAAATGAATTAAACTTAAAAGTAACAAATTAGTATTTAAGCGATTGATTTTATATGAATATCAGTTCAATGTTTGAAGGGACACCGTTTTTGTAAGTAACACGAAAAGAAAGAAACCTTTGTTCTCAAGTGAGTTATCCTTTGTGACAATGCCCAATCCATCGTTTTAGTATTTTGAATTAAGAACTCAACCAAAACATATTTATCATTTATCAAATGCATATTATCTTAAAAGTATAAATATAAAAACATAATTTAGATTTCTTACCAACAAACAGATATTTACAATTTTATCTATGTTACATGCCAATGCATTCACATGGTCATCGAGCGAGAAGGACGAACTGAACAAGTAGAGAAAGAATTTCAAAGTGGTTTGGAAAGTGAATAAAAGTAGGTTACTGCCTTCAAAGTATCCTTGTGATGTATATACATTCACATGGTCCTCTTTTACTTTTTGTTACTTATTAAAATAATCAACTTATCATCTTTGTCATGCATATTCATGTTAAATAAATATTATAGTTCTTTGAAGTGGCGTTGAATGAAAAATTTTGGTCAATGAATTCTTCCACGACATCTCAAAGAAAACCGAGCCCATTGAAAAACTTATAATTTGGATGGGTTTGAGTAATTAAAATTTCACAAAGTCAATCCAGTTGAAGTTCATCATAGAAACTTGAGCCAAAAAAGATATTTGGTCCAAGCCCAATCTCATCAGGTAATTGGAATCAAGCCCACCTAAAACTCATGAATTTTTTTTTGTAAATATGAGTCTTACCATTTTATTTTGGAGGAGAGGAGGAAGGAATGAAGAACGAAGTGCATGCTGAAACTTTGTTCTTACTGATATTGAGATTATCACCTACTAACAAATTGAAAGCTTAGAATATTAGAGTTTTCTTTAATTCCATAAGACTAAAGCATTCATGATCTTCTCAAATTTTGAAAACATGATCAAAGCTCTTAAGATCTAAAGATCACAAGATCAAAAAGCTCTTAATATATGAAGAATATAACTCTCGTGAAGTTGTAAGATGGATCCAAGACAATCAACATATTAAAGGTTAGTCCAAATCGTTCAACAAGATCAACAAGCGAAATACCAATGCTCTAAGAAAATCAACAAGTTCAAAGACCGATCATCTATGAAGATCAATAAACTTAAAAAAAAAAAAAGTTTTTCGAACAAGAATAATCAAAGAACCAAATATTAAAGATTAAATTGAAATTAATACAAATTAAAAAATATATAATTCCATTAAAACTAATCTAAATTAACTTATACTATACTGTTTCTTTTTTTTTTTCAAAAGTAGAGGTTTGATTCCTCAATTATCCAACTTTCCTTCTAACTATTTTAACTCATCAATTACATGGATCAGCTCTTGTATTCATTGGGAGATTCATACAATGGTACAAATGATTAAAAAAAGAATTGGGAGTTTGGAGAATAATGAGAATTGACCCATTTTTTCAAAATCAAATTTTAACCTTTTTTGCATCAGTAAATATATATATATATATTTCAAGATTTTTTTTTTAAAATAATAGATTTTACAAATTATTTACGACTTATAACAAATTCTATTATGGATAGTCATTGATATGCTATAAATAATTTAATTTATTTTCAATCCCTAATAATAATAAGTATTAAAAATAAAAAAAATAAGAATAATAAGTGGTGTTAATCTGGTAAGAGTATAAATAAACAATGAGTTTGAGTTGGATTCAAGATATTTGGATAATAATATAAAATAAAATGTATTTGAAATTAAAATCCGGCCTTAGGTAACTTAGGGTATGTGTTGGCGTCGTTTTTTAATGCCAACTTCCACGTGCCTGCATGACCAAAGTATATGCCAATGCACCCCAGCAACCTACACTAATTCCAAAACTTGTCCAGATCAAATTACACACTTCATAGAACCTTTTAACTTTAGTATATAAATCAATTAATTTAGATTTATCAGAAAGCCTTTTCTTTATAAACACATATTTTCCGCATATTGCGAAAATATAACAAAATTAATGATATCAGCCAGCTATCAAACGATAATTATATGACTATCGAAAGGTTATCATACAATAATCATAGGGTTATCGACTTTTAAATTTGTTACTAATTTGAATCCACAACGACTTTGAAGGAAGACACAACTACTATACCAAAAACAAAATTAGTAATAATAGTAATAATAAAGTATTATTTAATATATATTGTAATCTAAAATTTATCGAATTAATATTAAAATACAAAAAGTGAAAATATTAGGGTCTGATTGAAAGTGGGGGGAGTGACGCATAGTTATTCATGACAATAAAAAATTTAAGATTCAAATTTAAGACGTTTTGAAGTTGATGATTATAATAAATATAATAAAAAGTATTTTATGAAATAATTAGAGTTATAAAGTTAGAAAAAATAGAATTAAAAGTAATACAATTGGAGGAATATATGGTCAAAATGATTGATTATATATATATATATATATATATATTATTCACAATATTTAAAAATAGGATAATTGTAGACAGGTGTTGAAGAAGAAGACTCTTCTCGATGGCTTGAAGTCGTTACTCGTTAGTGAGTGGAAGGGCACACGTGGCTCTTTCACAATAAATAATTATTACCTTTATTTCATTTCATGGTTAAATATTATACTAAATATCCTAAATTTTGTATTTTATATAAAATTATCTCCAAACTTAAACTTTTAAAAATATACTTAAACTTAAAAAAAAAAAGAGTTCAGAAACAAGTTTATTAAAACAATTGAAGGATTAAGAGATTTTCGTACAATGTTGTAGTTAAAAGGTTGATTTTTAAGTATTACGTTGAGAAAGTTTGGGTAATACTTAAAAAATAGAAGAAAAATGACAGTATATATATATATATATACTTAATAAAACTTTAATATTGTTCTATTTAAATTCATTTGTTTGATTGTTTTGTATTTGGTTTGTGTCTTTCACTTTATGTTGTGATGTCCAACTTTCTTGTTAATATTACAATATATTTATAAAAAGGAAAATAATTATTAAAGTTATTTATTTTTCGCAACAAGATACCAACTCTTTCTACTCGTACAATCATGGTGTCGAGGGTGTCTTTTATTTGATTTATTTATTTATTTTAACTTGTGTGTGTTTTTTAAATTAAACTTTAACAATTTTCATTTACTACTAATGACAAGAGCATTTTTTAACCTTTTAAAAAAATTATGAGTATTTTTTGCAACTTTTAAAAGTTTAAGGGTAATTTCAACCTAAAGTATAAATTTTAAGAACATTTTTTTTTATTTAACGTAATTTTATTCATTAAAGGTTTGAATATTTTAAGTTTCGTACATGATCCAACAAATTGAGATGTTAGGCCAAATACATGATTGGTAATATAATGATTAAAAGCCTCGTAAAAATATCGACGCAATTTTTTCTAAAATTTATATTAATTTTTTATTATTTATCTTTATATTATCAATAGGACATTATATTTAGAGAGATTTTTTCTCAAATTGGGATGAACTTTCTTTTTAGCTTAACACCTCAATTTGCTGCATGAGTATTATATTACTTACACACTAAATTTTGTATTTAAAATGTTAATATTGTCATATACAAATATTTCATATATTCTACGTTTTAACCTTATTTTCTTTATTTCATAATTATTTCAAACTTTATCTATTAACATTAACTTAAAATATAAAGAAATTTTCAGAAAGAAAAAACTATTACAAAAAAATCATTAAAAGATGATTTGAAATGTAAAAGTTTTGTCAGAGTGAATATCTTGTAAAAAATCAACCTATTTAGAAACATAATTATTTTAAATAAGGAAGAATTATTATTGTTGTTATTAATTATAATTATTTGATCAATGTGGAGCATTAAAAAATAACACACCAATGGTTTACAACGACCAAACCAAATGACAATTTCCTCCATCTTCATCTTCATCTTCATTGCTGGATTTGACCCGAAACCCACGTTACAAACCCGCGAATTTTCACACTTTGACGTGTTTCTTGTTGCTTGCAGTTCAGAAAAAAGCCAAAAATTCAATCTTCAACGCCAAGAATTTCCCATCTCTCGATCTCTCTCTTTCCGTCTTCTGTGATTCTATACTCTTCAATTGTGGCAAAATTCGATCAAACCAAGCTGCTGTGGTCTTGGACAGATTTGGGATGGGATCGGAGCAGTTGATGGCCGGAGGCGGGCCTCGATACGTTCAAATGCAATCGGAGCAGCCTACGCCTTCGATGTCTTCCTTTTTTTCGTTTCATCAGGATGCTCCTGAGCCTACAAGGATTTTCGATGAGTTGCCCAAGGCTACCATCATTTCTGTCTCTCGTCCTGATGCCGGCGATATCAGTCCTATGCTTCTTTCTTACACAATCGAGTGCCAGTATAAGCAGGTTTGGGTTTTTTTTTTTTTCTTTCAATTTGTGCTGTTTCTAAATTTATCATGCTTTGGAGATTTCATTTCTGCTGCTGAATTACTCCACGCTTTAGGTGTTCTGTAATTTCAATTGGGTCTAGGCCTGTAATATTAGATTTGTGCAATCTGTTTTGTTTTGTCCGCTTAGAACAATGAGGAAATCGGATATGACAATTGTAAAATTATGTGTATTATTATCGATGAATTGCCTCAAGTTTGTCGTATAGTGTAGTGGTGGGATTGAGGAAGGCATATTCTATTGTATTTAGAGCTCTATTTCGATGCCCTATTCCTAATTCTAAAATTTGATGATTAACTACTCCATTCTACCAAAACACTCCAGCAGAAGTAAGAGCTACTTAGTTGTTTGTACTCCCCCGTTATAAAATAATTTCCTTGCCAATATTCCTGCTGTAGTGTAGTGAGTGTTTTCCATCTTCATTTTGAGATTTTTAACTTTTTTTTTTTACCTTTTCAGTTTTGAACATTTCCTGGTTTAACTCTTTCTTGTTTTCCTGTAATAGTTTAAATGGCGCATGTTGAAGAAAGCTTCCCATGTATTTTACTTGCATTTCGCATTAAAAAAACGGGCATTCATTGAGGAAATTCACGAGAAGCAAGAACAGGTATGTGCATAATATGGTCTACATAGTTGTATGGTTGTTTTTTTTTTCTTTTTCACGACAACCCATACCTTCATTAAGAGAAATTGTGGCTTACAATAGGAGCCAAATGTAAGTTGTTGTTTCCATTAAAAAAAGGGAGCCAAATGAAAACAGGGCTCCAATCAGCCTAATATGATTTAATGGGTAACTAAAAAAATCATTACACACTAAGGCTCAAGGGAAGATATAGAATCAAACAATTGATCAAATCAGCTCTTTCAACCTCTCAACCCCTACATAAGCTTTATTGTGTCTCAACCCCTCGAAAGACTTTATAGTATGATTGTTACTATTGTACGTTTCCTTAACCATCATGGGTTGGTCTGGTGGTAAATAGGGGATGACTTTGATAAAGAGTTAAACGGTCATAGGTTCAATCCATGTTGACCAACTACTTAGGTTTCATTATCCTGTGAGTTTCTTGACACCCAAATGTTGTAAGGTCAAGATAAGTTGTCCTATGAGCTTAGTTTAGGTGTGGGTAAGCTGGAGCATACACTCAAGAATTTCAAAATAAGAAAAAAAATCATTACCCGTTTTGTTCTTGGTTTGATAATGTGAATTATTTGGTGTTAATGCTTTTATGCTTTTGAAATCTTAGATAAGTTATCGTTAATACGAAGGTTTGGGGTTTTGATGTATTCTTCATTGGAACATTATATTAAAGGTTAAAGAATGGCTTCAAAATCTAGGAATAGGAGATCAAACAGCAGTACCCCAAGATGAGGACGGACCAGATGATGAGGCCGAGCCTCTGCATCACGATGAAAGTTCTAAAAATAGGTATTTTTCAGCTATGCTCAAAGCAAATTTAGAAGAATTTGTTTATGTAGCCTATTCAATTATGCGTAAATGATTCATATATGGCCATGTTACTTCATTTTAGGGATGTTCCATCCAGTGCAGCCCTGCCAATTATTCGGCCTGCCTTATTAAGGCAGCACTCTATGTCTGATAGAGCTAAGACTGCTATGCAAGGGTATCTGAATCACTTTTTGAGTAACATGGATATTGTCAACTCTCGGGAGGTATAATTGGTGATACATTATTTGAATACATATGATGCATATCTTATTACTGTTCTGAAACCACTGTATCGGCTTCTTTTGTATAGGATTTCTATATTATTTTTACAGCACTTCTATTTTCTTGTATTTTCTCCATGAAAGATTGGTTTATTTTTTTTGTGGAACAATGATGTAAGAGCTTTTGTGGAAGTCTTCCTCTTGTTTAGTTTAGTTGCTTGTTAATCTGTTTGGGTTTGTTATTGTATTCAGTTGGGTTTAGTTTCTTTTAGTTGTCCCTTCTGGTTCCTTGCTGGTAGTTTATAAATAGGCTTTATTTCCTATTCCATTCATTCAATAAAAATTCTGAGATATATTCAAGAATTCTCCAAGAAAGTATAGCCTATTCTTTGCGATTGTGAGTTGGCAAGCGGTGTTTGGGACTCTTTTCGTCATGAAGTTGTTAGAGATATGATCGAGGAGTTCCTTCTCAATCCACTGTTCAGGGAGAGATGCCGTTTCTCTGGTGTGCTAGTGTTTGTGCTATTCCGTGGGTGCTTTGGGAAGAGGGGAATAGTAGGGTGTTTAGAGGTCTTGAAAAGGGGAGTGAAGGCTTCTGGTCTCATGTTCGCCTTCATGTTTTTCATTGGGTTTTGATTTTGTAAACCTTTTATAATTATCTTATGAACATTAATTTGTATAGTTGGAGTCCCTTCTTGTAGGAGATTCCTCCTTTTTGTGGGCTTGGTTTTTATATGCCCATGTATTCTTTCATTTTTTCTTAATGGAAGTTGTAATTTCTCATTAAAAAAAAAGAATTCTCCAAGGAAGTAATTTTATCAAACAAATTGTTTCATAAGTTTAAAAATGGTGACCCTATACTTAAGACTACAACATATGGTGGCCAAGAAATTCATGGGATGTTTGCCATTGCAGTTGTGGGTACCTAGTGTAGTCTTAATAAATTTTCTTGCTGTTACCTCTCTGAAAACTTGTATGGGCATTTACTAAATTACTACCACATTGGTGTTTTTTATCATAGATTTTTTTTTCTCTTCGTGGTTTCTTCCCCCTTTTCTTCTTTGCAAACATGGAAGCAGGAATGTGACTCAACTAACTGATCAACTGAAATTTGTTATCTTAATGTATTTTTTAAAAATAATTTTATTTTGAAATTTCCATACTATTGCAGAATTAATTTAAAAAATGTGTTTTCAGAATTTGTACAAAATTAGGGCGATTTTTAAAATACCTTGATAAATTATTTTGTAACAAGTCCTCTTTTAAGGTCTGTTTGCTCCTTCAAAATCTCTCACATTGGTAAAAGACCTGATATACTTGTCAGTCACGAGAAACCATTTTTACCATTGATTAGTGTGATTATCTTTCACTTCTTATACTTTAGAAATTCATGAGTCATGAATGAAAATATGAATATCAACAATGTTGCGAACCACATGTCAGTGTCGTTTTTTTCTTATTCTTCCCCTTTCATGTGTTTTGGGTTGCCTAATGGTTTTATGAAATTTTCAAATAGTTTTGACTGCTATTGTTAGACAAATATATGCATGGCAGGTACGACCAAATTTAGAATGTTAATAATATTAGTCAAAAGTAGGGAACTGTCAGGTGGCTGAGAATTTGTAATTACGATTAATATACCAAGTTCATCTTTCTTGAGAAAAATTGTTTAATTTATCTTCTACCGGAGCCAAATGAGTACTAGTAGAGATTTCTAATTTGCATGCTTTTTTTTCAATAATGAGTAGTATTTTGCTCGTTTCACTTGTTCTTTGCAAGATGTATAATGGTATTTTGAATATGATCAAGGGGAATGCATAGATTGCATTGAAGTTTAGTACCTTTTGGTTCTTAAACCTCCATTGGGGTGTTAACAAGTACCCTCTTATATTCAAGATGTCCTAATGCATGTTTTTAATATAGAACACTTCGATGCCAGTCTTTGTTTTTAGGATCCTTATTTTAGTTGTTTGATATTCCACTTGTATGCTTTAATGCATGAATGTAAAGCATTTTTTATCATTTATGATCTCTTTTTATTATTATAATTCCTTTTAAATTTATAAACTGTAGGTTTGCAGGTTCTTGGAGGTTTCTAAGTTATCATTTTCACCAGAATATGGCCCAAAGTTGAAAGAGGATTATGTCATGGTGAAGCATCTACCTAAAATTCCAAAGCAAGACGACTCTAGGAAATGTTGTCTATGCCCATGGTTTGGCTGTTGTAATGACAATTGGCAAAAGGTAAGGGGCTTTTTTTTTCTTTTCTTAATTATCTTTATGTCTGGGTTTCCATGGTGTTTTAAGTGACCAAGCAAGTTTGGTTGGATGCAGTTGGCTTCCTCTTCTTCTTATTCTCCTTCTCGCTGTGTATTAAGTATGTCCTAGTATTAGCTAGGTTATGATCTATTTCACCTATCGTTTGCTTTATACAAGACTTATTTATATAGAGAAATCTGCGAACATTCAATATATCATTTTCACATGAAGATACCAGCGGATTTAGTATAGGCCGAGCTGTGTTTGTCACAAGTATGCTCTTTAGATAATATATATTAAAAAATCTGAAATAATACCAATTCCAGTAGCTGGCCCAGTGATAAAACTGTTTTCCAGCCTTCTCTAGACCCAAGTTTAAGGCTCACTCCCTACACTTTTTTCTAAATTATTTTGACTGAATTATAAAGCTCCCTGTCAATAAAATTTTTGGATCAGCCAATGGTTGTGGTTTTTTTAGAATATGGAGGTCCTCTGGTAATCTGGTTACCCTAACAGTTCCATAAAGAAATGGGCAATCATCAGTTCAAATGCTCTATTGTTGGTTCCCTCAAATGGTGTCCTGAAAGTAAAACCTCTTTAAAATCCCCTATATCCAGACTAAGATCCTCTCAGTTTATACAAAATGATTATATAATTATTCTGGGAGCCAAATTGTAAAGTTTGATTATATGTTCCTTAAAGTAGACACCTAAATTTGTAGGTATGCTAGCAGGAAATGAAATTACTCCCTTTTCAAGAACTTGTGTAGGATGTTCTTTTCTTTTTCTCCTTCTATGGAGGTTTCAACTTTAAATGCTTGTTTACTCTTTCAAGTTCTGACTTTCTTCTATCAACATTTGACAAACTGTAACTGGATCTTCTTGGATTTGCATCATATTATACCATGACTTGTGGCTCTTCTGAGTTTTGATTGTTTAATTGACTATGAAAGAAACTACAGGTTATGCAATATGCTTTTTGTTGTCGCTTATCGATGTCTGTATCATGAAAAATCTTCTAGAGTTTTTTTTTTTCCTGCCTTTTGCTTCTTAGCAATTGACCTCTTGGATCTCCCACCTTCTCATCTCTTTCCATGTTGTAGGAATTTCCTGTTTGCCCAATAAACCTTTGTCTTTAACTGGACAATTTTGGCATATTGGTACTGTTAGTAGGTTTTAAAGCAACTTATTTAATGACAAGCTTTACATAGAAATCTACGCTGTTGATTGGACTTTGTAGGTGTGGGCTGTATTAAAACCTGGGTTTTTGGCCTTGTTGGGAGATCCTTTTGATACTCAACCAATGGATATTATAGTTTTTGATGTGCTACCTACTTCTGATGGCAATGGAGATGGACGACTATCTTTGGCTAAGGAAATTAGGGAGCCAAATCCATTACGACATTCATTTAAGGTAGTGAAATTTTGGCATTACAATTTGTTTCTGGTTATAAATGTGGTGCTGCTCTTTTCCCCCTACATGGTTGGAATTAGGACAGATTTCACTTCTTCCATTATTCATTTAGTAGTTGTTAGACACTTTTGTTTGTGGTGGGACTTTGTGCTAATAAGAATTCTTAGGTAGAATTTAAATCTGTGATTTAAAATATCAGGTAGCATGTGGAAATAGGAGTATTAGGATAAGAGCGAAGACTGGATCCAAGGTTAAAGATTGGGTTGCTGCAATTAATGATGCTGGACTGAGGCCTCCTGAGGGCTGGTGTCATCCGCACCGTTTTGGTTCTTATGCTCCACCAAGAGGTTTGACTGACGATGGTAGCAAGGCTCAATGGTTCATTGACGGCCTAGCAGCTTTTGAAGCGATTGCCTTTTCCATTGAACGTGCAAAATCAGAGGTATTCTATTCCCTGCAAAATTTTCTCCCCCTTATATAAGAGGTTTTACAATCATTATTCTTGTGGGGAAGATTTTTTGGCTGATTGAGGAGTTTTATGCAGATTTTCATTTGTGGTTGGTGGCTTTGCCCAGAATTGTATCTGCGGCGTCCTTTTGTTTCGAATGCTTCATCTAGGCTTGATGCTTTACTTGAAGCAAAAGCTAAGGAAGGGGTCCAGGTACCTTTTGGAATTCTTTCATATTTTTATAATATGAATTCATGAAAATCTTGTTAGTTATAATGTAAACTCACGAATATCTTATTCATAAATTTCATGTCTTTTTAATTATTTAATTGTATTGGAATGTTGAAAATCGAAAAATAATTGCTAAAGTTTATCTATTTTTATCCAATGCTGCAGCTGAATTTTGATAGTAAAAACATTTGGGGGGGCAGGGATAGAGATCCTGCCCTGTCGTCATTACTACAAGTTTTTAGATTATTCAAATAATCTTGGAATGATTTAAAAACTACACAAACATGAAGTTTAAATTTAATTCCATGCATCTAGCTAATTTTGGTACAATCTAATTTCTTTCGAAGTCTCAAACTGATAATAGTTTTTATATATCAATTAATTATCCATGTAAACAATTAAAAATAATACATTAATTATTCCACAAAGTTGGTTTACCTTTTTTTTTTTTTTTCAAAAAAAGACTCAATTGTTTACAGTAGAGAGAGAAGTTTTTGTAATAATTATTCTATGCCTCCGAAGCATTAGTACAAAGAGGCATCAAAAAGTTACCTATACATTCTAATAGAATAGGTATCCATTGATTTAATGGTACCAGGCACGGAATAGATAAAATTTTGGAATAACCCTCTCTTAATGTTATGAAACTTGCATACCTTATGCATTATAAATGTATTTTCACTCTTTCTTTTTCCACAGTTTTGATTTGAATCTCTGACGATGGTAATTTCTGCATTTTGTATACAGATATACATTCTTCTCTACAAAGAGGTTGCCCTTGCTTTAAAAATTAACAGTGTTTATAGTAAGAGAAAACTTCTCAGCATCCATGAGAATGTGAGAGTATTGCGCTACCCCGACCATTTCTCCTGTGGTGTGTACTTATGGTATGTGTTCAGTGTCTTCTTTTTGAGGGCATAAATCTGTACGTTTTTGTGTCAAATGGTGTAGATTTTCCAGCATCTAATATTAGTGAGTGGTTAATATAGGTCCCACCATGAAAAACTTGTCATTGTTGATTATCATATTTGCTTTATTGGAGGACTGGATTTATGCTTTGGTCGTTATGATACACCTGAACATAAAGTTGGTGATTGTCCTCCTTCAGTATGGCCTGGAAAGGACTACTATAATCCAAGGTAAGTTCTACTCTCTTTGCTGCTGAACATTTTCCCTGAATTTTTTTGGGTAATTGTTCAACTAGATGATTTCTCATGTCATTATGATATTTTTTTTTATCTAAATTAATTGTGAGTCGGTAAAAGGTTAGAGAGATCACCTCGTACACCACTAAATAATGATGATTATTTAAGAACTTTTCATGCTATTCTGTTATGATTCTGTTTGATTCCATGTGATGATTTTGTGTGTAATTTTGCTAATTTCATCTATGATTGACTCAGGGAATCTGAGCCAAATTCATGGGAAGATACCATGAGAGATGAGTTGGATCGCAAGAAATATCCTCGCATGCCTTGGCACGATGTCCACTGTGCACTCTGGGGACCACCTTGTCGAGACATAGCCAGGCATTTTGTCCAACGCTGGAATTATGCTAAGGTCAGTGCTCGTTTATACTCTGTCCAGATAGGACAAAAGTTGTTGAACCATGAAGCATTTGAAGAATGTACAACGATAGTTTTTAAAGTTTTAACACTATATCCTAATGAAAATATATATTTTCCTGCAGAGAAATAAAGCCCCAAATGAGCAGGCAATTCCATTACTTATGCCTCAGCATCATATGGTCATTCCTCATTATTTGTGGAATAGCCGAGAGTTGGAGGTTGAAAAGAAGAGTTTTGAAGACCCTAGAGAAACAACAGTGCAGGATTCGTTTTCTCGTGGATCATCTTTCCATGATATTCCATTGCTTTTGCCTCAAGAGGCTGATGGACAGGGTGCTGAAAATGAAGGTCCAAAATTAAATGGACTGGAACGCAGTGTCAATCCCCTTGATCAGCCAAGTAGGGTTAGCAGTGGTCTCTCCTTTTCCTTCAGGAAGATCAAAGTTGAACCCATGGGACAAGATATGCCTCTGAAAGGCTTTGTCGATGATCTTGACCATTTGGATTCTCATGGAAAGTTTTCTGGAGATGGTAAAACACATCATCGTATCAAAAGTTCAGATTTTGAGTGGTGGGAAACACAAGACAGGGGAGATCATGGTGGCTTCACAGATGAATCTGGACAAGTTGGTCCACGTGCTTCATGTCGTTGCCAGGTGAGTTGCTTGAAGAAGATATTGGAAGTTTTATACCTGTGGATAAAAAATTTGCATAATTGTTTTGGGTTTTGGTTTTCTTTGGCGAACTTGTTCTTTTGCAGTTTCAAATGAACTCCACTGTCTTTTGATTTTATGATATTTATAGCAGTAGCTAAGCTCATGTAGTTGGGATTATCTGAACTCCCTTTTTGTTTGTATAGATGTTATTTATATTTAAAAAACCTCAAGTCACCTGTATGAATATCTTAAGTGAAGCATCCTTAATTTTCTCAACCAGCAAATTATTGAAGTGAATCAACGCCTAGTAGGACTTAAGGCTCTTTAAAGTCATATTTGCATATATACAAGCTAGTTGGTGGTCAGTGATTGGCCAGTATTTATGGTATTAGATTGTTCTGTTGCTAATGACCGCTCATTTCAGGTCATCAGAAGCGTCAGTCAGTGGTCTGCTGGGACAAGCCAAGATGAAGAAAGCATTCACACTGCATATTGCTCTCTTATTGAGAAGGCAGAACATTTTATCTACATTGAGGTATATGATTCTTTACCTGTAGTTCGGTTATTGCATTGATAATTTTTCTTTTATTATTTCTGTTCTTTCTCATTTTCTTTATTTCCACCCTCATTTTTTAACTAAACATGATGATATTTGAGAATTTTGCTGTTGAAATTAACTGGTATTCTACACTTAATTAATGATATTGATACTTGATTTTCCTTTTTCAGAATCAATTTTTTATATCAGGCCTCTCAGACGATGTTTCAATAAGGAACCGTGTGTTAGACGCATTATATCGCCGAATAATGAGAGCCTACCGTGAAAAGAAGATTTTTAGGGTCATTGTTGTCATACCACTCTTGCCTGGATTTCAGGTTCTAGTTCTTGGAAATTCGTCATTCTTGTCCTTTGCTGGTTTATTATTGTAGTACATATATGCATATATATATATATATATTGTTTTGTTTTCTTCTATTCTGAATCTGCTGTTTGTCAGGGGGGACTGGATGACAGTGGTGCAGCATCTGTTAGGGCTATAATGCATTGGCAGTATCGAACTATATGCCGAGGACCGAATTCAATATTGCATAATCTTTATGAGCTTCTTGGTTCTAAATTTCATGATTATATATCGTTTTATGGCCTCAGAGCTTATGGTAAACTCTTTGATGGTGGTCCTGTGGCTACAAGCCAGGTATGTATGTATGTATGTGTTTATATATGTCTTTTATGGGTTTGTTTTTAACATAGGGTTTATAAGTACTTAGAAAGTCGTTTCAAACTGATCTGCAACGGCATTCATATCTGACTTTTAGCTTTTATTGACATGCTAGCATCTTTTTATGTTCTGAATATAGGTGTACGTGCATAGTAAAATTATGATCATCGATGATTGTATTGCTTTGATTGGTTCGGCTAATATCAACGACAGAAGTTTACTCGGTGCTCGGGATTCCGAGGTACCACTTCTCTTTTGGAAAACCATGGCCCTTTCCGGTTTCTTTCCTTTTCTTTTCTTCCATCAATAAAATATTTAATTGCTGCTAATTCACAATGTACCTGAAAATTTACAAATAACAACTCCTGAAAAGTTTTGAATGAGATCAATAACTAATAAACATATTCCTCTCAGATCGCAGTTGTTATTGAAGATAACGAACTCATCAATTCATCTATGGGAGGACAACCATGGAAAGCAGGAAAATTTTGCTGGAGTTTACGTATCTCTCTTTGGTCTGAACATCTTGGTCTTCGTCCCGGACAGGTTAGTGGGTGGCAAATTTAAACATCTGTCTTAGAATTAGGAAAAAGTATTTTCACTGTTTGAAGAGAAGCAGTTTTTTACCTGGGGCAGAGTTATATGATTTTATATGCGACGTTGGTTTAATTTAAATGTTTAACCATTTGTGTCTCAAGTGGCTGATTATGATTTTTTTTGGATAAGAAACATGTATTTTTGGTATAACTAAGAAATGTGGATGACAACTGCCAAGGTGAGAAAACCAAATGATTACCAAATAAGAAACGTGGCTGATTATGATGTGAATTTGTTTTCTCCAGTTCAGTCAAATAGTTGATCCAGTTGCTGATTCAACCTACAAGGATACGTGGATGGCAACTGCCAAGGTGAGAAAGCCTAAAAAGATTAATGTGTATTTTTTTTCCCTGAGGACTAATAGCTTTTTCTAGAATGGAGAGAATAGAAGTTCGCCCCTAAAAGCATTGCATTAAATTTCTGTTTTGTTGCATTAGAGTACTGACAATAAACTGTTGCTTTTCAAACAGACAAACACAACAATATACCAAGATGTTTTTTCTTGCATACCAAACGACCTCATAAATTCCAGGTATGACTTGTGCTTTCGATACTGAGTTGTTCTCTCCTTCTCAATACAACGGTTCTTACGTGCATTTTAAATACAGAGCTGGGCTGAGACAGAGCGTTGCGATCTGGAAAGAGCGACTGGGACACACGACAATAGATTTAGGAATTGCCCCTGAGAAGCTTGAGTTTTATAGGAATGGAGAAATTGAAAGGATTGATCCAATGGAGAGATTAAGTTCAGTGAAGGGGCATCTTGTTTCCTTCCCACTCGAATTCCTCAGCAAAGAAGATCTAAGACCTGTGTTCAATCAGAGTGAGTATTATGCATCTCTAGTTTTTCATTAAATATTTATATATATATATATATACACACACATACATATGCCCTGTTTTTTTTGTTAGGTTAACTTCATTAATTTTATAGTTAAATGTTGCATTTTACTTTATTTACCATTTTTTAAAGGGAAAAAAAAAAAAAGAGAGAGAGAGAGAGAGAGAGAAGGTGGGTGGGTGGAGGCTCATGATAGAAGCCTTCCAAAAAGCACCTTAACAAAAATTAGTACTTTGTAATATTCATTCAATTAATACAATACTTTTGTCCTAATTTGGGCATTTAATGTCATTTTCATCTCCAACTCTATGGACTCCAATTACCACCTTAATACTAATAATGCTTTCAGGTGTAGATTGATATAGTTCACTTAATTCTAAGTTATGTTTCTTTCGAGCATTCAAATATCTGAGATTGTTTTATTCGAGACAAGTATGGTTAGTTGAATTGTGTTTTATTAGCAACTCATGTGGTAAAAAAAATGTTTTTTATATAGATATTTTTAGGCTCTATTGGTGTAAAAATGTTAGCACTCTTTAACAATAATGCAAATGTCTGCATCATTAGCTTGGAATTTTCATGTTGAATGAATGGTTGGAAAATGGAAACGTGAGGTCAAAGAAAAATGGCTATGATAAAAATGGGTTGTTCTATTAGGCTACAACACGTGTTCACATTCTTGTGTTATGTGGAATTGTAGGCCGTAAGAAATTGTACCACTAGCTAACTTAAATCTAAACTCATCGTTTTATTAATTAAACTTTAAACTTTTAATTAAGATTAAGTTATGTTTACCCATCAGTAATTAAGGTTGGTGTAAGTGTAATAAGATTCTATTGTAAACATAATTTGATATCTTTTGATCACGTTTGTTTAGAAATTTTGCAAATATAATTAATTATGATTGGGATTGTTTACCTTACATTGTCTGATATTATTGTCATAGTTATATTTAGGGTTAATGGATAATGATACAGTAACGGTAATAGTAAAATTCACAATTTTTATAATTGTAACATTGATAGTTATAACTTTAATTAGAAACGGTTTGGAGCAAAAAAGTATTTAGAACTATAATAACCTAGGATTATAATAAGGGATTTTTTAAAATAGTACAAACTATAACAAAATTTTAGATTCTATTCATGATAGAAATTAATAAACTTCTATCAATGTCACTAATAGAAACATATCAGTATCGATGTCTATTATTGATATAATCTAAAATTTCGCTATATGTTGTAAGTATTTTATTGAATTTGCCATTTTTACAAATTTTCTTATAATAACACTTCTTATTTCTAATATTCTTGATGAGTTGTATATAATTTTCAAATGCAGCTGTATTATTTATACATTTGAGTCCGAACAGTGATTATAGATTTGGGTGTGGATCTGAACCCACCAAAAGATTTTGAGACAAATAATCATGACCTTAAATTCAAAAACATCTTCCCCATCCCTAAAAGTCAGTCCTTTATCTATTTATTTATTTGTTTGTTTGAAAAGACAGTTTTGTAAACATTTAAACTTAGAATAAATTATAAATAAATCAACTTTATATTAAAAGAAAAAAAAAATCCGGTCCAACTTAGTATGGCTATTTATGAATCTAATAGATACACTAATTGTGCTCGTCTGGCCCCCCAGGCTAAGGTGGCTCGTCGGCAGCCACCAATTTTAGATCTCCTCATTCTGCCTTTACATTCTCTACAAACTCACCACAAAACATTAGTCACGAGTCACATCAACTATCAATTCTATATTGTTCAGGATTATTCAATATTCGAACTTTCCAATGATATCTATATTAAAGTTTTTTGACACAAATAAAAATACAACTTCTCAGGTCAACTTAAGAAAATAGAAGTTTTTGGTTTTGTTTTACATAAGTTTAGTTTTTTAAAATTAAGTCTATAAATACTATTTCTACCTCTAAAATTCTTTTTTTTTTTTTCTTTTTCTTTAATATTCTACTCCTGATTTGAAAAACCAATTCTAAATTTGAAAACTTAAAAAAGTTTTTTTTTAGAATTTAGAATTTGCTTATGAATTCAACTATTATTTTAAAGAAAAATGTAAATTATTGTTGGAAAAAGATAAATTTATTTTTTACCATTAAAAGAAATATTAACAAATTGGGTTTTAAATTTTAAACTTTTATTTTAAAGAAAAGAGTGATCAATTACAATATAAATAATATGAAAAGAAAACCTAGAATGATATTATTTTTTAATGAACTTTTATAATACTCCTTCATACAAGTGTGTAGTTGTTTGTTTTAAAAAGGAACACAAATTTATCTTTTCTTCCTCTCTTTCCACATTTTTTAAATTTGTTATTTGTCAAGTAGGAAATCCACTATTGAGAGTTGAGGCCATTTTGGTATAAATCCATTTTAATAACTATTTCAATATTTTGTTTTTGTTTTTTTTTTCTTTCAATTTTTGTTTATTAAAAACAAAAAATGATTTTCTTTGCTATTTAAGATAATTTTTGAAAACTTTTTTTTTTCAAAAGAATTTCCATTATTTTAAAAATAGATTTCTTGTTTAAAAAATAAAAAGTGAACTATTTACCAAATAAACTCTTAATTTTCCTTAATCTCTACCTAAAAGCTAAATCGATGTAATTTTATTTGCAAAGGTGTTCTATTTCTTAAATTCGTTTCAATTTTTTTTAACAACATCCATTTTAACCTTTAATAATATAATTTTATTTTTTTTTAGTTTTAAAAAAAAATCAATTTCAAAAACATGATTTAAAAAATCATGGTTTAACAAGAATCAAGATAGCTAAATCTTTCCTCTTTCTTATAAACCTTAATTATTGGAAAATGGTGGGGGCAATTCAATTCATTTGATTCTTTATGTACAAATTCCTCAATCAATTTTATTCTAAATGGTCATATTAATGAATAATAAATAAATTATTGAAAAGGAAATTCAAATTATTAAAATGAATGAAATAGACAAGCAAATTGTATGGTAATCAAACCTTGTTCAACAACTCCAATCCAAGATATTTTTAATAACACTAACAATAATAATAATAATAATCTATCCCAATCTCTCATATATAGCTTCAATTCAAGTTTCTAGCAATTCTCATCCACACAAATACTATATTTAATTTAATTTCTTTTTCAACTTTTAATATATAATTAATACAATACTTTGGCTTATATATATACGTAATTTAGTTACCGACCTTGAACTTATTTTATTCAAAATATAGCTTCCGATAATTTTGTTTAGTTAGCTTCCAAGTCTATGTAATGACATAAAGATGTTGCCCATTGTTTAGGTTAAACTCTACCTTTATTATTCTTTACTAATCTTTATTATGACATTTTAGACATACATATAATATATATATATATATAATCTACATTCCAACAAGAAATACTCATCCTAATACTCCAATGATTTTATTTAATTTTAAAAGAGAAATTGTTAAAAATAGTACCATTATTCATAAATTATTTTAAAAGAACTAATAATAATAATAACAACCATAACAATTACAATTCATCTTTATTGTCCCCCAATAAAAGTTGACCATATGTCGTCTTTGAGTTCAGAAAACTATATTATTGTGTTTTGTTTCTCTTATCATATTCCTTTTATAAAGTTATAGATGTTTGCTTATGTGATTATTATCCATCCTTTTTGTTTGAAGACATTATATCCAATCCAGCCCTCTTTTTTATGATATCAAAGTGTACATATTTATGGGTTGGGATGAAATTTCCTTTTCACAATTTTTTTTAGATAAAAATGGGAAATTAGGTATATTATTTAAGTTCAAAATTTTATCAGATATACAAATTTAAATATTGAAATATATATATATATATTTATTGGACATATAAATATAAAAGCATTCAATGACTAGTTAAAGGAAAAACTTTGAAACTATATTAAAATTCAAGACTTTAAAAACCATATACTTGTTTTTAATTTTTTTTTATAAAATTTCAAAACAATAATAATCGGTTTTGACTACATTTCACTTTTTTAGAGTGTTTTTTATCAAATTTTTTTACCATGATTTTCATCTCCTCAAAAGAAAATATTTAAATGTTTAGATAAATTTAAAAAAAAAATCTTAAATATTATTTTTTTATTGGTGTGTATCAATACATCAATAGAATTTAAAAAATTTAGTATATTTTACAAATATTTTTAACAGATTTTTCACTTACAATATTTTTTCTTTAAAAATCTTGGAAAGAATTTTGAAAACATAATGTCATAAAATATTAAAAAAAAACTTGTAGATGAAAATGGTTATGGTTATTATAACTTTGTAATAATAAAAATTTAAAAGGAAAATTGCTGTAAATATATAAAAAAACGAAACTATTCCCAAAATATAGAAAAAAAAACTTTCATACGATATTTACAAAATTTGATGATTTAGTTCTATTTTGTAAATATTTTTAAAATAAAAATACAAAAAAAAAAAAAAACGAAACTTGACCAAAATTATATTATTCTAATTAAGACATAACCTACTCTTTTAATTAATTTCTCACTAATGTTTTTTTTAAAGTGTATTTTCTAAAAAAAAATACCATAATTTAATATCCAGCTAACAGTGGGTAGTGACGTAATTTAAAAAACGCAACCATATTCTTTTCAAATTGTCCAAACTACCCATACTAATAGTCATTATTTTAAGGTCATTATCGTACTTTCACACAAGAGACCACCGTACGGCTTGAAGCCCCACGGTAACGAAACGAAATATACATTCATGTAAAGGACGCTTTGGATTATACAGCAGAGAAAGATAAATAAATAAATGGAGAATCAGCGTACGCAAGGCTTCAAGTTTCCGACTAGAAGTTTACTCTCCCCGGGAATTTTCGGATTCCGAACGGCGGAGATCAATTTCAGGAGGTAGTGTTGGCGGACCAGTTTCGA
Organism: Cucumis hystrix; assembly: GCA_025688845.1. NCBI lineage: Eukaryota > Viridiplantae > Streptophyta > Magnoliopsida > Cucurbitales > Cucurbitaceae > Cucumis > Cucumis hystrix. The sequence goes on from CM046893.1 coordinate 21,937,091, forward strand.
CATATATAGAACTTACCGTTAGATCGTCGTGTGCTTGAACAACAGTTCCGGCGGCACTTCAGATTTGGTACGCTTTAATTTAATTAGTTTCTTGTTCTTCTTCTTTGGATTTTAATGATTCAATGGATCGGAATTCACTCTTTTGCTTCTTTTTTACTTGGAAAATTGGGGAGTGCTGAAAATTTCCGTAGTTTAGATTCATTTGTTTACGGCATTTTTTGGTTGCCTTTCTGGATCTCCAAATTTCTCTTTGTTCTGAGCTTTAAACAAGAAGTAATCAAAGCTTTGGACTGATTTAATTTGATGACGAATTCATCTTTGTTTTTCTCGATTTAGAAATCTTTTGTAGGATAGTTTTAGATTTTTTTTGGACAAATTACAAGAACTACCTAATACAATTACACCTCAAAACTTTAAATTATAAAAATTGACGACGTGTCTAATTTTAATACTTCTATATAAGTTTGAGACTATAATTTAATTTTTGTGATTTTCTTTTTGTTAAAGTTAATATATGGTTTTACTCCTATTATACTTAGAAATTTGTTCAAATTTGATCACATTTTCTAGTAGATAATAATTTATTTTATTTCCTTAGGTTCAATATTGATGGTAGCTTTTCCGGAAGTTATTGAGGAAATGGTAAGAAATATGTCGATAAAGAAAAAGAATAATAATGAGGACGATGGAAGTAAAGAAAAAATAGGTAAAGAGGGAAGAAAGAACAAATCCATGATTTGTTTATCTGGAAGTGTTAAAACCAGCAAGTTTGAAGATATGGCTTCTGTTTGCTCCAAGAGAGGAAACAAAGGAATTAATCAAGATTCTCTTGTTCTTTGGGAGGTAACTTTTCTTTTTTTGCTGAATTTTCAAGCAATAGGTTTAAACAATATTTGGTTTCCTATATATATACTTTAAAAGATTAAATTGGATCTACAATTTTTCTTAACATTGATCATATTTATGTGGATGTGTATACAGGACTTGGGTTGCCAGGGAGATGTGGTATTATGTGGGATGTTTGATGGACATGGGCCTTGGGGTCACATGATCAGCAAGCAAGTCAGAAAATCATTACCTTCTCAATTACTCACCAATATTCAACAAAACCTTTCCATGCAAACCGACCAAACCCATCTCTTTCCTTTCAACCTATGGAAGCAATCTTGCTTAAAAACTTATGCCACCATTGATGAGGAGCTCAAGCAACACCCTCGTATTGATTCCTTTTATAGTGGCACCACTGCCTTAACCGTTGTTAAACAGGTAACTAATTACTAAGAACTCGGTTTTGATAAGTATTTTGGTTTTTGAAAATTAAATATATATATTTGCTTGATTTTTATCTTTTATTTTAATGGTTTGTTTCGGGAGAGATTTTAGTTCATAATATATATTTTAAAAAAATTTCTGTTGATTATACGTGATTAAAAAATAGAATGATTTTGAAATTAGAAATGGTTGGATTTCTTTTGTTACTACATTTCATAGAATTTAAAATTAAATTTTACTTATTCACCATTCTAAATTTTAATTAGCATATCACAGTTAAAATGTTTGTGTTAGTAAATTACTGATAATTTTTCTTTTTCTTCTTTTTGTTATCATTCAAATATATAAAATTTGAAATAGTTTCATTTCAACTCTTTGCTAATTAATTTAAAATGAATTTTATGATTTTAAATTATTGGATCTAAAACAATTTCTCAAACTTTTTAAAATCTAAATTAGGATCAAGTCTTAACCAATTTTTAAAAACAAACATTTTAAAACTTTCGAGTTTTTTTTAAAACACCATTCCAAGTATATAACCAAACAATAAATCTAGTGAGAGAAATATTCATAAGCTTAGTATCTAAAAACTAAATAAATAAAGTAAAGAACCATTATTTGGTTGTATAATTCGAGATGTTTAAAATTATGGGTAGGTTATGTAAACTATAAAGAATATGAGTAGGTTTTAAATTTTTATTTTCTTTTTTAGAATTTGGTTGAAAATTCTAATCTTATAATTAAGTGTAAAATTTTAAAATTACAAAAAATAAAATCAAATCCGTTATCAAACCACATCTAGGAGTATTTGTTAATTTCTACGTTGACTAACCAACTAAGAGATTTTTGTTTGCATTTCTAATAGTCACTATTTTCTATTGACTTTTGGGGTTTAAATTTGGTTCTTAGTTGTTTTTTGTATGAATTTAATTTTCAGGGTCGACATCTTGTTGTTGCAAATGCTGGTGATTCACGAGCTGTCTTAGCTGTAACTTCTGATGATGGATGCTTGAAACCGATTCAACTCTCAGTTGATTTTAGACCCAATTTACCTGGTTAGAACTTAAAAGACTCCTCTATCAAAATTCCTTTATTCTTGTTTATTTACTTGAGGTTAATTAAGTTAGTAGTCACGTACATATATATCTTCATACGTTCAAACATATATTGTTTTTATGCAAAAAGATAAATTAAAAAATAAATGGATTATGATGCATTGATGTGCATAAAAAAACCAAATTTAATTATGAATATATTTTACACACTAAATTTATTATCATTATTGTATATGTTTACTCTACAAATTTTCTATTCATATTTAATACATTTGTTGCACTAATACATGTCTAACAAATATTGGTAACAAATATTGGAGTGTTAGCGTCACAGTACTTCTTAGCTTTTGTTTTTTATTTTTAAAAATATTTATATTATTCTTTCAAAAGTTGTAACATTCTTCTTTGAACCTTTCTATATACCTTTCAAAACTACTATTAGAATAAAAGTATTCATCGTCAAAGTTTGAAATTATGTGATCGTGACCTAAAATAGAGATTTGGATAACGAGATATTGTTCCAAATCTTTATTTTAGTTCTAAACTATTCTAATATATTAATTTTATTCTAATAGTAATTTTAAAATATTTATGAAAATTACAAGTTAAATTAATTTTAAGTTAGCCTTGTTTAATTATATATCCGTTATCTAATCTGATCAAATAAAAAACAGGGGGTCATTTGGCTTATCAACTCTTGAAGTTAATGTAAACAACCCAACTTCAATAGAATTTTGCATATTTACTGTGTAATTTTATCTTTTTCATTTTTTTCATATTCATCACGTAACTCTATTTTTTCGTCTACTCTACTTTTTACAATTATCAAGTAATTCAAAATTATTACTACATACTTCTTCTAACTTTACATTTCAAACACGAATTTACCGTTTTCAACCTATTAATCTCAAAATTTATATCAACTTAGTAAAAAGTTATGAGCGTTGAAAATTTAGCCTTTAATTTTTTAAAATAAAAGTTTGAAAAAATCAACTATAGCGATGGATAATAAACAATGTGAAAATTGAGGAGTGGTTGGTTTGTTGGGTTTTATGTATATGGCAGAGGAGGCTGAAAGAATAAAGCAATCAAAAGGGAAAGTGTTATGTTTAAAGGACGAACCTGGGGTTTATAGAGTGTGGACTCCTGACTCTGGAACTCCAGGTTTGGCTATTTCAAGAGCCTTTGGGGACTACTGTTCCAAGCAATACGGTCTCATTTCTGTGCCCGATGTTAGCCACCGAGTCATTACCACGGAGGATCAGTTTGTCATCATTGCCACCGATGGGGTATGTTTGTTTAAGCAAGTTCATTACACACTTTGTTTTTTCATTTTTTATTTTTAAATTAACCTTATTTTCTTCTTACTTTTTTTTACCATAAATTTGCATCTTTTGCTTAGCCAAACTATAAAAAAAACAATAATAAATTAAAAATGATTCTTTTTTTACTTTTAAAATTTATTTTGGTTTTATAAACCACAGATAGAGAGTAGATAACAAAGGAAGATATTTGGATGTGAAATAAATGTTTAGACTTATTTTCAAAAAACCACGTTGTTACAAAATTGAGTTAGAAAATGGTGTTTGTGTAACTTCAAAATTTTTAATTTAGACTTTTAAAATTATTAAAAATATTCATGTAAATGACATCATAATTAATGGTAAATTGATAGAATTTAGAGCCGGAAAAATTTCGTTTTGGTTGAAAAAAATTGGAATTTTTAAAAGTAACAAAAATAAATTAAAATATTTATAAGATATATCAAAATTTTGAATTCTATCAATGATAGAAATTGGTAGACTTCTATCACATCTATGAGTTTATTATTGATAGAATCAGAAAATTTTGCTATATGTTGTACATATTTTGTCACATTATCTATTAAATTTTTTTTTTTTCATTTTTCTTCCAAATTTCTACAAAATTAATAGAATTTTCTTTAGCTTTCTTTTCTATCAATATAACTCTTTTCCTAAATTTCTACTACTCTTCTTCACTAGGTGTGGGACGTCATGTCGAATGAAGAAGCGGTTCACATAGTTTCTACAACACCAAATAGGGAAATGTCGGCCAAAAGACTAGTGGATTGTGCTGCACGTGCATGGAAATCAAAGAAACGAGGCTTCGCAAGGGACGACATGTCCGCCATTTGCCTCTTTTTTCATGCTGCACACACACAAAATGATTGAGTCGTAATTTTATCTATAATATAAGACACCTCCCCTTGTGTGTGTAGTAAATATAACTAAGAATTAAGAACTTTAGCCAAATAAAAGGTAGCCAAATAAAAGGAGTATTCATAAAAGTAAGTTTTATGATTTTAGTTATGATATGCCACGGTAACACCACGTGACAATCTCTTTAAGTTCTTTTTTAACCTTCAAAATTTGCAATTAGTTTAAAATTTTTCATTCAACAAATATGAAAAATGCAGAATATTTTTTAATTTATGTTGTATAATTTTTTATTATTGTTATTTTAACAATATAAAGAGGTACATAAATTATATTTCTTACATTGAAGTTGATAGAATATACTTTATGCTAGATGAGTTAAATTCACTAAAATGATATTTTATTTTATCAACATTTTGATTTAAAGATAAAGATAAAAAATTAATTCTTAAAGTATATAATATTGTTTATTAAATTATTATTTTATTGTCTATTTTTTATTCTTATATATATATATATATATATATAGTTGTGTTTAGACCATTATTAATACTTTTTGTAACTTCAAAGCCTTGAAAGTGAAAAGTACATGGATAGGTGTTGAAACAAGAATTATATACAATTGTTGTGTTCTCCTTGAAGAATGGTAAAAATGTGGAAATCTTTTTGGGCCTTACAACTTTCAAATAAAGAATCTATACCATATAAATATCACTTGAAAAAATGGTGTGTGAGCAGTGGGGGAGAGAGAAAATATGTAGCATACATTCTTTTTTAGACGAAGACTTGCGCTTTATTTAGAATGTTTCATGACTCTACTTGGAGTGCAGACGGTTTTTAGTACTGTCACACTGATTCCAAAATAAAACAACCAAAATACTTGATTGAAGTTGCATCGAACCGATCAAAATACTAAACATTCGTGAAGACTTTGCTCGAAAATTAAAACAAGAGAATGACTTTTGAGAGAGTTTAGTAAGAGAATGTATTTTCGGATAATAATGCTCAACGGTCATGGTAAAAGCATTAACACTTAAGATCCTACAGCAATGATGATGTAAAAAGCATAATGCTTTAACGGCCATGGTAAAGTGTTAAGCATTTCAATGTTTCACGCTCTCAATGTTTCACACAATTTTATTATTTTAAAAATAAAATAAAATGATTTCTCGTTCTTATTTTATTATTTTATTAAAATACTATTTTTTAAAATTATCCTATCACCCATTGGTCATTTGATATATTACAAATACTACTTATTTTATTATTTTATTTAAATCCTATTTTTTTTATTATCCTATCACTTATTGGTCATTTAATATATTACAAATCACGGCAATTGCACAAGAGCAGAGAACGGTAGAGAACCTTTTGATTTAAAGACCGAAAATCATCAATTATTAAACATTATTTTATTATTATTTTATTATTATGCCATAGGCTATTTTTTAATTACTTTATATATATGTTTATTTATTAAAAATATCATTTTAATCACCTACTTTACACAAATCTTTATAATTTTAGTCCTTATATCTTCAATTGTCCACAATTCTTATAATTTTGAAGTTGTAAAACAATTTTCATTATGAAAAAATACATCATGTAAATATACTTTCAAAATTTATAATAAAAATATTATAGATACCACAAAAAAGGATTGAATAATAAAATAAACTATTGACTAAATTAATATTTATTATGAACTAAATTTTAATAAAGTTTAGTGACAAAATTGAAACATCAACCGATTTTTCTCTTCTTTTATTTATTTACTTTGGAAAAAGATGTATTAATAGATTATTATGGGCTATATAATATAATAATAATAATCTTTTGAGCAATAATTGCTTACTTTTATTAATTTTTATTATCTTATCACCCATTGGCTGTTTAAAGCCATTGTTTGAGCTTCTGATTCGCTCGAGCAGTGACACATCGAATCACTCTCCAATTGGCTCATCCTTCTCTCTCTCCAACCCATTCCCCTTCGCATCCGAAAAAATTGCGAGATGAGCCCGATTTTGAGTGAAGCAGAACCGAAGGAACTGCGAGATGAGTCCGATTTTGAAGCAATCTTCTCCGACAGCGATTACATTTCCGTTTGTGGCTATGGATCTCTCCTCTCCGGTATGTATGTACAATTGAAGTAATTTTAAATTCATCGATGGTTGATTTCGTGTTATGACTTTGTGAACAATTTGTGAGTTTGATTTCGATTCAGAAAGGAGTGCGCGAAGTACTTTTCCTGAACTGATCAACTTTAGAATTGCAAGATTGAACAATTTCAGACGCGTTTTCGGAATTATTGCTCCTATTTTCTTTGAGCACGGCATTGCTAAACCTGAAACCAAGGTTTTCCTATTCAGAATTTGAGACTCTGTTCTTACTGTTCTATTTGTACTACATTCAATATTGGATACTGAGAGATTTTCTGAACTGAGATCGTTTCGCTTGTTCCTCTTCCATTATTATTCTTTGATTTCTCTTCTAACCAAAGGAATTTGACTATGCGTCTGAAATATTAGGAGATTTCAAGTGTATTTGCGGAGCCTTGTGAAGGAGAAACTATTATCATTACGGTTTTCGAGATTAAGAAATCTGAGGTAACATTAAAACAGAACTGATCTTGATTTTGAATATCAGGAGTAATTTTCTATATCTCGTGTTTGCAGATTCCAGCGTTTATACAGAGAGAGTTTGCGTTTCGATTTCTAACTGTAAGATTACCATACCTCTGATGAACTCTTTATCATCAATAATTTCTGATGAATATACATACATATATATATATATATATTTGATGTAGGTTCTTCCTGAAACATTAGATGGAAAGCTATATCATAAACCAGCGGTATGTGATTATTAAAATTATATCATCACATTTAAAACTCTTTAATTCCAAAAAACATTTAAATTTCAATTAAAAAACATTTGAATTTATAAAAGAATAGTTACTTTTATTTACTTTTATACATCAAATTTAAAATTCTTTAATTCCCAAAAACATTTAAATTTATAAAAGAATAATTACTTTTATAAATACGTCACTTTTAAGTAGTTTTTCAGTTTTCAAAAGAGACTGTTTTAGATTAGAAGGATTTGGTTAATGTGCCTTTTTATTAAGGTCATTGTAATAATTTTTTATTACTTTAAGTTAAAAATATGTTTTTCTTAAAAAAAAATTATATGTTCTTTATTATTCTTTAATTAAAAATATTCAAAAACTTTATAAGATAACAGTTTAGGAACCTTTTAAATTCATCCTTAAAAATCAAGAAATCCACTTTTCAAGCATTAATGGGAATCAAGCATTGAAAATTTGTAACGCGGGTGGTTAACTGTCAATTTTTGTCCAAAATGACTTACACATCTAAATTTAAATCTAAAAATATTTCCTTTTTTTTTTTAATTCCATTCTAGAAAGAATACTTTATTTGATTAAATCTAAAACTCATTTTTTTTATTTTAGTTTCTTTTACAAAATTGATTACTTATATTTCAATAATGATAAACGTTTTTTTTTACTGTTTAAAAAGTGGTTATTTGACTTCTTGGCTTTGTTTTCTTCTCTTCTTTTTGTTGTCTTTCTCTCAATTTTCCCATTCTTCTAGTTTGAGAAAAAAAAAAAACCTGGATTCCAATACGTATTTTCCATGGAGTGCATAAATGGGTGTTATTTGATTTTGATAATCAGTAATTGAGGAAAAGCAATTTAGCACTGAAGTTGTTTCATTATTTTCAAGGAAATGGACATTTTATGACACAACAATTATTTCTAATTTTCTTATTGCTAATTAGTTTTTGGGATGAAACTCATGTTTTTTTAGTAGTTACATTTTAGTGATGGAATGATGTTTTAAATTTACATTTTAGGTGCTTTGTTCTCGATCCACCAATGAGGAATTTTTTCAAGTGAAATGCAAAGGTAATCTTACAAATTATCATGTTTAGTTAAACCGGAATGTACATAAATTATTATGTAAGTCAAAGTAGAAATGCCTAACAAATGAGACTAAAGAAGAAATATGATACTTTCAAATAATTAATTTTCTACTAGATGCAAATTCATAATTTATCTACTAATTTTAGGAAACAAGGACATTTTTCTTCAATATTATGGTCGTCATAGCGTTGATAAGATATGGAGAGATGATATCTTACCTTGTCGTGTCTATCTTCGACACTGGTAAGTAATTTTCAAATGCATTTTTTTCATTATAAAAGCGAATATTTTAATTTTCTTAATCTTGTTGAAGGTTTGTTATTAGAGATATATTAATAATTAGTGTAAAACGAGAGTGTTGAAAAAAACCAATTGTTATGCCATAAAATGACCACGACCTTGAAAGCGTAATTAATTGCAACATGACTCTGATATGCCCAAAGTTAATGAGATAATCTTGATGGAGAAACCCAATATGATCTAAACATCTTTGTAAAAACAAATTAAAAGTAATAAGAGTGCATTTCGACTTTCATAATATACTTTCAAATAAGACATATACAAAACACTTATCCAATGTAACACATGAAACATTATAATTTATACCGTAACAATAATATTATTGTCTTTTTCTCGGACGTGTCATAAGACGATTTGCTATACACTATATATCTATCAAATATACCTGGAATATGATATCAAATATATAACAATGAAATAAATTGCTAAATCCTCATATCACATACAAAAATTTAAAATATTGTTGAGTTAAAAAAAATATAGAAAAGTGAACTTATATATAGTTTATTCATATAAAGCCATGCATATTAAAAAATATAGAAAAGTGAACTTTTAATATATTTGAAGGTTGCATTTAGATTTGGAACAAGATTTTGAATAAAATTAATAAAAACAATTAAGAAAGATGGAAAGTGTTTGTGGATCAAGCCTTCTCCTAATGCCATTATACTTGATGCCTAATTCTTTCAACATACCTTTGTAACAAAGTGAAGAAGCGTTTTAACAAATAGAAAATTTTGCTGTGAAATAACCCCTACTCTAAAATTAATTATAACTAATCATCTAATCTCGATCGGTTGTTTTAAGGGCGTAATTTAACACGATACTGTTGATATATGAGCACTAGTCGAAAAAGAGTTAAAATCAATAAAAAACAAACCTTGTTCAAAGGAAAATTATTAGAGATATATGAAAAATAAAGGGAAAAAGGAATCCATGTTTTACCAAACTAAATACTAATTTATATATAAAAGACATTAAATTTGTAATGGTCAAACGATTTTAAATCCTTATATTTGTAGCAATCAAATAGCTTTAAATCTTGTAGTTCATATGATGTTATTGGTTCTACACAGTTAAAAGATATCTGAACCACGGTTAAAAGATATCCAATGCCAGAGAAATGTAAAAGATACATTTTGACAAGTAATTCTCAATGATTAGTGAAAGAAGTTGTTAGGATATTGATTGTAAAATGAGGAAGTGAAAAATGAGAAAGAGAGTATTTTAGTAAGTAATTTAGGGTTTCGAGAAAAATCTTACTAAGTACCTTCCAACACTTATATTTATTAAATAATTGTGATGTATCTTTGTCAACTTTTTAAGGCTAATTAAAGTAATATTTCGTAGTATTTTAGCTGCAAAAAGTCTAGATGACATTGCTTATAACAACATTTTGGATCATACTTTCCTTGGAGATCGTTGTACAACCATTCGTGAATATTTGGCTACTAATGGCTCGAGCATTATAGAAGAGGAGCCTCCAAAATCCCTAAAGTTTCGATATGGTGGTTGATATTATGAAAGAAAATTATTCAGATGCATTACAAACAACACCTATTTTTTGTCTCAAGAAATTTTATGTCTCTGTAGTTTTATTTCTCATTGTAGTCTATTGAATGTCTCACCAAATTTTTCCTACGTCTCTAAAATTTTCTCTAAATCTCTATTTTCTTTTTCTTAAAATTCTTTGAATGTAATTTTTGTCCATTATCTTATGATATTTTTTTCAATGTCACATGCAATATTTTTAGTAATTGAAATTACTTTTGAAAATGTCTTTAATTAAATTCAAATCGCATGTATAAATATGGAATCAAATATGAAAACAATGTCCTTAAGTCCAATTAGTATCTGTTCTATGAACAAAAAAAAGTAATAAAATCAAATTCAACAAGTTTATTCAATTCAATGATCACGACGAAACAAGGTTAGCATTACCAAAATTTATTAATTTCTTTTTATTTCAATTTAGAGAACATGATGTCTTTCTAAATTCATTGTTAATTTGAGAAATAATGTGATAATTTTTTTGCTCTCCAAAATTTTTCATTCAACAATGGTTATAAGAATGATAAAAAAAAAAAAAAAATATATATATATATATTTAAATTATCACGCACAATATCACTATTACAACCACAGCGACCAACGATTTTTGAAAGCTATTTTGGAAACTAACAGATTTTCGTAATAAACTGGTTTTCTACATTATTAAAAAGAAAATTATTCAACATTGATGACGCCACTGTTCTTGAGTTTCTGATTATCGCGGGCAATGACTGATCGACTCGCTCTCCAATTCGCTCGTCCTTCTCCATCTCTAGGGCTTTCCGCTTCCAATCGCATCCCAATTCCCTCTAAATGTCAGTTTCAGCTTCCATTCCATTTCTCTTTCTCTATTGCACACTCTCCTCTTTGCTCCGGCTCTGGCCTACTCCGGCGAATATCTCCGATCAACGTGTTGTCGAATTCCCTTGTGAATGAAGCAGAACCACAGGAACTGCGAGATGAGTCCGATTTTGAAGCCATCTTCTCCGACAGCGATTATATTTCCGTTTGTGGATTTGGTTCTCTCCTTTCTGGTATGTGCGATTGAAGTAATAAATTGATCATTCCGTAATCTTGATGGTTGATTTTGTGGTGTTTGTGGTCTGTGTGCTTGACTTCTCTATCTCTCTCTTTGTCTATGTAGAGAGGAGTGCGCGAAGTACCTTTCCTGATCTGATCAACTTTAGAGTGGCGAGATTGAACGGCTTTAGACGCATTTTCGGAAATGTAGCTCCTGTATTCTTTGAGCGCGGCATTGCTAAACCTGAAACCAAGGTTTTCTTATTCTTTCAAACTCTGTCTACTGTTTTACTTTTAATAAATCTGATTGGATACAAACAATTTCTGTGAAAAGAGATGTGAGATCATTTTTCTTTCGATTTTTAAGTTTAATTTCTATTCTAACCGTAGGAATTTGGCTACAATGTTTAACGACGTGCTATTCATGTGAATATCAGGAAATTTCCAGCTTGTGTGCGGAGCCTTGCGAAGGAGAAAATATCATCGTTACGGTTTTCGAGATTAAGAAGTCTGAGGTAACATCAATAGCATTTCATGTAGTATAATCGAATCTCAATTTGAAGAGGAATATTTTCTTACTCTCGTTTATGCTGCCTAACGGTGTCAGGTTCCAGCGTTTATACAAAGAGAGATTGAGTTTCGATTTCTAGCAGTAAGTATCTGCTTCCTGTCCACTATCTCGTCTCTGATGAACTCTTTAAGACCAATAATTTCTGTTGATACCATTTGAGATATATATGTATTTGATGTAGGTTTTTCCTGAAACATTAGATGGAAAGGCTTATCAAAAACCAGCGGTATGTGATGATTGATGATTGTGTACTCTTAGGCTATTGATAATTTATTAGTGTTCGATTGATGTTTTAAAGTTGCATTGCAGGTGCTTTGTTCTCGATCCACTGATGAGGAGTTTTTCCAAGTGAGATGCAAAGGTACTCTTAAAAACTTTCCTGCTTGGTTATACCGAAATTTTCATGAACTATTATTAGTAGAAAAGCCTAGGAATTGAGGCCAAAGAAAATGCAACTTGAATGTAAGAATTCCTACTGAATGCTTGCTTATTTCTGCTAATTCCAGGGAATAAGGACATCCTTTTTCATCATTATGGTCGGCATAATATTGATAAGATCTGGAGAGATGATATTTTTCCTTGTCGTGTTTATCTTCGACATTGGTAAGTAATTTCACTATGCATCTTCTGCATCTTCAAGCAAATATATTGCTACATTAGCAACAAGATTCAACATGAAACTGAGAAATAAGACTGTTTAATTTGGTTCAAGGTCTTGGGACCAGCATCACATGCTTCTGTTCATTATGATATTGCAAATGTACAAAATTGTTTGGTTTAGCATATAGATGTTGCTCTAGATCGGAAATGCTATGCTATTGATCTTTGCTCTTGACACATCCATCTGTGTTCTGTTCCCTATAGATTTTAAACCTTAAACAGTCTGTTTGGGGCCTGAGTTGTTATCGTATTAAGTGGTTTATTATATTTTGTAGGTTTTTTTTAGGTGCTCACTATTTTAATATGGATTATAGTACGTAGTAGCCTATATGTGGAGTGCAAATTTTTCTAGAGGATGAGTACGGAAATAAAGAGAAAGAGGGGACGAGTACGGAATAGTAAACACTGCATTAAATGTTGTAACAAAAAGGGTTTTGAAGTGTAAATACTTTAGTTAACTGTATGTTATAATAGTTGGAAACACTAACTATTGTAATTGGAGCCCCGAGCATGGAGTGGGCTATCACCCACTTGAAGTTGGAGGTCCAACCACCACTTAAAAGAGTGTGTGTGCACGCACCAAATAGTGAAAAGTAGAAATTCTAAGTTAATATCAAAGCATGAATATTGAAACGTTTATCTTTTAGTTAATCTTTCCTATTGCTGGTGATGGTAGACTCTTCATTGCGTTGCCTCATAAGTGATTGACGCTATTTAATTTGTAGCTTGCTAGGAATAAAGTAGACAAGTGTAGTTCTCCTTCCATGTAGGACAAGATCAGTGAATTTTCTCTTTTGCTAAATTGTAGCGTATAGAGTTTACTTTCTTCTTAATTGGTTTCTGTTTTACTTTAGCGTCTGATTGAAAATTCAGACATCATTATAAGCTGTTTCTCAACTCTGTTCATAATTTGTTCATATTTTTCTCTAGTATTCTAGCTGCAAAAAACCTGGGTGACAAAGCTTATAACAACTTTCTGGATCATACTTTTCTTGGAGATCGTAGTACAACCATCCGTGAATATTTGACCGGTAATGGTTCAGGCATTATGGAGGAGGAGCCTCCAGAATCCCTCAAGTTTCGATATGACGGTTGATGTTATGGAAAACAAAATAACCGCAATAACTTGTAGATCCTTGAAAGCTTTATGAGGTATGATTAACATATTATTTGTTGGGAAAATTACCGCTTTAGCTCTCAAGTTTGGGAGAATATGTACATTTAGTCGTTGAGCTTTATATATAAGAATAATTGTAAATATAACAATTAAATTCAAAATAATCAAGTATATAGCAATATCTTAAAAGAATTATAAATATAGCAAAGTCTATCAATGGTAGAAGTTCATCGGTGGTAGACTATGTTGTAAGTATTGGTCTATCACCGATAGACTTGGGCTGTATTTATAAATTCTTTTAAATGTTGTTATATATTTAATTTTTTAAAAATGTTTTTGAAAATTTTTCTTTTAATTTTTAACATAATTATGTGATGTTTTAGATTAGAAAATAATCTTAGAGAGATCATATTTTTAAAAAATTATCATTATTAACAATAATAAAAATAATTTAGTTACCTTTTAAACCCATTTTAAAAAAAATTAAGGGCCAAAAACTTTCATTTTGAAAGCTTAGGGGTCAAACACACATGTTCTTCAAAACTTTCCAGAGTTATAAAGGTATATTTCTAAGAAACTGATTTATAGTACTGGAAATAGGTTAAATTGATCATAAAATTTTGTTGTATTTTAATATCCCTTCGATTTAGCATGAATAGGTTAGTGATTTATTCATTTAAAAAATATCAAATGCTTGTTGGAAAGAATTATTAAAATTTTCATGTTCCATTCAAATTTAATTGAAAGGTGTGTTTTAGAACTAGGCCTAATTTTTTTTCCCAAAAACACAAAAAAATAAAAATAAAAAATAAAAAAATAAAAAGGCCAATCATCGTGAATCGGTCTGTCTATAATCACAGTATTGAATTTCTGTAAATAAATTAGTATTTTAATTGATATTTTCACGTTCTTAATTTTGATATAAATCAATATTTCTGCGGTTAAAATAATTTTTAAATATAGCAAAATAATTTTCAAAATATAATAAAATATAACAATGAAACAAACTTAAATAGTAGTCTATCTTGATTCACAGGTAATATAAATATTTTTAAAAGTTTTGTTATCTAAGATAACTTTTAACGCACACAAATTGAAGCATTAAAATATCATTAATATAAATATAATATAATTAATAAACAGGTTTACACATTTAACAATAATAAAATGTTTATTTATTATTTATTATTTTTATTATTTTTTAAAAATATAAGTTGATTTTTATCAAAAATTTCGTCTTAATTTATATAAGATTAAGATGTTGATAAATATTGATATTTTATATCTTGGCTATAACTTATTATCGATTTATAATTTATTTTTAAAAAATAAAATTTAACACACAATTATAGTTGATTATTTGATATGGTTTGTGGAATATAGTCCTTTTAACTTATAACTTATTACCTTACTCCTATCTTGAGCCTCTCATCTTTTTCAGTGTAACAAAAACCTTGAATTTGAGGTTAAAGGATTTGTTATTTCGAAAAATGGTAATCAAGTTCAATGTTTAAAATTAGTATAATGAAATTTGTAGCAAAGTGTACCACAACCTTATTATCACAAAACAACAAAAAACGGTTAAATAATAGATAAACGTAAGTCATGAAGCAAAAAAATGAGCCAAACAACCTCACGAAGAGTAGAGGCAAGAGCTCGGTATTGAGTGCGTGTTAGAGAACTTGGCGAAGTATGGATGAGAAGCCTACTAAATGTCATAAATGGACTTCTTCAAATGACAAACTAATTTTCCACTGCTCGATGAAAGAAACATGAGGTTTATAACTAAGAGGGAGATTCATGAATACTTCTTCGAACAAATCACCATGAAGAGACACACATTCATGTGCAATAAAGACCAATCACCATGAAGAAACACACATTCATGTGCAATAAAGACCAATTGAAAGACACTGCCAAAGTAAGAGTAAATTAGCTAAATAATAATAAATTATTTGTAAAGTAAGAAAATATAATAGGACTATGTTCTAAAATTTATATATAAAAAAATGTAACTAAATAACAATTTTTTATAAAAACATTCAACCCATTGATTTATTTAAAGTAAAATCATTAAGTTTTGGTGTTTAAACCTACTCTATAATTTTACAACCAAAATAGTATTTTAAATTTATTGGGAATATATATATACATAATCATATCATGAATCTGAAATTTTAGTATATTTTATAAATATTTTGGTTTTTTTTTTTTTTTTTTTTTTTTTTTTTTTTTTTTTTTTTTTTTTTGCAATATTTGAAAATTTTCTTGTATATAAGGAATCACTCCACGAGTACGCATCATTTACGCCATTGTTTTTGAGTTTCTAATTCTCGCGGGGAATGTACGATCGACTTGCTCTCCAATTCCCTCATCGTTCTCCATCTCTAAGCCATTTCCCTTCGCTTCGCAACCGATCTGCTCTACGTTTCAGTTTCAGCTTGCGTTTTCTTTCTCTTTCTGTATTGCCCACTCTTTTGTTTGTTCCGGCTCCGGCCAATATCTCCGATCAACGCATCTTCTAATTGTAGAATGTCGAATTCCATTTTGAATGAAGCAGAACCGAAGGAACTGCGCGATGAGTCCGATTTTGAAGTCATCTTCTCCGACAGTGATTATATTTCCGTTTGTGGCTTTGGTTCTCTCCTCTCTGGTATGTGCGATCGAAGTAATAAATTGATCGTTCCGTAGTGTTGATGGTTGATTTTGTGGCGTAGAGGTTTTTGTGTTTGATTTCTCTCTCTGCCAATGCAGTGAGGAGTGCTCGAGGTACCTTTCCTGAACTGATCAACTTTAGAGTGGCCAGATTGAACGGCTTCAGACGTTTTTTCGGACATGTAGCTCCTATATTCTTTGAGCGCTGGATTGCTAAACCTGAAACAAAGGTTTGCCTATTCTTTGAGACACTGTTTAGTGTTTACTATTATTTGTATTATATTTGATTGGATGCAGAGAAATTCTGTTGAAAGAGATGTGAGTTACATGTATGATTAATGGTTGCTCTTCTTCCTCTTCCATTTTTCTTTCCATTTTCAAGTTTAATTTCTATTCTGACCGAAGGAATTTTGTAGTCTTTAATTACGTGCTATTCATTTGAATATCAGGAGATTTCCAGCTTGTGTTCGGAGCCTTGCGAAGGAGAAAATATCATCATTACGGTTTTTGAGATTAAGAAGTCTGAGGTAACATTAACAGAACTTCATGTAGAATAATTGAAACTCGATTTGAAGTGGAATAATTTCTTATTCTTCGTTGTCAGATTCCAGCGTTTATACAGAGAGAGATTGAGTTTCGATTTCTTGCTGTAAGTGTCTGGTTCCTTTTCGTCATCTCGTCTTTGATGAACTAATTTATGATGGTACTCTTCGTGATATATGTATTTGATGCAGGTTTTTCCTGAAACATTAGACGGAAAGATGTATGATAAACCAGCGGTATGTGATGATTGATGATTGTGTAGTCAGTCGCATCACTGGCTCGCTCTTAGGTTACTGTTAAATGTCAATTGCATAAATATATCACATTCATTCTATAGTTATCGATTGATGTTTTGAAGTTACATTGTAGGTGCTTTGTTCAAGGTTCACCGATGAGGAGTTTTTCCAAGTGAGATGCAAAGGTACTCTTAAAAACTATCCTGCTTAGTTATACCAAAATATTTATGAATAATTATGGAAATCAATACGTAAAACCCTAGATGTTGACACCAAAGAAAATGGTACTTTAAAGCAAGAATTCGTACTAAATCCTAGCTTATTTCTGCTAATATCAGGGAATAAGGACATTCTTTTTCATCATTATGGTCGTCATAATATTGATAAGATATGGAGAGATGACATCTTACCATGTCGCGTCTATCTTCGACACTGGTAAGTTATTTGTAATACATCTTCTGTCCAAGCAAATATTTTCATATAATAACAACATTCAGCATGAAACTTAGAAATAAGGCTAATGTTTAATTTGGTTCAAGATCCATTGCTACATCATATATATCTATAAAAGTTGGGACCAGCATCACATGCTTCTGTTGATTATGATATTGTAGATGTACAAAATCTTTTTGGTTTAGTACATATATGCTGCTCTAGATATATCGGGGTATGCTATCGGTCTTAATTATCTCTTACAAGCAAGAAAAAAAATTACATCCCACTTTATTCTATTCACAATAGATTTTAAACCTTTAAAAGAATAGTGAAAGTAGAAATTCTAGATTTTAGATCAAAGCATGAAACGTTCGTCTTTTAGTTAACTTTTCTTGTTAGTGTAGTGTACTCTCCATGGGTTCTTGATAAGTGATACACACTGTTTGTAGCTTGTTAGGAATAAATTAGATAAGTGTAGTTTTCTTTCCATGTAGGAAAACAATCAGTAAACTTCTTCTTTTGCTAAATTGTATAGTTTATGGAGTTTACTTTTCTTAATTGGTTGATCATCTACTTTGGTGTCTTATAGTGTTTTGCTTCTGGTAGAAAAACGGGGATGTATCATTATTAGCTGTTTTTCAACTCTGTTCATATCAACTTCCGGCTTAAACTGACATTTTCCTAGTGTTTTAGCTGCAAAAAATCTGGGTGAAATAGCTTATAACAACTTTCTGGATCACACTTTCCTTGGAGATCGTAGGACAACCGTTCGTGAATATTTGACCGGTTACGGTTCAGGCATTATGGAAGAGGAGCCTCCAGAATCTGTCAAGTTCCGGTATGAGGGTTGATATTGTTAAAAAAAATCACTGCAAAGGCTTATAGATCCTTGAAAGCTTTGAGAGGTACAATCTTAACATACTGTTTTTATGCTGCGCTTGTAAACAATAATTTATATCTTAGCAACAGATTTGAAAACTTTAATGAAGCCAAATCATCAATGATCTATAATATTAAGCTAAATAATTTTGTTTTTTTTCTATGGTTCCACCCTGTTTGAGTGTGTAAACTTAACATGTTGCTTTTGTGGTGTGCTTGTAAACATTAAAAAACCAAACAATTGGTTTGTATACATACACACACACACACATATATATTTTGTAAACTTAATATATAAATATATATGTATGTATGTACATATCCCTTTAGTTTAGCATGGATATGTTATTGATTTATTCCTTAAAGAAAATTAAAAACAAAACATAAAACAAAAACCAAGACCAAAACCAAAAATGGAAAAAACATGATAGCTATGGGCTAAAAACCTTCAGATTTTTTAGGGTTTAGTTCAATTGACATTTGATTCGAGTTGGGTGTTTTAGATTTAGGCTTAACGGCTTAACAAGCTCGAAGCCTTGAAAACCAATTTGTTTGGTTGTAATTGTAGCTCATAACCGGTTTTCAATTATTCTTAATTTGGTTTGATTTCTACACATCGAACATCTTGGATTAGTCACGATTTATTTGCCTATACTATCTTCTCTACCTTGAAATTTACCTTCAACGAAATCCAACATCTTAGTGATACGTTTTCTGGTATAACAGTGAATGTGTAGGAATTTGAAGTTGGGATCTCAACAAATGTTTAGAAGATCATATTTATAAGTAGTTTTTTTCATCAGCTTCATGAGCTTGGAAAAGATGAATATACTATTTATTAGTTACTCGGTGTTTGGAGTGTCTTTTTCCAGATATTGTGAGTGTTCTGCCAATGGAGATTGAATGGTGGCTTCTGCCTGCCATGAAGATAGATGAGCCTGGCATCCTCATTTTGGGATCCAAACGAGGTAAAAAAAAATATTTAGTGTTGTGCGTTACTCGTTACGCAATAGGCAATGGTGGTAACAATTTTTTTATTTATTTCTTTTTTACTAAAAGGTTGTCTGAAGCATTGTTTCCAAAATTATTTTTAGAAATTGCTCTTTAATCTTAAAAAAAAAAAAAAGAAACAAACAAAACAAAACAAAACTGATGATATAAACCTTTCCATTACCCTAAATTCTAACACATATCGTTAGAATTTTGTTTTTCATTTTTATTCATTAATTTTTTTCAAAAATTGCTATATTAATCATCAATTTTTGTTAGTATTTTAAAACTATGTTTAAAAGTGGAATTCCTTTAAATTTTCTAATAGAAATTAAGACTTGAAATTGTAGGTGATGACCTAAACGATGTAGTGATCGATATTTTCGTTTTAGATCATTGTATCATTTTATATCTTAATTCTATCTAAAATTTGGAAGATTCTATACTTCAAGGACATTTTTGAAGAATTTCAAGTTCTTCAAGAATAATATTACCAACTTTGAAAGTACAATGCTATTTTGAAACAAATAAAAAAGTTGGAGAATATAATCCTTACTTTAAATTTAACTACTTAAACGGTAGAAAATATTCCTCAGAATAAAATAATTAACTTATGGGTGGGTACACTGAGGATTGCTTAGAATTGGTCAAATTGCAACGCTTACATGTATTAATACTAAGAAGCATTTTAATCTTATAGATTTTTAGATGCAATTAAATTATTTACATTTCATAATTGCTTATTACATCTTTTTCAAGTTGGTTGATTAATGATTCCATCATCTTTTTGTACATAGGCATATAATGATCATTAATCATTGTTCTAGAGAGACGCAGCTTACTATACAATTCCCTAGGTGTCTCATATATCCCAACTATTTCCTGCATACTCTCATCCTCATCCTCCTGAACTAAATTATCAGAATTTGGTGAGGGAGTCGAAACAATATGCATCGTTTTCCCGGGAGGATAGAAACGAATATTTTCCGAAGCATCTAGAGAAGACAATGGCTTCTCACTGCTTCCCTCGACATCAGTCAACATACTCTCCTCTTCTTCCTTGATCTCCTTGGCTACTGTACCCACTTTGGCTTCTCGAGTATTGGCATCGACCTTTTTCTCCTGTCGTTGCAGTTCCTTCTCCAATTCATACCACAACTCGCCATCTGTAATGTCTTCGACATCGGTCGAGGCGATGATTCTTTCTCCGGTAATGATGTGGTGTCGCTCTTCATCTGTGTCGTGATCTGAACTATCGTCACATGAAGAGCCAAACTCTGGCTTCTTTTTCTTTTCGATTTCGTTAGTTCTAACTTCTTCACATTTGAGTGTGTCGTGATTTCTTTCAGTCATCAGAGGAACTTCAGGCAACTCCTCTGTGGGATTGGATAAAATGTTACCGTTTCTTCTACGGGCGCCCATACAAGACCAGGAAGATAGAGAAGAACGAGTTCTCACAACTGCGCTTTTCACGGCAGCCTAAAAACCAATGTCAATCCCAATGTTAAATCAAACAACAATGCGAGTGAAAGAACAAAGAAAACTATATCTATCTTGATGAAGAGAGAAAGAAACCTGGGTGGTGGTGGAGACTGGGCGGAGGAGGGCACCGGCACCAGCAACCTTAGCTTTGGCAGTAGCAATGGATGGAAGGCGCGAGCCTAGAGCACTTGCAGAGCGATAAACAACATTGAGAACCCTTGTGCGCTCTACCTGATCTCGTAAATCATTCAGCCATGATGATGCTGTCACCTGATCATTAACCAATCGTAACGATAATAATACATACAAGAAATTAGAAAATATGATATTTATACTTTTACAATAATAGATTTTTAAAATTTAACATGTGTGGAACCATTTTATTTTTGAAAGATTATCCTTTTATAAGATTGATGGGTTATTATTCATTCAATGTTAGTTGAAAGAAAAGAAAAACAAGAAAGGGGGGATGCATCTAAAAACCTAAACATAAATAACTTTTTAAGAAAAAGGAAACAGAAATAAATCTTAAAGATAGACAAACAAGGTTGTTAGGGAAAGATAAGAAATTATGCCTATGTCAATTCTAGGAAGGACAAACTGGTGTTTCCAAGCTTACCAAAACAAATTAAAATATTTATAAATTGAGCATTTAGACCAAGGAGTTTGTTATTATAATCTTTAAGTTATTATGGTTGGATTATAATAGTTTATGTTTGGTTTGAATTATAATAATCTTAAGTCAATAAATAAATATGATAGCAAATAATAAAAATGATGAAAATAAAATGGAAAAAATTATAGAAAATAGTAAATATGTAGTAGGTGGAAATTTATAAATAGTATTGACGGTAGTAAGGGAGTGATTATTATGATAAAGAGTTGTTGTTTTCAATACCTCAGAACGCAAGTCGTCAATAGAAGCCGCGGAGAAGCTGGGAACAAGATCTGAACCGTTAATAATGGTAGTGATGAACTGCTTACCCGATTCTGCCAACTCCCATGTCATACAAGCAGCTACACCCATACAAGTAATTGTAATTGTAAATACAACAGGTTGGCCAAACAACAAATTGTATGCAAATAAGTAAAATAATAATCATAATAATAATATAATATTAGCAAAAGGATGTAGTAATAAAATACACGTCAGAAAAGAAAATTTTATGATATCGAAAAAAAAAATAATTTAGTTGATGAAAGAAAACCCTAAAAAGTGTGCGGACATTAAAGTTCATCATCAATTTTCTAAACAGTGGCAACACCTACTCTTTTTCTCTATATAATTTTAATAGTAAAACACCTCCTTATGGTTGACAATGTCGGTAGACATTAGGTGGTTGGATCATAAATAATTTATGAGGGAGTTATAGAGGCAAATCCAAATCCGTAGCATAAAAATTTCCATCAGAAATGTTCAAACATTCTAACCCCATCCCACCGACATACAATCAACAATCAAAATATTTGCCGATATAATTGTGAATCAAACATCGATATCAGTTAATATGAATAGCAATAGTAATAACAATATTCATATTTTGAAGAAAAATATTTAATTATTAATTTACATAAATTTTATAATTTTTTTTGTTATAGGAATATTTTTTCATATTAATATATTGTCATTGTATTTATAATTAATATAGGCATGAGGCTAATCCAACCCATTTATCTGATAAAAGTAGTCAATTTATGGATATTTCAAAGAAAATTGTTAAAAGCAGTGAACAAATCTATTCTTATGAACGAAGAACCATTGGAAGAAAGCAACTACTAAAGGAAAACGGTTGTCAAACATGGATGCAATGCAACACAATGCCTTGCTTTTCTTAGAAATCAAAACCATTAAAACAAAGAATATTAAGGGATATTTGGTTTAATTTTTCAAATTCGAAAACATTTCTTTCTAAAGTCAATCCAAACATATCCTAAATTTCGCAAGATGATAAAAGAAAAAGGGAATCTGAACGAAGGAGGAAGTTGGCAAACCTGGGGCAAATGTGATGCAAGTGCTAGAGGAGAACTCCGTTTGCTCTCGAAGAATATATGTTAATAAAGCAGCGGTTCCACCACCAAGAGAATGACCAACAATCTGAAATATCAAAATCTAAGAATTAGAAATGATGTCCTTTACATGAAAAGTAGATAAAGAATAAAAATCAGAGTATTGTTCTTGATTTTGTAATTCATAAGTACTTAGTATGTACATCTTCTTTTTAGCATAGGTTATCTTTTACTTATTACTTCGACTTTGACCGTCTTAGAAGTCTCATCTTAAACTAGGAAAGATCAGGTGGATGATGATGATATATCTTTTCATGATTTAAATTTAACCTCATCTCATCGTCATGCTTATGTTGAAGACAAACAGATAATCATTTCTTGGAATATGTATGCATCAAAAGTGTTTTCACTTGAAGATCTTAACATCGTTCTTGTTACACATTAACTTGGTTGTCAACCTGTAAGTGCCGTTTTGGGTAGAAGTACCAATTGAGTCCCAAATGGCATTCCTAGTGGCTGCAGGTTAAGTTGAACAGGTTCTTTCCTCCAAGTTCCAAGGATTCAATGGATCTTCTTGAGTCCATGCTTATAAAAACCTTTGTTGGTTTTGTTTGATTGTTTCTTTTCAATATCCATGGTGTCAAGGGCTAGCTTGCGTGTACCTAACCTAAACTATTCTCACAAATTACTACCGGCCTCTACTACAGTACATTTGGAGGCCACCAACCTAACTCCGTTCTCTCTATGTCCAGTCTATTGGTGGGGTTTTAGTCCTAGGAATTCTCTTGCAATTACAACATTGCTTCAAAAAAAAATTTCAATCTTAAACGAGTAGCTTCCTTTTAGTTTCTAAGGAGCGGGTATATCTTTTGTTGCTTCTCTCTCTCTACCCCCCCATTAATACTCTTTCATTTCTTACTAAACAAAGGTTCCTAAACAAATAATCACCAACCTCGCTAGCCAAATTTATTAAAAAATATAACTAAACTTTTTGAAACTAAAAGATCTGACGATTAATAAAAAAAAATCCACAAATAATAACATAGTGCATCTCAGAAACATGGGGGGGGGGGGGGAAAAAAATTAATAATTTAAAAAACAGAAAAAAAAAAAAAAAAAAATTGAGGAAAAAAAAAAAATGGGGGGGGGGGGGGAATATAATTTATCAATTCGAACAGCAGTACAATACAATGAAAATATTGTAGGCAAAACAGAAGTTTTCATCATCCAATAGAATCTGATTGATAGAAGGAGACGGTATAAGAAAGAATAATGAAGTAATTGAGTTTATATGCGTATAGATAGATTTAGAAAACCAAAGAAGGTAAGAAAATAATGTACCTTTATTTTGTAGTCGGGAAAATCATCAAGACCTTTGAGTAAGAAAGGAGTGCTTAGCTTCGCAATCCAACGAGCTGCAGCAACCATCCCAAAGTGTGCATATCCTAGAACTAGATTACTTATCCCACCATCATGTAAAACTGAATGATGGAAAGGAACCACTGCACCAGTTACTGCTGTTAATGTATCTTTGATACTATGAGTACCCCGAATCAATAGAAGGAAACATTTTGAACTACTATCACGAATTATTGTAAACGCAGGCTTCAAAATCTGCAGTTAGTAAAGAAAGTACTTAAAAATGATGGTAAAAAACTCAACTCAAATAAAGAATTCTAACCAACGGAAACAATAAAGGTTAGAATTTATGTAAGTACTAAAACTCAGCGCTATCATAGAAGAAGATATTCAGCTACAATAACTCGTTTTTGTTTTTAGAACTCTATTCAAGTGTTTCTCTAAAAATTATAATTGGGAAATTGGAAAGAAACAAGCATAAACTTCAAAGAAAAAAACAAAAAATGAAATCGTTAACATGACCTTATTCGCAAATCGCAGTACTTTTCATTTAAATGAACAATAAAATTCTTGATCAGATTCCAAAAACAAACCAACATGTTTCTCAAAAAGTAAAAACTACATCTGAAACTTGAATTAGATTTTGAAAGCACCCTTGGAATAGACAAGCCAAGAACTCTAGGGGTTGAAGTAGTATTTATAAACTTAATTCTCAAAAATGAAAAATGCAAAAGCAAATGATCATGAAACGAAACTTTTATTTATTCTGACTGAATTTGTTAGAATGTTAACAACGCAGTTTTCCTAGGTGAATATCAATAATGCTATTGAATCAATATATGAGAGAAGCAAGGACAGAATCTAAATACCCCTGCTTTTGGTTTCTGAATAAGCACTTCCTCCTGAGAATAGCCGGCAGATTCTAGAAAAATCGGAAACGGTTTCTTAGAGAAAAGCATGCAGAAGGTGAGCAACCGCAAAAAACTCTTCAACTCTGCGATAATTTTAGGACCTTTAAGTTGTACACTGTCGTTGCCGGCATACACGTTAGCAACTTGTAAGTTACCCTACACAGTAACATCGATAAGTCCAAATTACAAAATCTAAATGATCTCAGAACTGAAATCAATTTCAAGTTCCGGTAAAAGGAAAGTAAAAGAAATCTAGAGAACCTAAATCAGTAACGATAAATTACGACATACGAAAATTTTAAATATACAACAACGTCCTCTATCCACATTCAAGAAATGGACAACCAAGCCATTGCATGCACGTCAGATAGTCAACGATAGTCGTGGCAGAGTAACGACAACGCTTAGTCCACAACACCTCATTACTAAAATCTTTTCGTATGCGGTACAAAGAAAACAAACAAGCATTCAAAAATGAACAAACATGCAACAAAAGAAAAAAAGAAAAAAAGAAAAAAGAGAGACAGAAAAATCTAAAACAGTCGGAATAAATCAGTGCATGTCAAGTATCTTAATAGATCAAAAAGAAAAACAACTTCCTAAAGTCCACATTCACGAAATGAGAGCTCTAAAACCGAGCACAATTGTGCGTAGTTCACACTCTTGATACGAACAGAACTAAATTGACATAACCTCGCTGAATTCAGACTCGAAATATACGTAACGTCATGACCAAATTCACTCCAAAGTTCTAGCACAAGGAAAACAACTGGCATTCGCAAACGAAAAACCAGAGAACAAGCAGCAGAGAAGATAAAACAGGAACAATAAATTACGGCAAACCAAGACTCATAATAAAAAACAACGTCCTTATGCACACAAGAATGAGACTCTCAAGCTACCATCGGAATGTTGCCTATGTTCACACTCTCGAAACGAAACCAAACGCAGAAAAGAAAAACAAACAAAAGATACCACAATCGAATGCACGTCGTCCAGTGAAAGATCGCGAACCATGTCGGACAAATCGAACAAAAGGAAAATCTAAAGGAAAAACAAGCGCACCTGTCTCCTCATCAAGTAATTAATGCCAAATGCCAAGTCGCCGATCGGCCATTTGCCTAAGGTCTCGGAGTATGTAAACCTAAGAGTCTCCGATAGAGTAGTAATTGTCTCAAACCACGTCGCCGGCGCCTGAGCCGGCCTCCGAGAGATCCTTCTCCTACACGATCTTATCGATTTAGACAAATTACCACTCCGATCATCCTCATCACCTTTTGCTGCTAATCTCCGGCTCAGAAAGTAATAAATAATCAAGGCGGCTCCCGCATAGGTTGCCATTGCACCGGCCGCCATGGTATCGAATTATGGAGATCGAAACCTCAAGAAAAAACCATCAAAATCGAAGTGCGATGAATTTAACACTTCAAACAATAACCGCAAATCTGAGAATAATCGAATGCGAATGAATCTAGGGCTTTGAGAATTGGTGAAGTATAAGGGAGAGATAGAAGAAGAAGAAGAAGAAGAAGAAAAAGAATAAAGAAAGAAGAAATTCAGGAAGATGGATATGATTCCTAAAATCTGGAGAGATTTTTGCGATTGTTTGGAAGAAAAGCAGAGATAAATCTTTACTTGGCGTCTGGAACGATGGTAAGGGTAGTTTCGTCATTATAAAAATATGCTCGGTGTTTGGGTAACGAATTACGATCGCCTAAACCAAATAAAAACGTAAAAATAAGTTGTTTGACTATAAAGTCAAGGATATTGGTTTTTCTTTTTTTCTTTTTTTCTTTTTCTTTTTTTTTCCCTCGCTCTTTCTCTCTCTCTTCTTTTCCTTTTCTCCGACGAAAAATTGGAATTAATCTTTAATATTATTTTTTAAATAATTTCCTCTTTAAAATATGATATTTCTAATTAAATTAGACAAAATACACAAACTAATTTGATTTAAGCTCTTGATATGCTTTAGATTTTGAAATTTATTTAGGGTTTAAAATCCTGGATTTTTTTAAATATTGCAAATTTTGAAATTTTTTATTAGAAGATATACATTTTCAAAATATTTAAAAAAAATTGTTTAAGAAGTTCACAGGTTAAACAAAAACATTACATTTTTTAAAAATAGATATTCATAAGTACCTACCAATTCAGTATAAACTTCCCAATTTTATGCTCTTTATATATATATAGTATATACACATACATAAAAATAGAAATAATAGAATACTAAAATTAGTTTGATAGTAAAATTGTTATCCAACCCTCTCTAGACATAGTTCAAACCTCACTTCTTATATTTCTTTTTCAAATTATTTTTACCGAATTATAAAATTTACGTCAACAAAATCTCCAAAATTGACCTTTTTAAAACAATAATCTATGAATTATAAGGGGCAGAAAAAGAATAGATTAAAAATTCTTGTTAAATAAATCTCAAATTAGATATCATGGTTTAATATACTCATTGTTTTTTAATAAATAATTATTTATATAAATGAACAACTTAATCGTAACTTAACAGTAATTGACGTTTACTTTTTTTTTTTTACATAATTATTTACGTTTAGACTAATGAATAGAGATAAAAGTGAGAAATGTTTGGTGATGTAAGATAAATGGTTTTTTTGTTCACAAGAGGAAATGGTGTGTAAAAAAATAACATAGGACAAATAGAGGTTTCAATTTCTTAATAAGTAATGGAATGATTTATAATAATTAAACAAAAAAAAAAAGAATTGAAATACCACCGAAATAGAATAAAGTATTGAAGCCGCAAGTGGAGTGGCCATTACATTATATAATTATAATAAAAGTGTTGAAATGTAAAATGGATGGATGAAATTGGAGAAGGGCAAAGAGAAAGCATAGTGACAAATCTCAATAGCTGTCCGTATTTGGATCGGAGCTTGGGGAGGAGGACCCACTTTGAAACCTTGGTAGTTCCACTTTGAAAAATGCTGCGATATAGACTTTTATATATGTGTGTGTGTGTATTTAAAATATAGAATAAAAAGATTGTTTTTTCTGGTCACGATGTGTTAGGAATTTGACATTGTAAATAAATGTTAAGAAAATATATTTTGTGATGTGTATTTAATGAATTAAAACATACGTTTGTTTGATATAAAATTAAACAAAATATCTTTAAAGAAATGTCCATATAGTTCTTTTTTAAGTATAAATAAGATAATTTGTATGATATATTATCTTATCTTGTATATTGAGCACTATGTGCTGCATTTTCATTTTATTTGTAACCACAGAAAATAATAATTTAATAAACCATATTATACACTATGTATATTTTCTATTTTCTATTTAAAGCAAGAAGTATATATATAAAATAAAGGATGTTTTATTAAGAATAATAAAAAAAATACAAACTATTTAACGTCATGGCAAAAAAAATTTCTAAATAGAAAAAATTCACTCTAGTATAAATATTTTATTCACTTTGTCACAAATAAAATCTTCTAAAATAACGTAGAAAAATATTAATTTAAAAAAATATTGCATTAAATAAGTATCTAACTGGAATTAATAAGTAAAAAACAAAAGTAGATTTAGAAAACAATGCTAATTAAAAAAATTGAATTATTTTGAAATAATGGTGGAAAGTGAAATAAAAGTGTACCATTGGAAGACCTGTTTGTATATTGCTTTACTTTTATTCTTTCATTGCTAAATGGGTTTGTCCATCAACTTGGCATTCAAGTCACATAATCATAGTTTACATAGAAATTTCATGTCCTTGTCTAAAAGCAACAAATTCTTATCTTAGGATAGTCAATTGATTATTAGCATACACTTTCGATTATAAGTTTGTATCCTCCACTTTATATGTTTGAACACGAAACGAAATTTTTTTTCTAGTCTCTATGTTTCATACAACTTTCACTTCATTGCATATAATTTTGTCAATTTTTTTAATTATATTGTTACAAATGCAACTAAGTCACGGACTCTAGGGTGTTTGTGGAATTGTCAATGAAAACATAACAAGAGTTATTGAAAATTAGAAGAATGCAGAACAAAAATGAAATCATAAATAGTATAAACGATTTTATATAGACCTTGAATAAAAACCCCGATCATGATGAACTTTGTATTCTGACTTTTACTCAAAATACTCAATCCAAATAATGCATTCCAATTTCATTAGACCCTCTTGACATTTGACGAAACACAAGGGAAAAAAGAGGTAGGCTCCCATCATTAAATATTATTAAAGAAAACAAAGGATAATCATAAAACTTTAACAATAGGCGCATGGATACCTACCGAGGAACAGCAGAGGGGACAAGTTTGAAAACTATAATTTGTATGTTAAAAGGTCACATTCATAAGTTCCAAAAACAATTTTTAGATTTACTCAAAAAAAGAAGAAAAAAAAAAGAAGGTTAGAATCTTGAATGCTTTTGATTTATTTTATTTTGGTTTGAATAAAGTACATATTAAATTTGGGCATTAATTTTTAATAGGGTAGAAGTTTCTTCTCCGAGGTTTACGAGCAGTTTCGTTTTTGTTGTGATAACATTATCTAAAAATTTCCCATTAGAATACTGACTTAAACCATTGGTTTGCCGGTTGTTGGTCCTTCGTTTTTAGCATTAATTATTTGAGATTCTGTGACCATATCTTTTGTTATTTTATACATTCAACATTATTTTAGCCCGACGACTGTATCACAACTTACTACTTGATGAAATCAATTTCACAATACAATATATGTATTGATTTAGAAAGTTGAGTTTATACTCATGTTAACAAATAATTCAGCTAGTTCTGTGTTCAATCTTATTACCTAATTAAAATCTGTTGATGTGCACATATGTCAACTGGACAAGCTGTATTTAACAAGTTATATGCTCTCAATCACAAAATATAAAAAATTTATAACCTCATCCCACTTTTTTTAACTAAAAAACCAAAGATAGTTGAGTTATGGTAAATTATACATTTTTCTCCTATTTGCTATATTTGTCAGTTTGGTAGTTGGTTTTATTGATTTGTCAATTCGGTTTCCACAAAAACCAATTTCAGCATTGGGTTGAATTCTCCTAAAATCGATGTCGATTCAATTCGGCATCGATTCTGGCGAGAACTCTCTAGTTGAGGGGAGAGAGCACAATATTCAAAGAATTGAACATAAATCTATTACTTCAAAGCAAAAGATAACTATTAAACTGGCTGAAAGTTTTGAAACGTCTAATCGGTTTATAAAGAACGGGGTCTACTTGCAGGGTACAATTCTACCACAGAAGTTAGACCCAACTCCAGAGATAACAATTCAATAGATATGCTGTAGTTTAACAGTACCTCTGGGATGTGGATGTTTATGAGGATTTGATTTCCTTTCATCAGACAAAATTGGGATCTAGCTTTTGTTGGCAGACATCTTCGAGTCTGGGATTTTGAGTACACCTTCGTCTATCAAGGACTGCAATTCTACTCTCGCAATCTCACGAACACTAGAGTTCGAGGATTCCAGGAAAGCTTGAACTACCTTACAGCTATAATTTCACAACAAGAAAATGTGTCAACGTAGATGATAAAATTAATCACGAGATACTGGTCTAGGAGTAAAAACCAAAACCGCAAAGTGGTAGAGTTGGTTTAGAACATACTCAACATCTAGAAGGGTTCGGTAACACTTTTGACATGGTCGACAATAGACGTATTAAGCTAACTTCAAGATCCAAAATACCAAAATATGGAAAAATTTATAACCAACCTGTGGCCTTGGGCCCACATTTTGGATTTGCCTTCAAGTGCTTTGTTCCACAAAGTGAGGGCAAAAGCAGGGCAGTCCAAGATTAGCTTTCTTATTGTCCTACTAGAGTGGAAATTTTCAAAGACGTGCTCATCTCCTGAGGCTGCGTCTTCGGATTTAGGCTCAGCTGCAAGTGAAGCAATAGCTTCATACAAAGCACTCAACTTTTCACCCAATTTTGATTGCAGAATGCCATCAGCACCCCCAGTTGTAACCTGAATGCAGGCAGATGAAGTAAATCCAAACAACTAACTAGACATAGAGTTATCTAGCTTTAGTATAATATACCTCGTACAGTACTTCACGGCCAAAATTTGACATTAATATTTCCCCAGCATCGTTGATGCATAAGTCTACAAGCTTCTGTAAAATGTAAAACTTTCCAATTCAACGTGGGCAGGTTACTGAATGTGATAATACAAACTATTTATGCAGCATGATTAAAGCAATGGAAGAAAGTATAAAGTTGCCAGTTCACGGTTCCTGGAAACTATCAATACTACCTTCTGCTCTTCAAGGATAAATTGATTATTGGTTTTTTAAAGCTTTGTCAATAAGTTGATAATTGGTTCCTGGAAACTAGCAATATATTCTTCTGCTCTTCAAGGATAAATTGATAATTGGCTTCTTAAAGCTTTATCGACGCATCGATGGTGGTTCATGACAAAGCAAAAGTATGTATATTTTTTATATACAGGTTTCTCTACGAGAGGGATTTCTCTATCCCTGCTGTTAGGGTGTTCCTCTTATCATTTCATTTTGAATACATCTTGTCATCTATAAAAAAATAATGACACAATGTGGAAACAACGAACCTCAGCGAGCCCACTATCCACCAACAACTCATGCCTTCTGATAAGTGGATCTTTTTTACCACCCTCCACAACTTCAGAGCCCTCAGCAGAAACCTTGCTTCCATCAGCTTCACTTTCTTTTTCACCCGTGTCATTCTCCACCTTCTCTTCAGCCTTTTCATCTCCCGACTCACCCTGAGAAGAAGGTACAGTTTAGTTATAATGTTGGCAGTTTGCACCAAAAGTAAGAACTAGTTGTGCAAAATGAAATGATTGACGGCCATTAAATACCTTGTTGCAAAGAGAAGGTATTGATGAATTTAAAGAAGCAAGATCGTCAGGACTGAAGTAGCGTGAACAGTTTGGATGCAACAGTTGCAGTAATACACGCCTTCCATTCTGAAATTGAAATTGAGCAAAGGAAAAAGATCAAAGAAATGGCTAGCAGGGAAGAACGGGACTAGAGAAATGGTCACCTCGATATGGAAAGTGAAGGAAGAGAAGAATAAAAACCTTGTCTAAAATGAGCTCCTTCAAATCTTTTTCGAGCTCCTTGATGATAATCTGAAATACATGAAATTTAACTTACAACATGCATGAAAATACAATAAACAGAACAATAATTTGGAAATATTGATTAAGTACTAACCTTCCTAATGAGCTTTGTATCATCAACAACTGAGATGATGCACACAAGCACCTAAAAGAGCAGAAGAGGAACCTCATGAGAGCACTTGTTTTATTGGTTAAGGAAGACGTAATGGTACAAATGTCGTCCCCAACTTTGTACATGTGATTGGTGGCAATACCCTCACATAGGTGGATTCACAGCCAAAAAAAGAAGAAAAAGAAAAAAAAAAAGAAAGGAAGAAAAACATGGAACAACTCAATGGTCTAATGTAGCACAATTCTAAGTAATTTGAACTTACTTTATGCTAATGGTTTCTACTATAATCCATAAACTTGAGGATAATAATTAATACCTATACACTTGGTATTCATATGACATAGGATCAAGAACGTAAGTGGGATTCTAAATAAATAAATAAGAAAGAAATCAAAGAAACCTAATCAACCAAGTTGGTTTATCATGTTAAAATTGAATTTGCTGATTTTTTCTTTAGTTCATTCAGTTCAAATTTGTCGACCACTGTGAAGTCAGCATAGTTTTGTATTTGTCTTAAACTGATAACTTTTTTATATCAGCTGGTATAGAGAAATCAGTGAAGTTACAGAAATTTATATAACAAGGTTTAGTAAGCACGGTTTAAAAACTAATGCTTACCATACTTGCATGTTGCTCATGCGCTATCTTCTTCATATGGCCTTTCATTCCCTTGATGCTTTTCTTTCTTTCCTGAGGTAATGAATCCAAGACAACAACAAACTTGTTCAGTGTTAGATATGTTATAGAAATTAGGTAGTTTGTTCGTTTTGATTTTAAGATACAAGAATTAGATTAAAGGCAAACCTTTGCACTGCCATGTTTTATGCAAAGTATACCGATCCTCGATCCATCTTTAGTGTGAATCATTCTAACGAGAAGTGAACTGGACAACTGTTGGATTACATCTGCGGCAGATGTCTTCCAACAAAATCATTTAGGGAACAAAGAGAGAGATTTAGAAAGAAAATATAACTCCTAAAGAAATTTCTGATCAGTTCTTAGTAATAATATTGAACAATGAAAATCTCAGAACACCTTATCAGCTACGGTAAAGTATTCCACCAGCACCCTATGTATGATAGAGTGGTCAACTATCCCTTTTTCCAAAATTGGTTGGATAACCGATATCATGTGTCGTGAGACTGAAGCTTTCTGAATGTCCAATTTTGAAATTATATCTACTAACCTGCACGATAACATAATTCCATTGGAGAGTCTGCCAGAGAAAAATACAAAATAACCAAATTTGCCAAATACTTGAACCTGCTCTCTTTCACTGAGACCAGATCCTTAAATAACTGAAGTTCCAATGAATAAAGTTCCTGTAGAAGAGTTTGCTTCTGCGCTGCATTTGCTAAATGGTATGCATGTTCAACAACTGCAAAGAAAATAAAATACAACATTAACAATGCTGTAGCTACTATTCAAATGCATGTCCTAGTTGCATCACTTATAGAAAAATGTTCACTTACAAAAGCAACACCATAAAGACCAAAAACTAATTAGATGAACAAGTACAAATTAAAAGTTCAGTAAATAAATGAATCTACTAATTCATAAAGATAAAAGAAAAGAAAAGGAAAGAGAAAAAACAAAACAAAACAAAATCAGAGCATGGAAACATTAACCCAAGAGAATGATGGGATGAGAGCGAGATTTTACAATTCCAAAAATAAAATAGAGTTGTTTATGTGATAAGTCATGCAGTAAATCTTAAAGGTTGAAGTAATTGGATGAGCAGCACCAGAGAAACTAAAAAAGTACCTAAAGATCCAACCATGTGACGAAGAAGAGAAGCTACGTGGCCACGTAAAGATGAGATAAACACTGCCAGCTGCTTTTTCGAGGCTAAAAACACAACATATGGAAAATTATTGATCCTATATGTATGTAATAATCTCACATCACAAAGTACCTTGCTTAGAAGAAATCAAGGAGAAAGAGATGGAGGTGATAAGATAAAAGCATACATACCATTGTCTAACATTTTCTTCACCAGATGAACTGCATAAGTGTTGCACGCAAGAGTAAGAAAATGAGGCTTAAGTTCCTCAAACACTGCATCTCTCTCAGTATCTGTGCAGTGTTTAACACACGTCTACAGCAGAAAACCAAAAATAAGTCAAAGTGTACAAAAAGAAATATAAATCTGTGAAGAATAAGAGTGATATTGCATGGAAAATTCACCTGAAGCACACGAGATGATACGTGGGAACCTGCTATTTCAGGGATCTTTCCCTTCATGTTATCTAATGCTTTACTTATCAATCTGAAATTCAATCATGAAACTAGTTATGTAAGAAAAGAAAAATCGATGATATGGTTATTCATACTTGGATCTATCTTCTTTAGTGATATCACGTTTCCTCATTTCCTCCCATAGATGCGCAAGCTCCTGTACACAATCAATGGTTAAAAGCATGGAGGATTAAGAAAAACTTAGCCTACCCATCATTGGCTCCTCAAAACCTGTAGTTAAGTTTATGACTTTGCAATAATTATTTAATGAAAAATGACTAAGTAACTGAATTATGCATTTAAGTGAGAGAGAGGAAGAGGAGGAAGAAGAAGGAAGGAAGGAATATAGCTTGGTTTCAACCGCTTACACGCCTGTCTGAAAACACCATTCACATAAATGTGCAGTGGTGATAGGGAGGGAAATATAGCTTAACCAGATTTTAGCAGTGAAATGGCATATTTTAAGCAGCTGCTCAAGTTTACCCTCAGCACCAACTAAAGGCTTCATGAATCAATGGAGAAATATGACTAATCAAAGTTGCGAAATTTACATGTTCCAAATCATAATGTCGTTTCCTTTTCTTCTTCCTAGCCTCTGCAAGTTCCTGATGGAATCAAAAAAGAATACTTGAGCAATTTCCTTCAAGGAAAGAATTGTTAGAATGCGATAGCAATTAGTCAAGCTCAACAAATGCAAAAAATCAGCCAATATCATTCAATAGAGTGAAAGTGAAACTATAAAACAGGAACAAACCTTAGCTTGGACTCGACGATCTCGATTTGTGGCTGGCACCGAATTCTCCTTTCGAGCTTCTACTTTTTCAACATTTGATTTGAAATGCTGATTTTCTTTCTGTTTGTACGGTTTGAAGGGTTTACCCACAGTCCCCCGGCTGGGGGATTTTAAAGACTTATTGACAACAAACTTCGGTTTCTTCGAAATGGAGCCATGAGAGGAGCCCTTGTTGCCCGAAATTTGCTTTCTCTTTTTGGGTTTACTGTTCTGTTGGCTCTTCGGTGCCATTAGAAGACTTGACGTCTGATTTTAAGGCTGAAGCTGTTTTTTCTGATACAAAGGAATTTGATTAGGAGAGGAACAAAAGGGTTTGGCTGTGAATGCGAGTTGAATTACTCCAGATTTACATTAGAAATTCCAATCTTTATAATATTGATTCCGTAAAGTTCAATTATCGTAATCAATACTTTATTTTCCTAATGCCTAACTATTACGAACATAGATTAAAAGAGAACTGGATACCAAGATAGATTACTTCAACTGATTCTCGGATAAACAGAGAGAGGAAATGCCGGAAGCTTCATGGTTGCAGAAACAATACAATTCTCAGCAGAGAGCAAAGAGAAAAACATATAATCAAAGCTTCGATTGACAGAAATATGCAACCAATCAATAGGAAGTGGGTAATAAAAGGCGGTTCGAAAAGTCGCAAATTCACGCAAGTTAAGAAATCAAAATAAATTTAAAAATAAAATAAAAAAAATCAAAGGAGCTCCTCTATTCTTTCACTAAACAAGTTGCGAGAAGAAACACAGATATGGAGATTGAGAGAGTACAAGTAACTGAATCGAATAAAGCGTAAAATAAGTACATACACGCTAGGAGGAAGGCTCCGGTGGCACGATCGGAAGAAAAACGGCGGTGGAAGCACTGAACGGGTGAGAGTGGTAAACGGCGGCGGCGACGCTGAGCTTGCTGAAAGGGAGGAGGAGGAGAAGGGGTGAAGAAAGATGAAGAAGAAGGGGGAGCACGTGATAGGTAAGAGGACGGTGCAAGGGTTTATGACGATAAAAGGGTTTAGGTTTCTCTTTCTTATTTACAAGTGTTTATTGACTTTAAATTAGAAGAATGATACAATTGTCTTACAATGTATTGTTTTTTTTTTTTAATCCTAAGTGGAAATCTAACATTTATGCTCTAAATCGGAATATAGTGTCAATTTCAATTGAACTAAGCAAACTAAGCTTATATTGATTTTTTAGCTCGACTTTTACGTAATATTTATAGTTTTAAATTGGAAAAAATAACAACCATAACTAAAAATAGTTACTTATATGGTTAAATGGGTGTGTTTCACTTAGGTTTTATTTACAAAATCAGTAATAGACATTTAATTCAAATGATATAGCTCTAAACATTTGTAACATTTTCGTAAGTAAATTGCAAAACACTAATTTTTCGTATTTTTTGTTCTTTAAATAATTATATTTTGAGTAAAACTACAATATTCGTCGTGGTATATAGTAAATTTAATGAATTGAATGCTTTGATTTTGATTTTGTTATTGGGTAAGATTGGAGTATATAGTTGTTTGATAAGTGGATTGTTTGACGATAATAAATCAAACAAAAAAAATGGCTTTAATAGTTTTGCTCTCTTTGAAATATTGCATAAATATAATCCTCAAAACATTTTAGAATTTCTCATATTTTTTTCTTGAGAAAGCTCCAGATTTTATTATTTTTTTTGCTTAACGAAGTCTACAAATTTTAAGAGAAAATGAAAAGAATATATGTCGTTTATTTTTCGACCCGTATGACGTTTTTTTCTTCTTCTATTTTTAGATTTATAAACTGATGTGTTCCGTAACTAATTTATTTACACTTCATGAAATAAAAGGTATTTGCAGAAATAATAATAATAGAAGTAGTGTTATTACATTTTATAAATTGTAAAAATAACAAATTTAAAAACGAACTCCAGTCACCTTATTTTATAAATTACAAATGATCTGGATAGCTATTTGATTACCTTTTGATAGTTATCTATAGTCTTTATATTTGTCATATTTATACTATGCAAATAATAAGGTGCTATAAGTTTTTTTTTTTCATTTAAAACAAATTTAGTAAAAGACAAAATTTACTACTTGTAAAATAGTAACTATTTGACAATTGAAATTTTTTTTTTTTTAAACTAGTTACTGGTTTTTATTTTTAATATAAAAAAATGGTGAGGTTAAAGAATGTGTGTTATATTTGAGATGGGAGAGAAATTTTAACCTAAGCTTCCAAGTTAGATGCTAAATTGCTAATATAAGATTTACTTAGAAAGAAAAATGCTAAAATAAAAACCAAATGGAGAACTTAAATTTCTTTAGAGAACAAATTAAAGAAAACAATACAATTACGTAAACAAGAAAGTTTAGGGGAAAAAAAGAAAAGAAAGGAAGAAGCGTAAACCTAAACATCTAAAACCCTTTACATTTTCCTATCACCCTCACGTGCTTCAGCTTCTTCTTCTCCACGCCGGCGTCTCTATCCCTTTTAGCAGTTCAGCGTCGCCGTCGCCACTCCGCCGCTCGTGCTGCCACAGCATATCTCCTGGTGGGTTGCATTGAGTTTCTACTCTCTTGTTGTTGGCCCTGGTACTCTCCCAATCTCTGTCCACGTCTTGTCTCTCACTCGAAAAACTGAAATCAGGAACTGTCCAATGAAACAAAGATGTTGTTTTTAATTTTATTATCATTTTTATTATTATCTATACCAATATTAGAATAGCAAGCAAAACAAGCTCGGTTGGTGCAAAGAGGGATTTCCCTTGCTGCCTTTTGATTTATTACTTTGATCATCTGCACGTCTATTTGGTCTCTACTGAAAATTGCCTTGCTTATCTTCCAAAGCACTATCCACCGTGAATTTCCTGCATAGCCGAAGTCATGTTATCCAATTATCGTTTAATCTCGAACTTCTTAGAGTTGTTTTGATTGACAGAAAAACTTCAACCATAGTTGGGAAAGAGACAATGAGTCTTTTTTGGAACTGGGATTCTCTCTATCATGTTGATCAATCACCAATGATATTTTGAATTTACTTGAAATAAGAGCCGTCTATAACCTTTAAGGAGGTATAGGAAATGATCAGGGTAAAATATAGACATTATATTACTAGTCGAGTATGGATATAGATATTGATTTATATGATATATGGTAATTCTATTTTATTAAAGGTGATTTTTTTAAATTCTTATTATTATGATTGATTTTTACATCTCAGAATCATGGGGTTTTCAAATATCAGAGATCTATTGACATCTTTTAGTCCAGATTTGCACTTCTTTGCTATCAGCTCTGGAGATGGTCGGATTAAGGTATCTCTTTCTTAACTGCATGCCAAATGTGAATGCTGAGACCGTGGTGTGGAGCTGTTGTATGTTGTATATGGAATCATCATTGCCTGTTTATTTTGCAAAAAACTTATTGGGTCAAGATTTAAATAGTTTACGACATCCAATCCCACATAAAAAGAAGAGTGTTAACTGTTAATAATATGTATAAAATATCAAATATGTCCCAATTAATCGGCTTAAGCATTTGGGTTGAATGATACATTAGTTAAAAGTGAGCATGAAGGGTCAAGTGGGTTATCCGGTGAGATTCAAGGTACGCATAAGTTGACCCAGACACTCACAAATATAAAAAAAATGTTAAGATCGAGTTTGAAAGTTTTAGGTGTGGTTTATTTGCCAGCAAAAATGAGGCACTAGCTTATGTACTGTAGGAACTATCTTCTAAATATTATATTGTATCTAAAAAAAGGCGAAAGAAAGTAAAACATAACAAAACATGGGACATTTATGTTCATCTATGGACAGTGAATCAGTAATAGCCTACTGAATTTCGTTACCATTCGGTTCAGTTTATTCTAAAACATGATTGCTTTTCTTTTTTATCTTCTTTATTTTAGATTTGGGACACGTTGAAGGGGCAGATACAGACTGAGTTTGCAGACTTCTTTACATCTGATTCAACAAGCATACTCACGAAACCAGAAAAAGGGCATCTATCAGTTGAT
Source organism: Cucumis hystrix (assembly GCA_025688845.1). Lineage (NCBI taxonomy): Eukaryota > Viridiplantae > Streptophyta > Magnoliopsida > Cucurbitales > Cucurbitaceae > Cucumis > Cucumis hystrix. The sequence goes on from CM046893.1 coordinate 21,976,541, forward strand.
TATAAATGCATGAAGTGGTTGTCATTGGAGAAAAAGGTTTTTCATTTATGGATTAGATAAATGAATTTCTTATTACGAGTACTTGAATATCTAAGCTTTTATTTTTATTTCTCAAGCAGTATGTTATTATTCAATGTGTACTTTTGTTTTCGATGCAGAGAAAAAGAAAGCGCCAATGTTTGCTATTGTTGTTAGGAACTGGTAGTGGTGATGTTCTAGCCCTTGATGTAGCAGCTGGTGAATTGAAGTGGAAAATAAGTGATTGTCATCCTGGGTAAGATCGAAGTCTCTTTTGCAATACCACCTGTTTAGTGCCTTCATTCTTCTCTTAGAAGGTGGAAGGTGGAAGGTGCATGTTTCCTTCTTGACAATGAAGCTGAATGAACCACTACAGCCTCCTAGTCTGGGGGTATTAGAGTTGCCTCACATTTAGTTGTCTCTCTTTTGTGCCAGGGGTGTTGCATCAATTTCGTTTCCTACACATGGTTCATGCATTTATACTGCTGGTGCTGATGGAATGCTATGCGAAATCAATTCTTTGACGGGAAACCTGTTGAGGAAGTTCAAAGCTTCCACAAAGGCAATATCCTGTATTTCAGTTTCACCAGGTATTCAAATGCTTACATTATTATTTTCTTTGTTAAATTAGAATTTACAAAGAATGACTCACATAACTCCAATGATCTAGAAATTTTGAATTGGTTTTTTGAGGAATTTGGTCTTACCTGGCTAGACATAGGGGTTGCGACTTGCAAAGAGATGATAGATAAGTTCCTTCTCCACTTCACCATTCTCAAGAAAGAAAGCTTTTTGCGTTAAGTCAGGGTGTGGGCTATTTTGTGAAGTCTATGTAGAGAGAGCAATTATTTAGGTTTTAGAGAGCTCAAGTGTTTTTTTTATAATTGCCCATTAGGTTTATTTTACTCTACTGTGCACAGTTGTCCTCCCCCCATTTGTAACTTTTTTTTTGTATGCCCTTCTATTCTTTCATTTATCAAATAAAAATTTGGTTGTTCATCAAAAGGAAAGAAAAAGCAAAAACAAACATACAAAAGAGCTCCTATAACCTAGAAATAGAAATAAGCCTCAAGGAAAAGGAATTAGTTTTTGGGTGTTCTACTAAGCATCTCTAGGAATCTAGGTTTTAGTTTGTGCCACACCCAAAGCATCAAGACTGCTATTTTCGCTAAAACATGGTGGGTTATGAAAATAATACGAGGAGATACCCCGGTTATGAAAAGGAAAGAGGAAAAATATTTTAATTATCAGATAATATTTGACTGATTACGTGTCTGGTTTGGTTTTTGGCTGGTAACAGATGGGAAGATAATTGCAACTGCAGCTTCCCAAGTGAAGATCTTCAACTGCTCCAATCACAAAAAGATTCAGAAGTTTTCTGGGCATCCTGTGAGTATATGTTCTCTATCTTTTTGTGGTTTTTCACTTTTGTGTATGAATATCAATAATGCTAGTTGAATAATAGTTTTTCTCCTGACAAATAGGGAGCCGTTCGATGCATGGTTTTTACCGAAGATGGAAGGTACATCCTTTCATCTGCAGTTGGTGAAAGGTATATTGTTGTTTGGAGTGTAGATGGAGGGAAAGAACAATCAGCTAGTTGTGTTCTTGCAATAGAGCATCCTGCCATCTTTGTGGACAGCAGGTGTTCGAATGATGGAGGTGATGAAACTGCTCTGTACATTTTAGCCATATCAGAAATCGGTGTTTGTTATTTATGGTATGGACAGAATCTTGAGGAGTTACGAAGTGCCAAGCCTACTAAAGTATTGATGTCTGGTAATGATATTTTCTCAAAGAGTAAAAAACGGGCTATACCTGCAATTTATGCTGCAAAATTACAAGGAGTTCCCAAGTCTGGGTCGGGGCAGGTGTTCCTTGCTTATGGATTGCTAGTGAAGCCTTCATTTCAGAACGTTTTGGTGCAATCTGGAACTGACATAACTTTAAACAGCTCCAATGAAGGAGTTCTTCTACCAAGTCAGTCGATTGGAAAATCTAAGAAGAGTTTAGATGTACAGGGTGGAGGTGAGACCTTACTTGGACTTTAATGGCTTCCTGTAGAGCTAGCAAATGTTATGACATCGCACAACACTGATTCTTTTATATTCGTGCAATGCTTTTTTGCTCATTAATCACTTCTTTTATTTTTGTTCAGTCGTTGCATTAGATCGAGCTAATGCTGAAGATGCTTTACGGCCAATTCCAAAGGTTTTCAATTCTCAAGAGAAAAGTACCTTATATCAAGATTTGCAAGTTGACCGCAGTGATGTGATGACTCAATTGGTTGACAGTGGGAGCCGATTAGAAGGTACAAATGTAAATTTGAGCTATTTTATATGAGGGTTATACATACATACGTATGTATGTATGTAAAATCAATTACTAGATGAAATTTATAGTGTTAGACTCCAAAGAGATTAGTCAAAGGTGCCCCAATAACACGTTGAGTTAGATCACAAATGAATTGAGGGAGCTACAAGGAAATGTAGTTTTACATTAAATCAGATATTACTAAAACCTTTACCTTTTTCATTTGCAAAAGGATTTTACTTGAGTTTTCTGTGATGGAATAATCAAACATGGTCTAAATTCATGTACATCTGGTAGAGGCTTAAAATAGACTATCGTTTTTAATAAAATGTTTTTCTCTTGCCCGTGGTCTATGATGGTGTATTATTGCTTACTATGAAACGATTAAATCTGATCTGGTTGTCAATTCTCTTTGCCGCAGATGATGTCAGAGTGAAGGACTCTGCAGCAGTTTGCATGGAGGACCAACTTCGATCGTTAGGCATACTCCATAATACAGATGATCATATGTTTGAGTCCATTCTTAAGTTGGCGATATCCAAGGGCATTGATCTCGAAGCTAACATGTCACAGAAAAAGGTCCATGCCGACCTCAGTTCCTCTCTAATCATTATTTCATTACACAAAATGGCTGTTCTTTTGTTTTTTTTTTTTGTTTTTCCATTTAATGTCTCAGTTGTTAACACACATTGCAATTTCTTGATTAGTTAAGAGAAGCAGTTTTATCATTAGCACCAGGCGATGCATACAAGTTACTCGGAAACTTGGTTAACATCTGGCAATCAAGGTAAAATAGGTTTACACATTGGAAATGCAACTTCAAAAGTGATTATTTCTTCGGTTAACCAAGTGACACGTCTTGACTGCCTCAGGTTGCATTGTGGAAAGAATGTTCTACCATGGATATACAGTTTATTGTTGAATCACAGTCAACATATCTTGTCTCAAGAACAATCGGCCCAGATGCTCGATTCTTTATTTAAGGTAGTCTGTTTTCCTTTTTCGTTACCATTTTCAATTTCCTTGTTTGGTTTTAGCAATTTGTCTCGCTGGCTTTGACTGTCGTCGTTACTTTCCTCCTCTCCTTGTTCTATTTTCATTCATTGTGAGATAGTGTTAAGATCTCTAGTATTGAACTCTCTCTCACTTCGATATTATGTCCATTAGGTGTTCTTTAGATAACTATCTTGAAAATGTTTCAGTTTTTGTTTTCAAAACTTTTTTAAATTTGTGATTAAATATGTGCTGACAGTAAATGTTAGGTTAAAAAATAATATATTGGTCTCTTCACCTTTGAGTTCAATTCTATTTCAGTCTTTGTCCAAGTTTACTTGAATAAATCTTAAAAATAATCCCAAAGGTTAGTTTATTGTAGATTTTTCCAAGAAAAAATTTCTAGTAACGTTCTCCTTAGATGTTGGAAACATATTTATGTAGCCTCTTTTCTTGCATAAAAATCAGTATTGTTATTTAACTGATTTCCATTAAAAAAGAATTTCAAAAGACTATGTATGGAGAATTATACAAGACGAAATTGGTATCTCTTGACCTCAATTTGTAATAAGAAATCTCAATGTTTTTTTCAAGGAAAAAAAAGGGTATTTGAGAGTTTAGTTTTTTTTCCTCCATCAGATTACCAAATCCAAAGAGACTGCGGTTCAGCCTCTTCTTCAATTATCAGGTCGTTTGCAGTTGGTGTTGGCACAAGTGAGTAATTTCTCTTTCTTTCGGTAGTTCTTTTTTTTTCATGAGGGTTCTTGACAAGCTTATGTATGGTTGCATCACTTTGCATATTCAACAGATTGAAAGGGCATCAACCAACAAAACCGAACAAACAATTCAAGACAGTCTTGAAATAGCTGGAAGTGAGAGCAGCGATGACGACGACGATGAAGATGAAGACGATGAAGTTGATGATGTTCTTTACGGGGAAGAAGAAAATGAATCTGAATTAAGTAGTGATGATGAGAAATAGATTCTTTTTTTCATGTTGTAATTGTAATGATCAATTTTGGGAAATCAAATAGGCTTTAATCATATACTTTGTAACAATTGATGATGAATTTTGGCAATATGAGAAAATTTTGGCCTGTGGAATTAATTGCATTCTCTTACAGTCTTGTGCCCTGATTTGATATTCAATTTTTTGTTTTTCTGTTTAAAAATAAAGTCTAAACACTATTTTCATGTATTGATGTTCTCAGCCTTATTTGCATTTTAAAAATATTTTCAAAATCAAACTACAATTTAAAAACTAAAGTAAAGTAAATTTGTTTATTTATTCTTTAAATTTTAGTCATACAACCTTACTTTTAAGCTTTATTTTTCACATGGTTGAGGCAACTTGTAATTTAGCCAAACTTCAGAGACCAAGAATATCAAATTATAATAAGACCAACTCATTTTATTGAAACCAATAATACAACTTGAACATAACATTTTTTTTACCCTTTGCAAATCACAATTCACCCACAACTCAGAAGCATACAAATTGACCCAAAACACTCCAATGCCCCTTATTAGAAGAAGGCTAACACACACGTAAAAATAACTCAAAATGCATATATTTATATATAGATCTGGTTTCATAATTAGTTGTATTCGGCGGGGTTGGCCAAGAGGTAGGCCTCGGCGGCTTTGAGAAGTGCCAATCCCTTTTCTTCACCGATTTTGAGTTTTCCCTCGTCCAGTTGGTTGTCTCCTTTGGTGTGGTAAACGCTAGTGCTCTTCAAAATGGAACCTCCGTCAGGACCTTCCGTTACCTTAATTTCCTTAACAATTTGGTCAATAGTTTCTGAAATAAGGTCTCCTTCTAACACCGTGTATTTGTACGTCAATGATGCTTCGTCCACTACGTCTAGCCTGTGCGCTATGGTTTTCAATTCCCCTCCTGCAAAAATTTAATTAATAAATATATATATTTTATGAACATAATACAGCTTCTACTAAAAGATTCCTAGTTTATTGTAGGAGCGTTTTTTAAAATAGCAGAATGTTTAAACTATTTACAAAATATAGCAAAATTTGTCGTTCTCTATAACTTATTCAAGTTTTTTTTAATTATATTTTATAAATAGTTTCAATATTTTGCTATCCATAACAATTTCTCTTTACGGTATTAACATTTTATCAAAAAAAATTATTTTATTTTATTAAATATAAAACTAAAGTTTATATCAATAAGACATTATACTATTTTTTTTTTTTTTTTAGAAAATTTCGGATTAAAGATTATGCAACTTTGAATTTTTTTTAAAAAAATATACTTTCTTAGTAATAGGAAAGACATTTCTACAACTCCACGTGATCAGGGTGTTTGAAAACTAAAATATAATTAGAATTAATTGAAATGATAGAAGTGTTGGAACTGAAAATAGAAAATTAAAAGCATAACAAAATTGAAACTGAAAAAAGTAAAAACGATAGAAAATAGAGCTTAATTGAAAAACGTCAAAACAAAATAATTTTAATACTACAATTTAAATTCAAAATGCTCAATTCAAATATGAATTTTGGATTACATTACAATGCATTCCAATTATATTATGAGTGTTCAAACACCCCTTGTAATTTCACCTTCAAGTGAAACAAATTAAATCTAAGGTAAATAAATGGAAGAAACCAAACAAAATTATTAGTCACAACCCAAATAATTAACAAACATATGACCTAGCCTTTCGATTTTAGTATCCAATGGTTTAGTAAATTTTTATAAAAAAAAACTGGAAGACTTTTTTTTTTTAAATAGTAAAATAAATTAAAATATTTATAAGTTATAGAAATTTTAAATTCTATCAATGACTGAAACCGATAGACTTCTACCATTGTCTATCAATGACATTGATATAAGCATATAATTGTCTATTAATGTTATTATTAATAGAATCTGAAATTTTGCTACATGTTGTAAATTTTTTTATCAAATTTTCAAAAAACGGTTAAATAGGACCAATAACCTATTAAACACATCAAATGACAAATTACACGTTTTTAAAAGGTCCTGAGTTTGTTAAACACACAAGGATAATAAGTAAAAACATTTTTTAAAGTTGAGACAATATGACACATAATTAAAAAAGTAAAATTGGTAATTAGGAGAGAAACACCAAAGGTAATGATGGTAAATATAAGGTTAATTACCATGACTGAAGGTGATCTTCTTGATAGTTCCAGGGCCACCATTTCCTTCAAAAATTTCAGTTTGAGGATGACTTGGGATAATCTTAGGGTAAAGGTTGTCAGCATCAAGAATAAATGCTTTGAAGAATTTAGTTGGAGGAACCACTGAGGTTACTTCGTTTTCGTATGTGAAAACACCCATTGCTATATTATCTCAGCTATGTAACTTTAGAAAAAATAATTATTATTACTTACAAAGGCTTTAGATATGAGCTTGGTGATTAAGGCTTATGGATATATGCTCTATTTATAGTTGGGAAAATTAAGCATTTCTTGCAATTTTCTCTCGCAGATTTTTAATATTTTCTTACAAATTCAATGTTTGATTTAAGTATTTTTTAAGTTAAGATGCCAATGGCGTAGATGAAGCTCCAGTCATATACTTATTTTTAATCAAATTTATTTTCTTAAATCAACTCTTAATTTGACCAATAATTTGGACTAATATAATTTAATAAGCTAATGAAATAATGATGTATATACATATTTATATATATATACATATATAGTAAGACCCAATTTCATTTTGTAAATTACAATCACTGACTATTTCTTCTCTATTACATAAATGCTAGGGAGAATTGTTGTAAATGAAAGAAACGGTTGAAAATATTTATAAAATGTAATAAGATTTTAGATTCTATCGGTAATATATAGTGTAAATATTTGTTAATATTAGTAATAAAAGTTTATCAATATCTATTAAAATAGAAATGAAATTTTGTTATATTTGGGTTGATTTTGTTATATTTGAAAATGTCATGATTATCAAATTAGTTCATATTTACATAGTAAACGCATAATATTTGTGAAGTACGGATTAAAGGAATTAACACATGCTTTAGAAACTTCTTTTATTCAGGAACAAACCTTAGAAACTAAATTTATATTTCGATAAGGAATGTATATATGTACTTTTTCTTGTACAATTTTGCTCTTATAATGTTGCAAATGTATGTGTTATGTGTTATGCGTTATGCGTGTGTATTTTTGCTATATTTTACAATGATTTAACAAATATTGTCTTATTGAGAAATTTGTGATATTAGTGCAATTTGCTATATTTTCTTGTCATGATATTATCTTTTAATTCTACAATCTAAATAGACCAACAGATTGATCACAACTATTATATATTGCTAACAATGTTTCTCTATAATAAAACTCAGCTACATAAAAATGTATATCTAAATTAAGCATTCTTAGAGATAAAAATCTCATATTCGACAACTACATGGTTTCAAGTCTAACTTCACTATGAATTGTTCACTTTCATCCATTGCCTTGTTTTCAGTGTTGCTAATGGGATTAAGTACCTAATAGATAAGATAAGTAAAAGAAAATTAATAAATATAAATAAATATATTTGAGATAGACATACATAGATTGCTATCTGTATCTATCCAAGATAGACATAGGTAAAATTCTATCTCTATCTATCTTGGATAGACACAGATAGCAATCTATATGTGTCTTTTCGAGATACACAATTAGTGCTCCTCAAGGCTCAAGCACAATCAGAGTTCACTGTAGTTGAGGGCAAAGTTGAAATTTTTGCATCAACAACATTTCTACATATCTTCATCTTCTTTTTTTAGGTCTCAAAATCATAAAAAGAAGAGAGTGAAAAAAGAGATAGGCTCCTGAATAACACACACCTAAAGAGAGAGTGAGATTTATGCAAATCTAGTGAGAGAAAAATTGTGTTTTTCATTCGGTGAGTGTCCCGACATCGGTAGACTACGATTGGAGTGAGTATATATTGGTTGTACACAACGTGGATTGACTTCAGTGGTCTGTTTTCGACCGTGGACAACGTGGGTGTTTCAGATTTGGCTTCAATGAAAAAGGTGAAGAAGAAGGATAACTCCCTAAATTATGAAAATAAAATGTAAGTTTCTATAAGCTTTTTTTTTGTTATACAGATTGTAAATAGTTTAATATTTTGTTATACATGCGTTAACTAAACATATTTTTATACTATGTTATTGTTCAACGCAATAGTTTTACATTGTTAGGGAATCATCATGATTAATTAAATATTGTTGTAAGAAATTATCAAAATTATTATAGTATTTTTCTTATTCATGACTGGAGGTGCTTCTAGAAATAAATAAAAAAAATTTGTTGTCACAATAAATAAAATATTGGTAGTTTGAGAACAACGTTTTATTTTTTATTTATTTATTTATTACAATAGAGAAGGGCGTTATATTGTGTATTCAAAGTTTCAAACCAATAAACACAATAAATAAATACATCAATATAATAGATCAAGATGAGAGTCATGCTTTAATATATTTATATATATAACGTAATATCTATTAAATTTGCTTTGTGTGACCAAATTAATTTAGAGGAAAACTTAGACAAAATTTTCTTTTGAGCATTTATCCCCAATTTCTTGTTTAATATAACTGATAACAAAAAAAAAAAATAATGTAAATAATATTTTTGCTGAAAATATTTATAAAATATATTAAATTTTCATATTCTATCAATAATAAATATTAATTCTTTTAATGTCTATTATGTATATAGAAATATATATACGTTACAACTATCACTTTATTTTATTGAACTTTATAAGCTATAGCCAATAACATTATTAAGCTCCATTTCGTGGATCGAATAACACTCTTTGATATTTATAGTGTTGATTAGAGCAAGTGTCTTCTCTATTTTTTTTTTCCACTTATCTTGTATGATTCGGATTGTTTGTTTCTTCTCAATTGATTCTTGAGTTGTATATATCCATCTGGTTTTCTTCCTAACAAATAATATCATTCTTTCATTTCTCTTACATAATATATAGTCCAAATTATTGGTCAAATATAATTAAGAGTTCAATTTGATTAAAAATAAAGGAAGAAGAGAGAAGTGACAAATTAAGAATGGGAACTCAATTATATTGGAATTCCATCTACGCTATTGGCATCTTGACTTAAAGAATAATTAAAACAAACTTTAAATTATTAAGAAATAATATTAAAATCTAAGAGGGAAATTGCAAGAAAGGCTTCATTTTTCCAACTATAAATAGAGCATGTATTCATTAGGCTTAATCACCAAGCTCATACCCAAAGCCTTTATAAGCAATAAACAGTGTTTTTGATAAGTTACATAGTTGTGATATAGCAATATGGGTATTTTCACATACGAAAACGAAGTAACCTCAGTGGTTCCTCCAGCTAAATTATTCAAGGCATTTATTCTTGATGCTGACAACCTTTACTCTAAGATTATCCCAAGTCATCCTCAAACTGAAATTGTTGAAGGAGAGGGTGGCCCTGGAACTATCAAGAAGATCACCTTCAGTCATGGTAATTAGTCTTATATTTACCATCATAATTATTTTTGGTTTTTTTCTCGTAGTTTACAGCTTTTTAAACTGTGTTGATCTATTATTAATCACTCAATTTGACCGGTTTTTTATATAAAAAAAAAAATTATATTGAATACTAAAATTGAAAGGTTGTGCATATCTATTAACTATATATTGTTTGTGGTAGACAATTGTGTTCGTTTTTTCATCGATTATTTACAACAAATTTAATGAGTTTAAAAGTATAAAAAACAAGTTTAAACAAATTTCTTTTATTAGAAAAGAGTCAAGTAATGGTTATCACATCAATTCTTAACGCATCCTTAGAGCATTCTTAATGAATGAAAGGCCTTGATTTTGAGGTAGTTGACTGTTCACTACTTTACGGCTCTGCCTTCGCTCCGGAACAAGAACCATCAAGTGGTTTCAGATTGGCCTTTCTTTCTTTTACATTAAAGAAATATTATATTTCTTAAAGAAAATGTTAAAATTGTATTTGTTTTCTCACGCATTCATTTTTAAAGGTTTAATTTTTCAATTTTAAACAACTCCAACCAAATTCTAAAAAGAAAAAAAACAACAAACAAAAATAAATAGATGATATAATGTTTATTGATACAGATTTCAATTTTATATTTAATAAAATACATTAATTTTTTTGATAAAATGTTAGAATACGAACAAGTTGTGTTATATTCCTAATATATTTATATTTATATTTATTTATTAATTTTTTGTAGGAGGGGAATCGAAAACTATAGTGCACAGGCTAGACGTAGTGGACGAAGTATCGTTAACGTACAAATACACGGTGTTAGAAGGAGACCTTATTTCAGAAACTATTGACCAAATTGTTAAGGAAATTAAAGTAACGGAAGGTCCCGACGGAGGTTCCATTTTGAAGAGCACCAGCATTTACCACACCAAAGAAGGCAACCAACTCGACGAGGGAAAACTCAAAATCGGGGAGGAAAAAGGATTGGCTCTTTTCAAAGCTGCCGAGGCCTACCTCTTGGCCAACCCTGCTGAATACAACTAATTATAAAACCATATATATATATATATATGAATATATGCATACTGAGTTGTTTTTACTGTGTGTCTTAGCCTTCTTCTAGTAAGGGGCATGGATTGTGTGTGGGGTTAATTTCTATGTTTGTGAGTGAATTGTATTTTTCAAAGGGTAAAAATAAAATGTTATGTTGTATTATTATTGTTTCTAATAAAATGAATTGGCCTTATTACATATTTTGATATTTTGGGATTATTAATTTAATGCAATTACATCAAATTAACTACCGCAATCAGATTGTTCTCATGTAATTAAAAAAATTCAAATATTGGGTAATTTTGAAACTATTCTAAAAAAGAAGATATAAAACTTAATTAATTAACTTGTTTTTTTTTAAGAATAATTAGTTAACTTATTAAATATAAACAAGTTCTGTAACTTTCCTTTTTTCCAACAATTTCAAAATCTTTATTCTAAAAAGGACTATAGGTTTGTAATTATTTTTTTGAACTATATCATTCTTGAATTTCCCCTGGAAATTGCAGTTTAATATTTCCAATTTCAACTCGGCTTTCTTAGATCACAAAGATGAGGTGTTTTGTAAATTTTTAAAAATATAATAATAAAAGAGATCAATTAGAAATTTAAAATTTGTTACTGTGAACAAAATAACAACAATAATTTTAATTATTATAGGCAAAAAATTATCAGTGTTTGTCTATAACAAATTTTTTGTTTTGATTTTCAATGAGATTGTGAAGAAAACACCGACGAACAAGAGCATAGCACAACATTTTTTATTAATAAATTAAAAGTTTGAACAGAAAAAACTAATATTTGTTAAAATTTATAAAAACAAATCAACTTGAATGATTTCAAGTAAAATATTATTTGTTGAAATAGTCTTTATGGATTCTGTAGTTTCTTAAATTCTTCGTATTTTAAGATATATTATTTTGATCTTTAACATTTTTAATAAATCTTAAATCCAATCTAATTTAAATAATAATTATAAGTTTCATATGAAAGAGTATAGATTTATTCGCTAATATTGATATTTATAAAATACAACAAAATTATTATTAGAAAGTCAACTTTAATGTTTTAATTTATTTTACTATATTAAAAAATGTTGCATCAAAATTTACGTTTACCTTGAAATATTTATTTTGAAGAACAAAAAATATTATCCCAATTATTGTAAACTAAATTAAATATTAAATCGCATTCTCAACCCTCGATTTCATATTCTAATTTTTCAATTATAAAAAAGAGAGGTTCGAATAATTTGGAGTTGAATAATTATCCCAATTATTGTAAACTAATAAAAGAGCATATGATTTAGTCAATCAATCATCTTTTTAAATATAATCAAATTTGAAAACAATCCTCATATTACTCTAAGTCAAATGTAAGAAATGATAGAGACCAATAACACTTGAACAAAATTAAATTAAACTCTTGAAATTAAATTGTTTGAATTCCACAAATTTGGACTAATAGGGCTGTGTATCCAAAAATGGGTCGTTGATGTCGTATCCTTCGTATGGATCGAAGTTGTCGACATCGTTGATTGAAGTAGGAGAATTCGTCTCGTCCTGCAAGTCGTCTTCGTCATCGGAGAGTTGACTACGACGTTGTTGACAACAGTGTTGAACTCCTGTTGTGTGTTGGTTCCCGCTAGGGTTGACATGACTGCATTTTTTGTGAGGAGGAAAGCTTCATCCTCTTGCCTCGTCATATCTTGAAGATGGACGTTGGCTTTGAACCAATCTTTCATCGTATTGATATCAAGGTGAGAGTAGTTGTACTTTTCCCACCACTTGACCTTGAGCGCTTTATTTAGCGATTTGAAGTTTCCGGTAGGTCCTATCTGGAAATTCCAGCAAAAGATCCACGGGATTTGGAAGTAGAGAGCAAATCTAAACGTCTTAGAGAGGGGAGACGGATAGATGCTTAATTGAAATAAGTGAAAAGAACGTTGGATCTCGACTGGAAAAATCTCCTAAGAGATTCCAAAGTAATTCCACCAATTTTGAAACCAGTTTGGAAAGTGCATCTTGTAAGCTTGCTTACAGAATGTCACAAACCAAGAGTGGTTGTAGGCTTGAAGCCAAAATACTAAGTACCATGCCCTTGTATAGTCACGGTAATTGTAAGATGGCGGTTTGATAGGAGGTCCGTCGAATTCTGTTTTGATGGTTAAATCCACCATTGATGTCTTGGTGAAATAACCTTGAATAGAAGGTCTAGGCTGAAAGGGTTTTGGCCTGACAATTTGAGAAAACGAAGAGGGGTTCTTCGGAATTGGAGTAGTTGGTCCATGGTCGTGTTCGGCCTTTTATGTCAATAACCAGGCCGAAAAGGAGCGTGGTGTCCCAAGGCTTGTTATCAATTACAAGCCCCTCAACAAAGTTCTCAAATGGAATAGGTATCCGATTCATAACCACCAAGATTTACTAAAGAGAATTACTCTTGCAAAAATCTTCTCAAAGTTCGATATGAAATCTGGATTTTGGCAAATTCAGATACATCCTCTAGACCGATACAAAACGGCCTTCAATGTTCCATTCGGACAATTTCAGTGGAATGTCATGCCATTCGGATTAAAGAATGCTCCTTCCGAATTCCAGAAGGTCATGAATGATATCTTCAACCAATATCAAGAATTCACAATCGTCTACATCGACGACGTCTTGGTATTCTCAAACACTGTAGACCAGCATTTCAAGCACCTACAAGTGTTTCTCAAAATCATCAAATCTAACGGTCTTGTGGTTTCCCAGCCAAAGATCAAGTTATTTCAAACGAAGATAAGATTTCTTGGTTATGAGATTAATCAAGGAATAATCAAGCCAATCCAACGGTCTCTAGAATTTGTTGACAAATTTTCAGATACATTACAAGACAAAACACAGCTACAGAGATTTCTTGGCTGCGTCAACTATATCGGCGATTTCATCCAGAATCTCCGCTCAATTTGTCTGCCACTCTATGACAGACTCAAGAAAAATCCAAAGCCTTGGACGGACGAACATACACAAGTTGTCCAATCAATCAAGCAATTGGCCAAAAGCATTCCGTGCTTATCCATAGTAGATGAACATGCCAAACTCATCATTGATACTGACGCCTCCAAAATCGGCTACGGCGGTATCCTCAAACAAGATATGAACGGAAAAATTTCTATTGTCCGTTATCATTCTGGAATCTGGAATAGTGCTCAGAAAAACTATTCTACCGTAAAAAAAAGAGGTGCTAGCAATAGTACTTTGCATTCAAAAGTTCCAAGGAGATCTTATCAACAAGGATTTCCTTATCCGAACTGATTCAAAAGCAAGCAAATTCATCTTCGAAAAAGATGTCAAGAATCTAGTCGCGAAACAGATCTTCGCCAGGTGGTAGGCTATCCTTTCCTGTTTCGACTTCAAAATCAAGCCTATAAAAGGCACTGAGAATTCATTAGCTGACTACCTCTCAAGAGAACATCTCTTGAAGAAAGCCTCTCCAGCCCTGAATCCTCCTCTCCAATCTCTCGATGGAACCCCCTCCAGGCCGCCAACGGCCAAAACCACTGAGGCATCGGCCTCTCAATTCATGCAGTGAAGTCTCTTCACCTCAATCAGTAGCTTCCTCCTCAGGAACTACTCCCAATCCTAAGGGAAAACAATCCTTAGCTCAAACATCTGCACCCTCTCTTATGAGTGCAGAACATTACGCCATGGACTTGCAGTTCCAGCAAGTATCCAGGCACCGTCAAGGTTCATCCCAAAGAACCCTGACCATTCAATCGGGCCCAGAGAATTCAATTCCAGTGCCTTCTCCTAGACTGTTGCGTCCCACTGGACCAACTACTCCAACTAAACATGCCGCTTCTCCAGCTGCGGCACGATCTCCAATTCCGAAGAACCCCTCTTCGTTTTCTCAAATTGTCAGGCCAAAACCCTTTCAGCCTAGACCTCCTATTCAAGGTTATTTCACCAAGACATCAATCGTGGATTTAAACATCGAAACAGAATTCGACGGACCTTCTGTCCAAGAAATCTGTAATCAAATATTTCCTCGAGGTTTTAACTTCTTACCCGAGGATCTTTCAAAAACCAGGACCTTCTATGAGTATATTCTAGTAGACTCCAAATCTGCTGAAATAACTCACATTCCTGACAAAAATGATCCTTCGAAGATCATTTACTCAAAACTGAGAATATTCCGAGTTCTCACTCCTTCCTATTGGAAACAAGGGTTGTTTGTGAGAAAGAAATTCTCTCATTCTTTCAAACCGCAATCTTACAATTATCGTGACTATTCAAGGGCATGGTACTTAGTATTTTGGCTTCAAGCCTATAACCACTCTTGGTTTGTGACATTCTGTAAGCAAGCTTACAAGATGCACTTTCCAAACTGGTTTCAAAATTGGTGGAATTACTTTGGAATCTCTGAGGAGATTTTTCGAGTCGAGATCCAACGTTCTTTCCACTTATTTCAATTAAGCATCTATCCGTCTCCCCTCTCTAAGACGTTTAGATTTGCTCTCTACTTCCAAATCCCGTGGATCTTTTGTTGGAATTTCCAGATAGGACCTACAGGAAACTTCAAATCGTTAAATAAAGCGCTCAAGGTCAAGTTGTGGGAAAAGTACAACTACTCTCACCTTGATATCAATACGATGAAAGATTGGTTCAAAGCCAGCGTCCATCTTCAAGATATGATGAGACAAGAGGATGAAGCTTTCCTCCTCACAAAAAATGCAGTCATGTCAACCCTAGCGGGAACCAGCACACAACAGGAGTTCAACACTGTTGTCAACAACGTCGTAGTCAACCTCTCCGATGACGAAGACGACTTGCAGGACGAGACGAATTCTCCTACTTCAATCAACGATGTCGACAACTTCGATCCATACGAAGGATACGACATCAACGACTCATTTTTGGATACACAGCCCTATTAGTCCAAATTTGTGGAATTCAAACTATTTAATTTCAAGAGTTTAATTTAATTTTGTTCAAGTATTTTTAATTATTGTAAATTACTGTAAATTAATTTGTTTAATTTTCGTGCTTTTAAGATAAGATCATTGTATTCCGATCTTATCATTGCTTTTTAGTCTGCTAATTTCAAGATCTTAAAAAAGAAACATTTGAAAGAGAAGAATCCATGACGGATATGGCATACTTCCGAAGAGGAATTACCACCCTCAGGCAGCGCGGTCAGCGTAAAGGATTAACTCTGGTTGGGATTATTTCCAAGAGAATTCTTGAGAAATTAATTTTGAATCTTGTAGCAGGGCCTGCGGGCGCTCCATTGGCAGCGAGGCGGGAAGCCGTAGTAAGACCAAACCGGGAGCATGTGCGCTACAGAATAAGAAATTAATCTATCAAGAATCATAATCCATGCCAATCTGAAGACAGCCGGGTGACGTCACTATCTTCTCAAACAAAGCTTCAAATGAAGAACTTAGGGTTAACATGCATATCAACACTATTTTTCCTCATTTCTTTGTTTTCTAAGAATTTATTTAAGTTTAAAATAAGAACGAGTGGGGATCCTATCCCACGAATCTTATCATATATATTCAAAAGAAGTAATCATCAGAAAAGGTCAAACAGAGGTCCTGTCCTGTCGGCCATTCTGACGATCCTGTATCAATTGTTGGAACTACTGTGAAGACAATAGTGAAAATTAATAATTGCATGCAATTATTAATAAGAGAGGTTCGAATAATTTGGAGTTGAATAATTATCCCAATTATTGTAAACTAAATAAAAGAGCATATGATTTAGTCAATCAATCATCTTTTTAAATATAATCAAATTTGAAAACAATCCTCATATTACTCCAAGTCAAATGTAAGAAATGATAGAGACCAATAATTGTCCTTTTCTTTTTTTTAAAATATAAACTTACAACACATTGTATTAGTATAATATCGATTCCTTAAGATATATGATTTTGAATCTAAGTATTTTATTTTTCTTGTCACATGATAATATATAATATGCCAAGTGAAGTCAATTTAAACTTGATCAATAATAAATTTGATGAATAACAATTATTTTAGCGTAATCCATAGGAACGGTATATATTTCACCTATTCTTTTATATATGTTAGAATATATTTATTCACGTAAATAAAGTAAATTAAAAAATGTTTTAAAAATAATTTTTTTTCTATCATGAGTCAAATTATAAAAGGACTATTGGAAATGGACGAATATACGTACGTGAATTTTTCTAGTACTGTTAGAGTATCATACACCCTATGTCTACGTTAAATATTTAAGTTTTACACTATTTTTAAAAGTGCGTTGAAGTGACACACAATAAAGAGAGAATAGAAAAAAGTTTATGCCGTGGGTGTGGTAATAGAAAATTTTCCTATATAAGCACCTAATGGAATGCATGTCTAAGTATTTTGATTTATTTATTTGCACATTAAATTTTTCTTACTTGGATATAAAGGTTACCCTTTCACAAATATAGAATCTTTCTCATTTGTTTAAAAATATTTAGAAGAATGAAGGCCGGCTTCAACCAACAAGTATAAGTAGAAAATACTTTTAGATATCAAAATCGAAGCTCAAATCAAAACCCTATCATTGAGTTGATCTGATTCACTGCATTAGTTTTCCAATAAATAAATAAATAAATACTGAATAATTTTATTGTAATAAAATTAATAAAATATTACATAACGATAGGTGTTTACATTTAACAAAAAGAAGTAACAACTATCAAGGTCAACTAAAAAGTCATAATTATTACATAAAATTGAACCAAAAAAAAGTATTAAAACTCAAATCTCATCTATGAAACTCAATTAGTCAAATTGGAAGTTTGAAACTGGAAGTGTGTTGAAAAGTATAATCAGAGAAATGACCATTCAACAACAAAACAAAAACTAGATAACAAAATAAACCAGCAAAAGTATATTGACAAAATGGGTATCAAAAGTCCAAAAACAATAAGCAATATTTTTGTATCAAAAGTGAATGAAGTTTTAGTTTGGGGAAACTTAGGAGGCCAAAAGAGTAATAAAAAAATGGGAGATAGTGTAACGATGGGGAGGAAAGTTGACTTGTTAAATAAACCATCAAACGAATATTTTGACGAATTAAACATCATAACAAAGTATAATCGACAAGAAAAAAAGTTGAATTATCGAAAAATAAAGAAGAGAAAAGAATCTACAGAAAAGTCTATCAACATATCAAAAACTCTAAAGCCTTAGCTTCCATCTATTATGTATCCTTTTTCTTGATGTGCTTTCGACTTTTTAACCTTAACACTTAAGTTAGGCAATATTCTTTTTGTATGTTTTTGTGGCTAGATTTGTGAAATTGAAATATTGCAACCCTATAGGAAAACTTATAAGAAAAATCTTTCTCATTGACAAATATTAAAATTAATTTATTACAAACTATTAAAATTAAATTATTACAAAGGACATAATTTAGCATTTACAAGGGTTAGAAAGAACACTTCCTTAAGAAAAAAAATTACTATCTCCCCATTCAAATCTCTAAATAAATAAATAAAACAAACAATTTGAGATTTTTCCCCTCTAAAATTGGGTTTATATTCTACTAATTTAAGGATCATCAACAATAAAAGACTAAAGGACTAAATTATAACTAAGGGATAAAAAAATATATTTTAGCCAATATTTTCTCTATTTATTACAATTACAACTAGCCAAAACTCTGGAATTGAAAATTAAAATTTGGAGAATTTATAATTTAATAAAACACACAAAAATGGAAGTGATTGAAATGCGATTTTATACTTTTACAGGCCATTACAGGTTAAAATTTTGATTCCAAGAGCCTAAATTTACATACCAAACAGCCCACTATGCTTTAGTTCAATCCAGAATTTAGAATAAACCTAAAATGCACCAAAGACTACAAACACATTTATTAAGCAAAGGCAACGTTTTAAATAGCTTGAAATTAACATTATTTTCCCAAGCAAACTCTTTAAGTTCTAGGGGATCGGGAGAGTTGATTAAGAGTTGCATAATCATATCATAATACTAAATGTTGATAAAAACAAGAACTTCCATCTTTCCATTTATGCACATATATACTTTTGGATAATAGAACCTTGCATGGTTTACATTACCTAATAACTATTGCCGTGCCACCTGCTGCAACATTCAAATCAGACCGATCCATCCTGATAACCTACGCTCATGGTTCCGTACTTTTAACTGGCAAGGTCTCTTCTTCCGACGAACCCTATAACCAATCATAACTCATCAAGAATAGTAGACATCAACAGCCCTTGTACAAACTCACATTTCTGAGCCTTCTCCTTTATATCCTTGTTATTTGAAGCCGCCAACCTTGAGGAATTGCTGCCATGATAAGTTCAGGTTTTAGACTTTGCAACAGGGAAAAGTAAGATATATTTCATGTGTACAACAAATGTCCGATGTATAGATTCGAAATTGAGCTATTCTCATGTTAGCAAGAAAAAGAAATGTTAAGAAATGTTATAACATGATATGAATTCAATGAGAAACCAAGTACACAGGACAAGTAACACAGACATACATATTTTCATTTAGTATCTAGATTGATCAACATGCAGAAGAGTTTTTTTTTTTTTTTTTTGGGGGGGGGGGGTTAGGGGCGTGTGTTTCTTACCTCCTATCTGGAAGAACGTTAGGATTTTCCTTTGACGAAATTACTTCGGCTGATGACTGAGACTGCACCCTGTCAGGTTTACTGACAGTAGGCAGATTAGAAGTAAATGAAAACAACAATGGATCAGGCTCAGTACTTGTGGGGGCAGAGTGTAAAGAACCACCAAGAAGGGATCTCAACGTTCCTTCCCTGAGCTCTTTTCTCAGCTTTGAAAATGTCAAATTGGATCCAATTTTTCGCAATCTCCTATGTCGCTGCACGTACTTTTTAGTCAAGGAAGCGAAGTAACTACAGTAAAGAAATTACAAAGGACTGACAAGAAGAATTGGCCTTCAATTTCAGGAATTGACTTGAGTCTCTATCATCATCCAAAGACTAGCAGCTTTGCATAGCATCATAGATTTGTAAATGTTTGAGAGTAATTTTAAAGATAAAAAATGATCTAGAGATTTATTAAAATTAATTTTCATATAACCATTCTAGTATTTTGATTCTACAGTTCTAAAAAACTAAATTTCATACACCCGAAAGTGATTTTGAACAAGTTAATTTAAAAATATAAGTTATCTTGAACGTGAAAAAAGTGATTTTATTCCAAAATAAATCTCAAACATGCCCTTACAAATTTCCAACACTACAAATTCTAAATGCAAAGGAAAAAGTGATATCTGTAAAAATAGAGTTAGTTAGGATGAAAACAATATCCAACACCAGAAGATAAATTATCACAAAGGAAGATTAAGGATATCTTGAAAAGGCTCCCATGTTGTGAGATGATGTGGCCAACAATATCCATCCCCACCTTCTTTGTGCATAGTGGACATACCTGAAATTAGAATATTGCTGTTGTGAGGCAAAAATTGATTTTGATGGCATCTTATTCTTGATAATGACCGTACAGCAATCAAGCTATCCAGAGATATACAAAATGAGACGGTAGGGGAGAATATTTCCCCATTTGACCAGCTTTATAGTTACAGAATGTGCTGATGATACACTTCAGGAAGAACGAAATAAGACACCATAAAAACATTAATTCTTTAACTTTGTCCTTTTTATTTGCTCTCCTCATCACACACACCATAAAAAACATTAGTTCTTTAAATTTGTCCCTTTATTCCCTCTCCTACCGAAGTAACATAGTCCAAACAATATCAGCTAACTGAAAAGTGAACAAAGCTAGAGCTTGTGATTCACATCATTGATCAGATAAAATTTTGTTCTTCTTCTCTCCTTAGTCATATTTTATCTATAGTTTACTACCAACCTAAGGCTTTTGTTCCCTTCTTTATAACTTAGTTATTAGATAAACCTGAAGTTCCATCTTAAAAATCAAAAACGATTGACAATGAGAGAAGTTACACTTGTATCTTAGAAATATTGTGATACCAAACTTTTCAATGTAAGATTTCCAACATGTCCACTAAAAATGGTGTCTCTTTGAGGTTTTTTTTTTTTTTTTTGACCAAAAGCTCATTTGGACTTCATAAACATGGAGTTGGATCTCAAAACTAGATCTTCATGTAAATTGGGTTTGAGATGAAATCAAGCGTTTCTAATATGGTTTTAGAGCGCATAAACCCCACACAAGAATAGTGAACCCAAAAGGCACCATCTTGAGGAACATGTTAGAGGCCTTACAATCTTCATAAGATAGGAGTAACCCTCCCATTGTCAAATGGAAGCTCAGTTATCTAATAAGAGTTTTGCTATTGTATACTTAGGAGCACCTGAAACCTCCCAAGACCCAGACCGAGGAGACATCGAGGGTTTTTGGTATTAAGCTATCCAGAAACGCAGTTAGACACCTACACAAAATGACCTTAAAGCGACACATTGAGGTGTTAAAGATGCTATAACTGAAATCCAAACAGATCGACAAAACCGTGGTTGAGGGGGAAAAATGAACAGATTTCATTAAGGAAATTAGAACAGAATATTGTAATTCCACGTTTACCAATTGTGACAACAGGTAGTAATAATCTCAACCAAAACACAAAATTTCCAGATTATGAAGAACAGGAGTTTTACACGAAACGCTGCGATCATTCCTTACCACAGAGTGTTATAGATCGGGCATATCTATTTATAAATCAAAATTATCAAATATTCATACCGCGTTCTTGACTTCCACCGGGTGCTCCTCGTCGACGTGACAATAAAGACCTACGATATCAAAATCCTCGGCGCAAAAAGGACATAAAAATTCAGCTTTTGAATTTTCCTCTTCAATTTCTTCATGATCTCCTTGGTACACGCCTACACCAAACAAACAGAAAAGACGATCAAAACATAACGCCCATTTCCAAAAAACTCAAAACCAAACAGAGAATTTCCAAAACAAAAATAATCGGCAACGTACCGGACCGAGATCGGTAGCGTCGCGAAACTTGAAAAGGAGCATCCCATGAGTCGGCATCCATCGATTAAACTCTAAAATCTTCTTTCTACAAATTGATCTCCGATGAATTCTCACAACAAATAAACAAAAATCTCGATCGTTATCGAAGATCGCGAAATGGAATCCAAAATCAAACTAGAAACTAGACCTTACAGAAACGAAGAAATGGCAGCGAGGAAAAGACACAGAAATTACGCGACGGAGAGAGCACCAAAAGACTCTCTACCGACCCTCTGGCTACCATGCGACTTTAACATATAGATTTTGCGAACTTACCACTGTTCTTCTAACTATTTGCCAATATACCCCCCCACCCGGCACCCCACCTACTCTCCGCTTTCAAAGCTTGATTCCTGACACGATCCAAACTAATATGCTCTTCTATTTTAGCTTATTTCCAATTCCCTCCCCTTTAGTTTAATTATTTACTATTTTTAATTTCTTTCTCTCTTTCTTTTTTTTTTGCTTGTAAGTAGATATCCCACGTGGCTTCTAACATTTTAGGTCATTTCGTTTTTTATTCTTTTAACTTTTTTAAATAATATATTCTCCCTTTAAAAAAAATTGTAAATAGACACATTTTTTAAATAGTAAAAGATTAAAACCACTCACTACTAAAATTCATCCTGTTAATTTAACTTTTTTTTTATGCATTTTGTAAATAGTTTCATATTAATTGTAATGATTCTCCTATTCAATATTTTAAATTTATATTCTTAGACGAGTTTGAAAAATAGTAAAACAAAAAATTATAATAATAAAGTTAATGTCACCTACATTTTTTAAATTGCAAAAAATAATAAATTTAAAAGTCTATTATATCTGGTATGTCATATTTGTTAAATTTTGTAATATGCAGAGAAAATATATTAGGAGCTGTTTTTCTAAATTTTTTTTGTAATGCAGTTTCCTATTATTGATTTGGTACATTGAAATTTGAAATAATGTTCAAAATAATAAATAAAAATAAAAAATACCAACAAAAAAAACTCGTGTTCCTAATTGTTTATTCCATCGATCATTTCATAAGTCCTATAGTTTGATCTTATAGAATCTGATCAATAGTTTTTATTCTCTTCAATCATTTCTTGAGTCCTGTAGATTTAGATAAAAATAAATCGAGAATAGTTAAGTAAAAAGAATATAAATCTCTCTATACATTCTTATTGTTTTTTATTCATATTATTGTGTGTGTGTGTGTGTGTTTTTTTTTTTTTTTTTTGGAAATCCTAACATGGACATTGTTTGGTATTTAAGTAATTTTTGGAAAAAAATAATTGTGATATGAAATTGAGGAAATGGGTGATTTTAAGAGAGTAGAATGTATTTTTTAAAAGAATTTAAAGGTTTCTTTGCTACAATTTATTTTAAAACAATTTTATTTCATTAATCAACATTAATATATAAAATTAATTGTCGTTCTTTCAAATATAACATAACATAGCAATCATACAAAACCATGAAATAATTTACAAATATAGTAAAATTTAGATTAAACTCTCGAGTGATAAACCATCTTGTTTTTCTATACACAAAGTCAAGTATGCCAAACACACCCAAAGTCAGATGTAAAATATATTGCAAAATATAGCAATAGACCTCATCCCTCTTTCACCCACAAGCACTCCTTCACACCACCTCTGATGCGATAATCATCAACTCACTTCCCTGTTGATTACCTTTGTCAATTTTCATTTTTCTCACTCTTTTTTTTATCTTTTTTTTCCCCAACATCTCTTTTTCACCGATTAGCATTACTCCACACCATTTGTTGTTGCTCCCTTTCCTCCACTTAACTCCATCGATCACTACACATTCAATTCGTTATTGCCACTTCTCGTTTTTTGTCTTTGTTTCTCACTGTATTACTTGTTTGTCTAAGACAAGCATGACATACAAAATAATTTAAAATCCATATTTAAATTATTTTTCCAAATTTACAAATTTCGAATATGAACACACCTTTGACAATATCTCATTAGTATTTTTTTCTCCTATCATTTCGAATGCAACATTTAAAGTTGCCATGCACTGAGCCATGATTAGATATTTATTTTTGGGCCAAACATGGTTAACCCGAAACCAACCAACCCAACACAAAAGTGGCCCAACATGGTTAAAATGGGCCGATCAATACTGGTCCAACCGAGTTCAAAATCCAACTCACTAAACATTCCCTCGGGTTCCCGAATTTTCTCTCGTCGAAGATATTCATCCATGCTGTTTCGCGCTAATCTTCCTGCTGTAAGAACTGCGATCCGTTTCTCATTTATACTTCCTAATGCATTACCTTTTCCTGATTATTTTCTGATCGCCTATGCATCTTTGTTATCTGGCTTTCGATGATTTGATTTTAGATTTTTTACTCCCATTGGAATTCATCCGTGTTTTTTGCCACTCGTGTAATGGAGTTCCACTTTGGATGCCAATGGTATCTGGTAACATAATCTTCTTAGACAGATTTCTCGATTAGATATTAGTTTTGTGGAATTATCTTTTATGATGTTGAATCGCTGATTAGCCAGTGTTTTTGGAAGTAATGGATTCTCCATTTTCTTTCAGCAAAACCAGTGAATTCATTTGATTATTTTCTGATCACCAATGCATTTTGTTTTCTTGGTTTTCTGTGATTTCATTTCAAATTTTAATCTCCCATTGAAATCGATCCATCGTGCTTTTTGCCTCTTTTTGACATTCGTGTTATGGAGTTTGACATTGGATGCGAATGTTTCTGTCGGAAAGATTCATTAACGCTTTCATGCTAATGGTATCTGGAAACATATTATTCTTAGACAAATTTCTTGATTAGATATTAGTTTTGTGGGTTCATCTTTTCTGATGCTGAATCATTGATTAGCCGGTGTTTTTGGAAGTCATGGATTCTCCATTTTCTTTCAGAAAAACTAATCAAACCAATTGATCATTTTCTGATTGCCATTGCACATTTGTTTTCTTGGCTTTCTATGATTTCATTTTACATCTTAATCTCCCATTGAAATCGATTCGTTGTGTTTTTTGCCATTCGTGTCATGGAGTTCGATTTTGGATGCGAATGTTTCTGTCTGAAAGATTCATTTTCGCTTTCATGCTAATGGTATCTGGAAACATATTCTTATTAGACAAATTTCTTGATTAGATATTAGTTTTGTAGATTTTACTTTTCTGATGTTGAATTATTGATTAGCCGGTGTTGTTGGAAGTTATGGATTCTCCAATTGATTGTCTTTTCCCGATATGTCTTGCACGAGGCTAAGTTGCTCGATGTTTGTTATTTATTGACATGATCGTTTCTGATGTGGACGATACGACTTTACCATAGTGCGAAGTTCTTCAACCGCTGGAGGCTTGATTCCTATCTTTATGTTCGAAATTGTCATATGCTAATTGCAGTCGTAAGCAGATTGAAAATATTGATATAGCTATTTTGTAAATCTCTGCTATGTTACAGCACCAAATGATAACCGATTGGTGGGCAGTCGTAAGCACGAAGCAAATAGAAAATAATTGATTCAGTCTATTGCTCTTTTAACCAAGACGCTTTGATTGGCTCTGGGTCCGAGGAAGAATTTCGAGGTGTATGTGATTATTAATTATGTTTGGATTTCTTTTTCCCATTCCAATGGAGCTAGAATATCAGCAGTGGGTTCCATTTTCCCTTAGACATTGAAGGGATTGACACAAAAGGTAGGGAGACAATCACTCAAAAGAATTAAAAAAATATGTAATCTTTGCGATTCTCTCAAAACTCATCCACTCACCTTTTACATATTGTCTAATTCTCTTGCTTTTCTTTTCTCTTCTTTCTTCCTTTCTCTGTTTGGATTTCATATGGGCCAGCACGAGATTTTTGGAGTCCAAGTAAAAGGATCTCTTATCCAAGTAAAAGAATCTCTTAGTTTCTTTTTAGAGTCTACAAAGGTTTTAGATATTTCTATAAAATTATCAAATTCTCTAGAACTTCTTGGATCCTAATGAAACTTTAGGACACTTCTTTATGCTTACTTTTGCCAAATTTGTTCACAATTTACATATTTCAACATAATTCTAGAAAAACTAAATGTACACATTTATTTCATTTGGTAGATACTTCAACAATCTTCTAGATTATTTAGGGTTTGGTTTCTATGTTAATATAGAATCCTTTCCGTTCAGTTTCAAATTCTTCTATAGCATTCTTTATGAAGTATGGTGTCTTTAAATTAGTTGACTGGTTTCTGATAAATTGCATAATCAATATTTTTGGAATCAGCAAGGACCAACGGGTAGATTGTACGGAAATTGGGAGATTTTCTTCCTGCTTATTGAGCACTTGTGCGCAATTGCGTTCATACAGGGTGTCTTCAAGCAGGTAATCTAGATAGAAAAGACTCAAGAGGGCATATTCTTGGGCATGATCCCACATGATGTATGGGAGTGTATTAAATTGCCCCTGTCATTTCTGAGAGAGTTTAGCTAGTCACTATCTATCTAAATCAAAGTTGTAGGTCCGACGTTCAAGTCCCCTTCTATCCACAACAAAAGGAGTTTTCCAGAGAGGAGAATGGCGTGAGCCATGAGCCATCCCTTAATCATGGAGGTGGCCCATTGATTTTTTTATCCTCGGCACATACGCCAATTAATTTCGTAACATGATGCATATGAATAGATGAGTCAAAATAAAGTAGACTTCTCATGTGTTCTCTAGTTTTGTTTGGTCTGGAATTAGGTTTCATCTCTCTCTTTAGGCTTTGATTTGAAAGACTTGTAACTATTCTCTAGGTAATATTTTACTTAGTTGAAAATCCTTCCTCGGTTTCCAGGCTCGATTCTTTTCCGCACTTTGATTTTTTCAAATTTTCTCTGTGAAAACAGTTTTTTACTAGAATGATCATAAAGAAAAAATTAAATTGATTCTTTCCTCTCAGCTACAACTCCCAGGAGAGTTGGTTGATGACATCTATCCTCGATCAAATTTCTTTCTTTAGTTTCTATGCTGGAACACTAATTGAGAGCTTATTTATGTTAATAAATGTGATTTGAATTCTCTGTTGGAACCGAAGAGTTGGCAATTGAACCTTAAAGCGAGAAAAGGTGAAGTTTGTTTTGGTAGTAAAAAACAAGTAACATGTTTAGGAATTTTATGCGTACAATTGCATATCCTATATATTTCCTTAGCCATAACAGTTGGCAAGAAGTTCCCATTTTTTGTCAAAGCACTCTTTTCCTTGCAAAAAAAGAGAAAGGAATCATGTAAATCTATTCACATAAAAATCTAGTGAAATTCGAAGCCCTTTTGATATGTAAATTCATTTTAATTTACAATCTTTCAAATCCTAAATTGATTTGATTTTCCATTAGTTGAACAGAAATTGCTTTTAAGAGCAATCTCTCAAGACAATGAACACGTTTTTTGGCCCAAAAGTCAAACACTTCAGAAGAAAAGTTAATTCTACATGAATTTTCTATGCATGCAACTCAAGTGATCAAGAGTTGCAAGAGTTCAAGAAGCTTTTGGTTAAACTTGAAAGAAATAGTTAAGAGCTATGCTCTAAACCCTAAGCAAAATCCAAACGGAATACAGAGAAGAGCTGTTGAAATAGAGAGAGAAGGAAGAAAATAGAAAGAATGTTGTAAAAACAGAGAAGTACTTCAAATTATTATTTAGCTTTTTATAATTATTTTGATGAATTTTACGGTTTAGTGAGTTGCATAGTCTGCAGACTACAGATTTCTTAATGTACATATATTTATTTAACTTTGCAGTTTCAAGCAGAGGACATATCTTCGTTGTATCTTCTCAGAAATGGTGCTTGTGGAGCCGCAGTTAGAAGATGAAGTCTGTAAGGTGAATTGGCTTATTTATGCTGCCATGAATTAATCCTACAGGTAAAACAGGCTTCAACTAGTATTGTAGTTCACCTCTAAGTAGAGCTTGAGGAGTTATAATTATGTTTGTGCAGTTTTGATATTAAGAAAAATAATTAATTGGAATGGAAGAGAGTGACGTGAAACGGTGGTGTTCGCTTAACATAATTAGAATCACTCTCTAATACTTCAATTAGATTAACGTTTTTGGTAAGATAGGTTTTTTGCCTTGAGGATGTGTGTATCTGTGATCATTCCCCCTTGTTTAACAAGAGGAAAAGTTTGATGGTTATCGCTTGTCAATGTGGCTTTTATAAAAACAAAGACTCAGATAAATATCAAAATTTTGTGTTTCTTATTGTATTTGATTACAAAGGATGAACTGTATTTATTGAATGAGTTCATGTAACAACTATGCTATTAGTGAGTAACAATTAGCTAAAATAAGATATATAGTTACAGAGATAAAGGGAATAGAGTTCAATGCTCTTCAAGAATAAGACATGGGTCTTAGCCTCTAGAAAGTTAGAGACTCTGACATGAATTTGGTTGATTGTTGATGGGCATTTCAGATCAAATATGACCCCAACAGTTCTGTGGCACAGTCTGAGTCCTTAATCACTATTTTTAGCCTTTTTGTAACAAGTTATATGTTCCTTTATCTTTGATAACTATTTCTTAGTTTAGCTAGTTGTTACTCGCAAATAGCCTAGCCTAGTTATTACATTAGCTAAGCTGTTATAATCAAATACAATGAGAAGAGACACAAAATCTTGATAGTTCTTTGAGTGTCTATTAAGGTGACCCCATTAGAGCTATACCAAATTGTAATTATTGGCCTCAATAACAATTACCTCGATTATTCATGTAACTTGCTAGGATGG
This sequence comes from Cucumis hystrix, assembly GCA_025688845.1. Taxonomy (NCBI): domain Eukaryota; kingdom Viridiplantae; phylum Streptophyta; class Magnoliopsida; order Cucurbitales; family Cucurbitaceae; genus Cucumis; species Cucumis hystrix. The sequence goes on from CM046893.1 coordinate 22,005,168, forward strand.
CTTAGATTGTGCTGTCTTGACATTAGTCACATCTTTAGTGGTCTTCATATTCTGTTAGCATAGAGCGCGACCATATGCCACATTATCTTCCTTAGATAAGCTGCTTTTAGAATTGATGTGCTAGATATCTTTCTAGCTTCAGTCATGGATTATTAGATTAGCTGATTGTTATAATTGATTGTTGAGTAGTTGATCGATGTTTTAATAAGAGAACTTCAGTCATGGATTATTAGATTAGCTGATTGTTATAATTGATTGTTGAGTAGTTGATCGATGTTTTAATAAGAGGTGGTCATCGTTCGGTTGGAGTCAGTTTTTTTACAAAACTGTTACCGAATTGACTATGGTGAGTTTGTAAATGTTTAAACCGACCTTGATCGTTAATGAGTAAATGTTGATTGGTCAGTTTAATTCTTTGACATGTTTCTTTTGAAAACAATTTGAAATCTTTACAAACCGACACGGACCGACCCCTCTCACTCTTCGACCGACCCCTCTCGCTCTCCGATCGTCCCCTCTCACTCTTCGACCGACCAACTTTAATTTGGTAGATCGGTCCGATTTAATGGTCTATCATGCTCACCCCTAATTTTAATATATGACTTCATGTGTTTGGTCAAGTGGTAGTACTTAGTTACATCGTGGCCTATTTATCAACCATAATGGGTTGACCTAGAGGTAAATATGGTCACGAGTTCAATCTGTGTGACCACCTACTTAGAATTTACTACACCCAACTATTTTAAAGTCTAGTAAGTTGTCTCATGAGATCAGTCAAGATGTAAGTAAGCTAAGTTGGATACTGACTATTTAAAAAGTATTCCCTTGTGGAAAGGCAATTGAAGTGATTAGAAAAGGTAGCCTACTTGGATCGTTGCTTAGACGGAAACTTAGGGTATGAACTGGTATGATGGTATCTATGTAGATTATTATATCATTTTAGTCCTTACACTTTTCAGTTTCAATTCGGGTCGGTTTTTAAAATATTAAATTTTGTTTCCATTTTTAAAATATTAATTTTGATTTTCAAATTATACTTTCATGAAACTTTTGAAAGGTTTATTTTAGTCATATACTTTTATAAATCGACTCTTTTTGGTTATTTTCTAACTCATTTTGGTCCATCAAAGCTCTAGCATATTCACTCTAATACTTAAAAACTTTTAAAATACATAAACTAAAATAGCATTTAAATCTTATTTCTTTAAAATAATTACTCATGTCTTTTTTTTAGGGTCTTTCCGTCGTTTTCTTTTCATATGCTATATTGTATTTTTCCCTCTATTGAATTGTTGCTTGCTGCCAACATGCTTGCTATTGCCCTTTTGTGTCAGCTTTCAGTAATGGCATTTCAATTCTCTTTTAGAATTTGGAGTCTTAACGACTCGCAAATTTTCAAACATATATTTATCTTTTCTTTAATAATATTTTAAGCTGTAGTACACAACTGCTTTCGTGGCGATTAAGACAGAGAAGTGAGCTGATTGGTCATTATTGTAGTTTTCCTGCTGGCCATTTCTTTGTTCTACCACTTTGTGTATCACCACGTGCCAAATATTTTTCATTTGCTATATTTCAAATATTCACTTTCTGCCTCTCACCCTATTTATAAAAAACATATTTCTTTTCTTCCTTTTAAAAAGTAAGAAGACAATAACGAGTTTAAACCACGATGAATACTGCATTTTACATTGTACTCCATTCACTCCTTTACAATTATATATATATATATATATATCATATAGACCCAAATTTGTCTATCTTTAGTTTATATATTACATTTTGTTATATACTTTGGTTCATTTTGCTAAATATAAAATAATCTTAGAATAACATCAAAACATATTTTCGTTGTATTCATTCAAATTTGTTAAATATAGATTCTTTGCCAAATATTTAACAAATTTTGGTGAACATTTTTTACCCATTCTAAAAACTTTTCTTTTTAAGGATAACTTTTATATTAGCAATGAAGTTAAAACTATTGTATATTTAAAATTGCTAAATTCAAATTCAAGTTTCAAGAATTAAAAACAATTTTCAAGACTCAACATAGAAATTGAATTTAGTCCTTTGTTATTACAATTTTTTAGACTTTATATTAAATTAAAAAAAAATAGTTATATTTGTCTAATTTTAGATTTAATACTTTTAATAAATCTTAAATTTAGTCTTTTGTTATTACAATTTTTTTAAACATTTTTATTATAAAATTTAAAATTTTATTTGCATATTGTTAATATTTTCAAGTATAGTAAAATGAACCTAAGTCATTTATAAAATAAATCTATCTAGATAATTGTGATATGTGTTAACTTATATCAGGATAGATCTATTATTTTGTAAATATTTTTAAATTTTCATCTAAATTATTTATTTATTTTATTACACTAAAGTTATTTTATTATTATTATTTCATCCATTTTGATAAAAGGAAAATAAATAAAAACTTAAGATTCTGTCAAAATACTTTAACAAAGATTATTAGACTCCATTAAAAGGGACCAAAATCGAGAGAAAAAAAAAATCTAAATATTAAGACATGCTTTAAACCAAGAAAGAGCAATTATTGAATATTTTTGTATTGATTTGCTTTAAGGGAAAAAAAATGAAAAATTATGTTCCGTGTCATTTCCGAACAACTCTGCTTTTTAGAGAGTAGACCATTATGCCACACGGGGAATATACGGTTCAGTAGACTCCACTTCACTTTACCAGAGTTCTACATTTCTTTAGCAATGGAAAAGGCAGAGCTACTTCTTTATCCCCAAGGTATAAAGAATCCAATTTTTTTTTAATTTTATATTATTTTTATTTTTCTTCTTCTTCTTCTTCTTGTTTTTTTTTTTTTTTTTTTTTTTTTGAAGAAGCTTTTATAATAATTGAATTCTTCTCGGTGCTTCTTTTCATTTTTTTATTTTTTGTTTAACATTACATCACACGTAGAATTCTAGTTTACTGCTTTTTGGTGGTAGAGATGCTTTAGCAACTCATCTTGTCTAGAAATTTCAAGACAGTGAATAGCAAAGCTTAGGGCAAAGTTATAAATTTCGGTCGAGATTCATTACCTGAACCAAGATTCACAAAAAAACTGAAATTTTTCGAAGGAGTTCACAAAAAACTATAAATCAGCCTAGATTAATTAAATAGTAACTAAATTAGAGCACCAAGACTTAAAAAATGTATTTTCTTTTTTACCAACAAGTTAAATAAAAAAATTTGTAGTTATATAGGTATATTTTTAGAGTTTTTTCAAAAATATAAAATTTGACAAACTACTTACATTCTATACAACAAAAGCATTAAAAGGCAAGAATATATATATATATATATTGTACTGGTGAAGTGATAATATTTTGTTAAATGTTCTATTTTTAACCATTTTATTATATTTTAAAGCTTTTATTTTCTAACTAATTAAATGTAATTTACCCATCATCAAATATAATTAATGTTTACTTTCCCTTTTAGTTTAGAAATGCATTTTGTTAAATCAAAGTTAATTCATGGACTATTTAGAATTATTAGCAAACTAAAAATTAACTTCAAATCTTAAAACAAAAAGTACTTTTTACTCATTATTATTATATTGAAACACATATATTGGAGATATAGAGGTGGTATAATTGGTGAGACATCTGTTAACTTTATAGCATTGTCCATTTACTAAAATTTACTTCATAGCTAGATAGAATAGGTTTCATAATGATTTTTTAATTCCTTATTTATTATTATTATAGTAAAAAGAAGAAGAAAATGGAGGGTGGAAAATGAATCGGACGGCTTTGATTTGTTTAATCATCAATTCATTATTTTTTTTCTCTCTCTCTCTGACTACGTAAAAAAGAAAGAAAAAAAAAAGGTTAGAATTAGAAAGGATGGGAGAGCCAAAGAGATCTTATCCTCCACGAAGTCGAAACGACAGATGGCCGCTGAGGGAAACACAGGTAGATGAATGGGTACAGCATATAATAATCAAAAGGCTTGTCAGAGCAACTTGACGGGTAGCTTTGGCCAATTATTTATTCATTTATTTATTGTTTAAAAAATTATCATTATTGTTCATATTATTTCATAATTGACAGAGACAGACAACCTTCTCTCACTTCTCAAGCCCTCCTTCTTGGGTTCTTCTCTTCAACAGGGATTTCCCTTTGGAGCACGTGGAATTTAGGTTTTTTTTTTATTGTTATTATTTTTGTTGATTACTTTTTCTTATTATTGCCATTGCAGTTTTGCTTTTGGGAGTCTAGTTATATTTTAATAGATTCGACTCTTACGTATCGAATGACTTATTAGATGGAATTAATACGTTTGAGATCAATAGATTGAAGTTAAGAATATTCGGTATAAAGGGTAGACTTGTGAGATGAAGTTACTCGATAATTGTAAAATCTATAGATAAAAGATAGAACATTTAATTTTTTGTTAATTAAAGGTGAAAAGCTAAGAAGTACGGACACTTATTTGGCTAGCGTCCGTATCCAACACGTGTAGGACACTCCAACACTTGATGGACACCTATTAAACACTTGCTAGTGCAGTCCATTGGACATACATAGAACACTCATTACAAATATATTATATGACTATAATAATAACCTTTGAATGTAGAATACCTCAAACTAAGTCTTTTAAGCTTATAAATGCATCAATTTATATATTATAATTTTTTTTTACTATAGAGATGGTATATATTTTTTAAAAATAATTTTTTTAATAAATGTGTCTTTACCAAGTCGTGTCCTAGATTTTAATAAAATGATGTTTCATCGTGTCTATGTCGTGTTTCATGTTCGTGTATATGCTTCTTAGGTGAAAATATACAAACGTGTGAGAAGATGAAGTTAAATTTAATGATATTTGCTATTAGTACTTAAAAAAAATGTTTTTTTCTATTGAAGTTGAACCCTTTAATCATAAATTAGAAAATGGGTGGGTCGAACGACTCCAAAGTTTTGTTTTCTTTTTTTTTTTTTCTTAATCTAAAATATTTCAAATTGATGAGTAAAATTTTGTATCACATTAGTGAATGAGATATTCAACACTTGATGAATTAGTATGTATAGACATAAATGCCTAAAATTGTTCATCACTTTTTTTTTAAAATAATAAAGCAAACAAGGGTCAAGGGCATGTAGACACAAAAGCTCAAAAAATTATTAATATAGAACTGAAAATTTAAATAATCATTTGTGTAAAATTGAAAGCAGTTTTAAAATTCATTGGATATAAAAGTTTTGAAAAGTAATGGACTAAACTTGAAGTTTCTAAAACTAAGGTTGAGAAAGGAAGCTGAAAATTGATCTCCTCGTAATGGTGCAAGTGGCTGTCATTGTAGCATAGCAACTCCAAGTAAACAACCCTCAAATTCGATCCTCAACCTTATCGAATTTGAAAGAATATTAATTTTTGCTCATCACCATCTGTGTCAGACATCCATTCTATGTGAAAATTTTGTTTAATTTCAAAAAGCTCACTTCTTTTTGTGGATTATTGTATATCTTGTTATCTCGAGTTAAAGTCCTGTGTTGAAGAAGCCTTTAGCCAATGGATTTGACGGTTAAAAGTAAGGCATTTGTAGGTTTTGCTCTCTGTTTATAGCGGATAAAGTGGACTGCAGTGGAAGAAAGCAGAAAACAGTTCAACTATTGGAGGAAAAAAGCCAGATGAGGAGAGAGAAAACTCCCATAATAGAGAGAGAAACAGAAATGGGTTCATGGGTTCTTCAAGGAGCAAGCCATTTTTATGAGTAGGCTATAGAAATAGAAACCCCCATGAAATCAAATCAATCTGAGAATTTGATCTTCAAGCAGTGAAAGAGTTCTTGTCTTTGATTTCTGGTTCAGACGGCTCCAATTATTCTGTTATTAAAAACTCAGATTCTGATGGGTTTTGTAAATTGGGGAATCACGCTTCTGAAGCTGTAGTTTTTTGGTTTCTTTAGCTCTGTTTTGCTTGTGGGATTTTTTTGCCTTGTGGAATGGATCTCAGCCACATGAAGGGACCGACACCGACACCGACGCCGACTTCAATTTCTGCTAGAAAAGCCACGGATATGAGTTCTGATCAGTTTCCGGCGGGTCTTCGGGTTCTGGTTGTAGACGACGATCCTACCTGTCTCAAGATCTTGGAAAAGATGCTTCAGAATTGCTGCTATGCTGGTTTGTTTTCAATTCCAACTTCCTTTTTTCTTCTTTCTTTCCTGAGTTCTCTACTTTTTGGGGTCTCCTTCTTTGTGAGTTAATATTTGACACTGGGACAATTTTCTGGATCGTTTCTTGAAGAAATTTGAAGTTTAGGGTTGCTTCCGACCTCGATTTTTTTCTTCTTGTTTTAGGAATAAGAACCTGTTGACTTATCACTTATTACACTTTCTTTGCCCCTTGAGCTTATTTTTCTATTTGATCCAGAACAGAAATTACACTAATTTCTGCTAATTGATTTGCGTGCTTTTGAAGCTATCATCTCTTTACTCATTTGTAGATTCAGGAATCAGGACTCTTCCCGTCATGTTTGGGAGTGACTTGGGGGGTTTTATTCTTGAAACGTTGTTTCCATATCATTAAAATTGATTTCAATGATTAGAAATTATGTTTGGTGCCCATTTTGGACATGACTAAACTGATTTTCAATATAGATACTTGGTCTCTTTAGCTAATTCTTATACCAATCCCACAATTCTGTGATCTTACAACAAATCATCAGTAGTTAATCTGCTGTTTCTGGGGTTACTGACAGTGACGAAATGCAACCGAGCGGAGATTGCTCTATCCATGCTTCGTGAGAACAAAAATGGTTTTGATATTGTCTTAAGTGATGTGCATATGCCTGACATGGATGGATTCAAGCTTCTAGAGCAAGTTGGGCTGGAGATGGACTTGCCTGTTATCAGTGAGTAAAATGGTTTAGATGCGTTTACTGATCATTGAATACTAACTTATATAATTATGCGTGGCTTATATAATTTTGCAGACTAATATTGGAGACATGTGATTGTACAGTGATGTCAGCTGATGATGGGAAGAATGTTGTGATGAAAGGAGTGATTCATGGTGCTTGTGATTACCTTATCAAACCTGTTCGTATTGAAGCACTCAGGAACCTATGGCAACATGTAGTTCGGAAGAGAAAGACTGAATGGAAGGATTTAGAGCAATCTGGCAGCGTGGACGAGGGAGATCGAGAGCAAAATCTGTCTGAAGGTGCAAATTATTCATCTTCGGCATATGAAGGAAGTTGGAACAGCTCAAAGAGGAGGAGGGATGCAGAAGAAGAGCCTGAGGAGAGGGACGATACATCAACTTTAAAGAAGCCGAGGGTGGTATGGTCAGTTGAGCTCCATCAACAGTTTGTTGCCGCAGTTAATCAGCTAGGGATTGACAGTATGTCTTCTCTTCTACCTCTCCCAGTTCTATATGCCTTGGTCGAACTTATGACTGTTTTTTAGAGATTAAATTACAATTTACGAATAGTCCCTAAACTTTCATGTTCGTGCCAAATATGTTCGTTAAACTAGAGTTTTAAAAGGTCTTTAAACTTGGAACTCTGTACTTGATTATTCATGTTTAAAAGATTAATTAATAATTATAAACAAATGTTGAACATGCCATGGAATTATTAGACGCAAAATGGAAAGTATATGGATTTATTTGACATTCTTAAAATTGAGGAATCTATTAGTCACAAGATTTAAAATTCAACGACTATATATTTTTTTAACTTCAAGACTTTTTTGACGTAATTTGTTTCATGGACTAAATTTGTAAGTTAACATTTTCAAGGTAACAGCAGAACCATCATAACATAAATGATACATATAAATCTTGTAAAATTAGCTGATTGTAGCCTACGTTTCAAGTTCATTTAAGGAGGTTTTGTTTTTAATGCTTGACCCTTATTTAATTATATGATCATTTTTCATCCCAATGAATTAGAAGCCTAACGCATGACCGACATTTTTCTTCATGTTGTTCATCCTGTTCTCTGCAATTTAACCCAAACTTTAAGAAGGATCAGTTCATCCATTGCTTCTCTTAAAGCAATTCTTTATATTCCGTGCCGTCTTATCCTCAAAATAGTTCTGTAGCCATTTTCTTTTATCTTTAGTTTTTTAAAGTTTGATCAAGTCAATAATCTTTAAAGGATTAATTCATCATATACCCAACTCCAACTGCGCATTGTTCTTCTTGGTTATGTTTTCAATCTTGTTTTGAAAATGCAGAGGCTGTCCCTAAGAAGATATTGGAGTTGATGAATGTTCCAGGGCTTACTAGAGAAAATGTTGCCAGTCATCTTCAGGTATAAAAGTTGTGAGGGGCTCTTTGTGTATTTTCTCTTTGTTTCCTGATGATTAGCATAGGCATCTTAATTGTTTTATTTATTTGATGGCTATGCAGAAATATCGCTTATATCTTAGAAGGCTTAGTGGAGTATCTCCACACCAAAGTAATTTGAACAATTCTTTTATCAACCCCCAAGACCCACCTTTTGGATCGATGGGTTCATTCAATGGGATCGATCTTCAGACGCTTTCGGTCACTGGCCAACTCTCGCCACAAAGTCTTGCTGCCCTCCAAGCAACAGGACTTCGTAGGCCTACTGCGAAATCTGGCATATCCATGGCCCTTGATCAGAACAATATATTCAGCTTTGAAAATCCAAAATTGAGGTTTGTTGAGGACCAAACACAACATCTAAATAATAGTAAACCAGTAAACTTGTTTCATGGGATTCCAACAAAAATGGAGCCAAAGCAACTTGCGAATATTCAGCACCCTTCCGTGCAGCCTCAGGGAAACATAAACATGCAACTCAATATCAAGAGCGAACATGGTGGAACTCAACTAATGCATTTGTCTCAACAACAAGCTATAGGACAAACTCTAGGTAACTCTCCTGCTAGCCACTTACCCAGAATTTCATCAACATTAAGGAAACCGATCATATCAGATAGTGTTATGAGGGGAAATGGGACTGCTGATAATAGTCACAGACCTGGATACAACCTAGTTTCGCCAACATCGGTGATGGTGAACTATCCAATGAGCCAAACCACAGAATTGTCTAACAATTATTCCCTTCAGAGCAATTCATCTGTATCTACCCTGAACTGTAAAGGGATGTTTCAAGAAGAGATTAGTTCAGATCTAAAAGTTTCGGGCGGACTAATGTCGAGTTATGATGTTTTTAGTGACTTGCCCGTGCAGAAATCCCATGACTGGGATTCTCAAAATGTTAGCACCTTGGCCTTTGGTACTTTTCACCATGGGAACTTCATACAGGATAGCTTTGATATCTCATCCTCCACTTTAATTCATCATGGTTTTCCTTCAAGCCAAACGAATGGACAAAATCTAAATTCATCGGTCGTTGGAAAGACTGTGTTTTCCTTTTCGGATTTGACTCAACCCGAAAATCCTCAAAATATTGCCCAAAACTCACTTCTCGATCCTGTGGAGGTCAAATCTCAGAGAATCCCCGATGCAAACTATCAAACTGACCTTTCATCCGAGGACTTTGGCCAGGATGAACTTCTTGGTGTCTTTCTCAAACAACAGGTTAGTTTTTCCCTTTTTCATAAATGTTTGTTTGATTGTTATAAAAATAATGGATTCTTTTCCTTAAATCATTGTTAACTCTTCTATGTTTTCTATTTCCCAGCAACAAGGAGACAACGGATCGGTCGACTTTAGTGGGTACCAAACAGAGAATATTTGTGTTTAGAAGATTTCTTGCTTTAGTTCCTCATTTGGCTGCAGCTTCAAATACACTTTGTTGTAACTTTAAAGATCAAAGTCCTCCCACATTAGATGACAGAGGTAGTTCATCATTCTTGTCAACAAGTCCATTGTGAATAGTATGCTTAGTTAGTTGAACCTTGAAAATGTCAGATTTCTATGCAAGTTTGAAGCAATCTTCCTCAGAATGCTTACACAGAAGATGCAAATCTTACTCCGACTTCGGTTGAGATCTAATGCCCGAAGCGATTTATTTTAGGACGAGTGTGAAACTATTTTGTTTGTAACGGGCACATCGCTCGATTGTCGTCGATGCAAGGCTCCGCTCGGCTCCATTGCATTTGAAACCATTTAGGAGATCTCTCATCTCTCTAATTACACTTTAAGAATGGTTTTATTTAAACCCCCATGAAAAATCATCAACTTCAATGTCAATATTCTTGTTTGATTGAGACAAATGTGTGCTTAATTTCTTGAGTTTGTTAAAAAAAAAAAAAAAAAAAAAAGAACTTCTTGGCAGCTTCTCTTAGATTCTCATCTTGCTTCCAACTTTTCTCACAATGTATTATGAATTGTTTCGACTTCTATCCATACTATTTTCTGTAATGTGTGTGATTTGATGGGAAAGATTACGATGATTGTTTGACATATGATAAAAAATCTAGAATTCAAATATCAGTATGCATTCAATTATCACTTGATAGGTAAGTTGATCAATTTCATATGAATACTTGAGCACGCAACTGCATATAAAAAATTATAAGAAGATAATAGCAAATCTCCGTCATCGACATAGAAAAATCTTCATTCCCAAAATTAAGTTAAAGAAACTGTCTGGTAAAAACTAATGGTTAGACTTACATAGCTTACAAAACCTTAGTAAAATATCAAAATACAAGTAACATATTTTAGAAACGATAAATTTGGAAACAATAAATCTACATCTAAACTATTAAACATAAATAATAACTTTGAGTCTTTAACGTATCCTTTCGCCAAGACAACATTAAATTGCACACAATTTTCTAGCCGGTGCATGCACAGTCATACGCTAAGCAAACGATGAAATAAATTGCTGTTCTCTCATTTATCTACGTTAGGAAAATTGTATCAAACTTTAGTATTTGAACACTCTCTTGTCAATCCCTCCCTTCAATTTTCAAATTGAAAGATTAGTTATAGACTCAAGCTTAGGTTCCATTCCATATATGAAAATTATCTAGATATAGTCAAAATATAATATAATAAAAATAAATAACTACAATTTAAAAAATAGTAAAATACCAAAATATATAAATTCAATTCTAGAAAAATTTTCTTTTTAATTTATCGATGATATCACCGTTTAAGGTTATTTGACAACTAAAACGTGATATTTTCTGACAGTGTAATTATAAGACACGTAAATAACGGATAAAAGATACATAATGAGAATAACATTTGGTATTTTCACATTAAACATCTGTCTATATTAAACACTTATTGTAAAATTGATAATAAGATTGAATTCAAAATAAAATAACAATATATGCAACAAAGTTTGGTTTTTGTATTGAAAAAATAAAAGAGATTCCCTCTGTTGATCGGTTTGAGAAGGCCGTGTTTTGAATGAGTGGTTCTGTTCTGTTATTTGAGCCCAATTTGAATCGGCCCACCCAAAGGTTGAGCATTGTTTTAATTTGATTTTTTTTTTCAATACATAGAGAGAGGGTATTTGAATTTTGATTTGTGTCTTTGTTTTTTGGTCTAAAAAAACGTAGATCAAAGTTTAATTTTAAAATTGAAAAAAAAGAAGGCACGAGTAACTTTTTAATCTGCAATCTCCACCCTAATTGTTAAATTAATAATAATAGTAATAGTGACAGTAATAATAACTAAATAAATAAAATTAAATAGGACTCGAAATTAATAAATAGATTGATAGTAAAGACCATTTTCATTGAAGTAAAAATAAAAAAGTAAACTACATACATAAGAGTCTGGGTGGTATTTCTGTAAAATAAAGTGAAGGAAAACGTATGTACAACCTAAGTTCGATTTATTACTTTGTTTTATAGTTTATTCATAATACACCACCAAAAAATACATTTATGTAATTAATTTATTATTTATTAAGTATCTATTAACTTTTTTATTAATACATTTTGAGAGTATATTTAAATGTTTGTTTTTATTTAAGAAAATTTGCTATAAGTTAACAAATTTGATAAAAAAAAACATTAATTTCAAACTAATATAAGTAGTAATCTTAATATTTATTTAAAATGCGAGGAGTAGCGTTAAAGTTGAAAAATATCAAAACTCATCATAAAAATTTAGATTCAAAATATGAAAAGTGCCAAATTAGTATATTACACGTAAACTAATAATAATTCTATAAAATGAATGAAAAAATACTACTAATTGGATGACTTCCATCCATGGTGCCCACTTACCTAAGAATCATTTCTTATCGATTTTTTGATATTCAAATGTTGTAGGGTCATGCTGGTGTCCCGTGAGATTAGTAAGCTGGTCCAGACAACCACAAATATTAAAAAAAAAAAAACTAATTGAAGGTACGTATTGCCAAATATTTATTGTTCTTGAGGCATGTATATTTTTTTAATCAAGTCATATTAGGTATACTTAATTATTAATTTTATTATGAAAATTGAAATAGAGTAACGTTGATGAATATTTATAAACTTATATGTATTCTTGTTCAAAACAATGTATTTCGAAATATACATAATGTATTTATGTTTAAACAATAAATAGTAAATATATCTTTAAAAAATAAGGGAAATAGGCCAAAAAAAATAAAAAAATAATTGACAAAATATTTACCATATATATGATAAATTATTTTAAATAATAATTTTTTAAAATATAACCAAATATATAATCAATTATATTTTATTATATTTAGAAAATGATAAATATTTTAGTTTATTTTGTTATATTTAAAAAGTAGTATTGAATCTAAATCAATAACTCATTTCTTGACAAGTAAAAAAGTATTACAAAGACAAAAGAGAACTGTTGAATGACTTCTATTAAAATTAAGAAAGAAAATAAAAAATTAGCAATTATATAAAATTTGAAATACATGAAAATTTCAAGTTAGACAAAAACTAGACCGCGAGCCAAATTTGGGTATAGAGGTGAGAATGACATACAAAAAAATCGAAAGCGTCGGTTGGAGATAAGAAAGATTTCAGTTAGTGTCGTTAAAAAATCGAGATTGGTAACATTTTTTTATAAACTTGAAAGACTTTTAACATTTATTAAACCGATCATGGTTGATGACAATTTGATTGAAAAATCGATTCTAACTTGTCGATACTCACCAAAACATTTATTAACAACCTAACCAAGTAAACAAATAATTGAAACTCAAAGGATCTACTGATTTATATATATTATTTATTTTAAGTTTAATAAAAAATTAAAAAAAAATGAGAACTTTAACTGAAACGGTAAGAAAATTTGAAAATAAAAAAATGAATGGCAAAAACATGTAATTAACAATAATTGTGAGGACTAAAATTAAAATAAATATATTTATATAAGTATAAAAATATACTTTTTATGTTCCGAAACTAGCGATCTATTTAAATTCGTTCGAAACTCTAAACCATTTCATACGCCCTGTATTTCAAAACAAACCAAGACTCGGTTCTACTAATAGGATTTTCAATTATTGTCGTCGCTAGGGTTTTTCTCTATTCCGGCGATCCCGATCATTTTTGAATTCCTTTCACCAAATTCCCATTTCTGTGAGGGTTTTTGAATCCACTCCAAGTTAATCGACGAAGTAGCCATGTCGTTAAGGCCTACTGCTAGAACCGAGGTTCGTCGGAACCGTTATAAGGTATCCGTTGATGCCGAAGAAGGCCGACGCCGGCGAGAGGATAACATGGTTGAGATCAGGAAGAGTAAGCGCGAAGAGAGTCTTCAGAAGAAGCGTAGGGAAGGCCTTCAAGCACAGCAGTTTCCTTCTGCCGTACACACTTCCACTGTCGAGAAGAAGGTATTGTCGAATTCGATTGTTTCGATTTCAATATCTGTTGATTCTGTTTTTGTAAATGATCTTGGATCTATATGTGAATCTGGAGGCTTTGGCATCTGATGTTTTGAATCTTTGGATTTTCTTTTAAAATTAGGGGTTATTGATGTGGATGTTTGGGGTTTTACTATTTAGGGGTTATTTAAGGGTTTTTGGTATTTGTCTGCAGTTAGAGAGCCTTCCGTCTATGGTTGCTGGGGTATGGTCTGATAATAGCAGTCTTCAGCTCGAGGCAACAACTCAGTTTCGGAAATTACTTTCGATTGGTACTTTTATGTGTATTACATTGTGTAATCTGTTTGTTTTCTTTTTGTTCTTCTTTGGATATAAAAGTTTAACTCGTTTTGATTTCCTTACTGGCGATTGCAGAACGAAGCCCTCCCATTGAGGAAGTGATTCAATCTGGAGTTGTTCCGCGTTTTGTAGAATTTCTCGTGAGGGAGGATTTCCCTCAACTTCAGGTTTTAACTCATATTCTTGGTAACTGTATCATTGGTTTGAATTAATATCAGCCGTTCCTTTTGTACTGACTTGGATGGTATGTGCTAATTGAAGTTTGAAGCTGCTTGGGCTCTCACAAACATTGCATCTGGAACCTCAGAACACACCAAGGTGGTTATTGATCATGGTGCAGTACCAATTTTTGTTAAGCTACTCGCTTCTCCTAGTGACGATGTTCGAGAGCAGGTATATCTCAGAACTTTGACGAACTGCTAGGTTTTTTCTGTGATGCTTTTGAATGAATTTGAAACTTGAACGACATGGTTTCTGAATATTTGTAGGCTGTTTGGGCTTTGGGGAATGTTGCTGGAGATTCCCCTACATGCCGTGATCTTGTTCTTCGCCATGGAGCTTTGATTCCACTTCTTTCCCAGTTGAATGAGCATGCTAAGCTTTCTATGCTGAGAAATGCAACTTGGACGCTTTCAAACTTCTGCAGGGGCAAGCCACAACCTCCATTTGACCAGGTTACTTTTTGCGATTATTGTGAAGTTTGAGATTTTGAAATGTTCCTTATTCGTCCTTGCCTGTGTATAACTTGTGAATGTTTCTTGGATAGGTAAAGCCAGCTCTTCCAGCTCTTGAGCGCTTAGTGCACTCCAATGATGAAGAAGTTCTTACGGATGCCTGCTGGGCACTCTCTTATCTATCTGATGGTACTAATGACAAAATCCAAGCCGTGATCGAGGCAGGGGTGTGTGGACGACTTGTACAGCTACTATTGTAAGCATATCTTGCATCCTATTGTAAGCATAATACTCCCTTTTCATTTTCCTTATAATAAAAATACTTCACTGCTACTTCAGACATCCTTCACCGTCGGTCCTCATTCCTGCCCTTCGCACAGTTGGGAATATTGTGACTGGAGATGACATTCAAACTCAGGTATGAATGAAGATTTCCATTCCCAGTATTGCAATTTTAGCTTATCTTTATGTATTAGATCCACGATCCGGGCAATTTCAAGAATCCTGTAAATCTTGATTAGGTCTCTAGTATTTTGAGTACATTTGTAATCTCATGCCAAGTTAGTTTTCTGCTTGTTGTTTGTATTAAAGTAAATGGAGAAATGAAGAGACAGAATAAAGAGGTAACTATGACTGCAAAGCTGGATTATGGATAGTGACTATAATGGCATCATTAATGTTAGATATTTGTATGCAATTTCATCATCTGTCTTATTGTTTATCTTATCAGTGTATAATTAATGATGGTGCCCTTCCATGCCTTCTGAGCTTATTGACTCACAATCATAAAAAGAGTATCAAGAAAGAAGCTTGTTGGACTATATCTAACATTACTGCTGGAAACAAGGAACAGATCCAGGTAAGAGAGGCTTTTAAACTTTGGCAATGTCGATATGCTAGTTAAGCCTAAGATTTGTGTATATGGTTTCCACCAGCAATTGCATCGACTACTGAAGTCTCTGCATGTTGATTACTGATTCTATGGTGGACTTAGAAGACTAAACCTAAAATTTGTGTCCTTCATAATGCAGGCTGTCATCGAAGCTGGTTTAATACCTCCACTTGTCAATTTGCTTCAAAATGCTGAGTTTGATATAAAGAAAGAGGCTGCATGGGCAATTTCGAATGCAACATCCGGTGGAACTCATGAGCAAATTAAGTAAGCCATGGTAGAAGTTTCTTTCTCCCCCATGAGTTCTCTTCATTGGTTTGACAACCTTCCTTTTTGTATACAGGTACCTTGTCAGTCAAGGGTGCATCAAACCTTTGTGTGATCTTCTTGTATGCCCAGATCCAAGGATTGTTACCGTCTGTTTAGAGGGGCTGGAGAACATTTTGAAGGTCGGAGAAGCTGAAAAGAATCTGGGTACCAATGGAGACGTTAATCTATATGCACAAATGATTGATGATGCTGAGGGTTTAGAAAAGATTGAAAATCTTCAGAGTCATGACAACCACGAGATTTATGAGAAGGCTGTCAAAATACTTGAGACGTATTGGTTGGAGGAGGAGGACGAGGCATTGCCCCCAACTGATGGTGGTGCTCAGCCTGGTTTCCGCTTTGGTGGAAACGAACTTCCAGTTCCTTCTGGTGGATTCAACTTTAGTTGAAGGCTTATATGGTATGTTAGCTGCTGCACATCATCTTTTACTTCATGTACATCATTTCTTGAAGGTTGAGATGACGGGAGCTGTTTGTGTTAATGTAATTGCTTCAATTTTCACCCGAATTTTTGCAGCGGTTTTGGTGGTGATACCAAGGGAGAGTAGTACATGTGTCGGCTCACAAGCTTATTTGTCGGGGTCCAATCTGGGGCATCTTAATATCGAGTTTTTAGTCGGGTCTGGTCTCGTCCAGTTTACAATTGTGTTCAAGGAGATGCTTAAAAGAGGGAGGGCAGAGTCAAGTTGGACTGACGGCCAAAACAATCAATCAGTAAAGTAAAGGTAGGTCGTTTTGGCAAGATGACGTAGCATCAGTGTTCACAAAAATATCTGCATTGCATGCATTGTATCATGTAATAAAAATGTGGCTCAACTGGGCAATTATGGGTTTCATCATATAAGCATTTGATTTGTACTTAGTTGGGATTATGGGTCTTGGTAGCGCAGGGTTTTCCTTTTTTTTTTCTTTTGGTTCTCATTTTGGCATCGAGTCTGTTATTTTTTTTCTTTCTTCTTTTTACTATATCTTAGGTCATTCGTCATTGTTGTGTTTTTTTACATAGCAATTGCTTCGGAGTTGGGATTTGTTTTGCCTTATGGAGTGAATATAGTATTTCTATTATAAACTTTGCTATTGCTAAAGAAGAAATTGGCACTTTTGTATTATTATTATTTTTTGAAGGCATTATTATTATTATTATTTGATGCACATGATGTCGTGCAAGTATTTAGCTGGGCTTGTTTATTCGGTTTGTGATTTTGAAATTTCCTACGGTGGTGTTTGGATGGATTATATAGGTGGTGGGGCCTTGCTTGTACTTTCTGTACTTTCTGTACTTTGTTAGCCTTTTTTTCTTCTTTTTTAAAAAATGTATTTCAAGTATCGTTTTATTTTTTTAGTTTAATAACGTGTGGGGGATCGGGATTTGAATTTTGTTACCTAACTTTATCTTTTAATGGAACCTATGTTTTCAAAATAGTAACAGTAGTAGTAATAAATAAATACTAATAATTATGGTATTTGTAATTGATCTTTTAACTATTAATTATATATTGATTACCAAAAAGGACCAACATCCTTAATTCATATTAATTATATTGATGTAGACTGTGTTTGGAATGCTTTTTCAAGGGTTCAATTTTAAAAAAATAAGCAATTTTAGAAAGAAATACAAAACACTATGTATATTTTAAATTATTTTTATCAAAAATGTTTTTTGAAAAATATTTAAAATATATCTTAAAATTAAATTGAAACAAGGTAAGATTTTACTGTTTTAAATAGAATTAATTCTAATATTGGATTCTAATTTTCAATTCATCTTGACATATTTTCTGTTTAGAAGAGGAATTTTATAAACATTTTCGAAAACGATAGAACACCAATTTTCTAAAACCCAAACCGAAAATGTCAACTTCTTTTGTGCCATACATATATATATATATATTGAAAAAAAAGAAAGATGAGAAACACCCTAATTCCCATATTTCACAACAAATGTCCTATTATTATGTTAAGTAGAAAATTTTATGATAATTTTAACCTTCTTCTAATTATTTGAAAATAATTATTTTTGAAAAATTTAAATAATATTTTTATTAATTATAAACGATCAAATTTATTATATCAAGTTTAACTTTCTTAATTATTAATTCATATATATTTATATTAACATTAATTCATATATATTTATATTGTTAATATAATATTTATTACCTTGTTATTTAAATACGATATAAATTATGTAACTTATATGATAATAATATTTTTAACTATCCTTCCGTATAATTAGTTTCAATTTAATGTCAAACCAAAAGTTTCTTGTTCGAGCCATCATCAATTCCGGCGTCGGATTTCTTTTTCGATTCCTTTAGAAATTGATTTTTATTCTTTCTTTCCTTCCTATTTGGTGATTTTGAATTGGTTAGTCTTTATTTTTTTCGTTAATTTATATTATTTATTCATTCATTTTTTAGCATATATTTTTTTTCCTAAAAAAAATTGTTCTTCTTCCATTTTGTAGCATATATTCTGATCATGTTTCTCCTATTTTGTTTATTTTTATATTATTTAGTTTATATTTCTGTCATGTTCGGTATACCACTCCATACACAGATTATATATCCGTTATGTATTTTTCTTTTCACATATGCTATTGAATGATACATTTTTGTTGTGTTCTGTTTCATATATACTACTGCATATATTCAATAATATATTTACAAGTTTTTTTTTTATTATGTAATTTGTCCTTACTAAATTTATATACCACTCGATACACATATTAGGTAACAAATCAGTATTTTTTTTCTTCTAATTATTACATTTATACTACTGCATACTATATATTTAAATATGTGATTTGTTACATATATTCTACTTCATATATTTAATAATACATAAGTATATGGTCACTAGAAATGCCCCCTGGTGTTCAGTCCTTTTTAATCTCAAAGAATGGCCCAGTGGACTCTTTGGTATGTTTTACGAACCTAATATAGCCGAAATTAGCCCCTAAGTTTATTTGTACAAAAAAGATTACATGGGCCAACGCAAATGTAAGATGCTGGCCCATAACCTGAAACTATTGGGCCATCGGCTATTTGTAAACCTTGTGGGCCTACTTTAGTGGATCATTTACAAATTTTAACGTGAGTTTTTACCACCTCGATTTACTACCTTATGGATAAAAAAAAAAAAAAAAAAAAGAAGTTAGATAAATTAAGTTTGTGAAAATACCACAAGAATCAAAAGGCTGTGATTTCATATTATGATTATTTATGGTAACAATTCTATACTAGTTTATGGAACATAATCAATTATTTCTATTTTAGAATTACCTACTTCAAGGATTTGAAGACCAAATATTCCCAACCTTACTAGCTAAAGTCTACCTAACGATAGTATTAGCAACACGATTTGTGAATTTAGGATTGAAATTACAGTTCTTTTTGTTGAAAGTAAAAAAGTAAATACTCATTTGGTTAAGTACGTAGACTGATTGAAAAACTATAAATTTATTTTGCTAAGAACTAGTGTTAATCCTATGTGTTAGGCACGAAACCATAAGTTAATCTGTTAAGTATGTAGATAGATTTATAGGGACAGTCACAAAGCCATAATGCTCAAATATGAAGCCTAATTCATATGGACGATTGTAGGGTTGAAGGATGTAGATTCTATCAAAATAAAGATTATGTCTAAGTGTGATAGTTTTGTGCATTATCAGGTCACTCGTGTAATAAATACATGCAATCCACGATGGTTAGTGACAACTTTGATTAATGATAGGGTGAGTTAATTAGCAAATAACTATTATGAAACCTATTTCTATATAATCAAGAGGGTTATTGACATTTGAGATATGTGAAAATACATTACAAACTATATAGTCTTTAGCTCTCTAAGCAATAACTGACTTGATCGTTGAAGAGTCGATGTCTTAAGCACCATACTGGTGCGGGTTTTTCTTCTATTATGTAAGAAGGACATCAACAGTTCGATGACAACTGAAATTTGACAGCAAATGACACGAAATAATTGCAAGCGTAGAAACGTCTACATTCATTTATGGAACTCGGTTCAACCAACAAAATTCGAATATTAGCATGATCGTGTCTGATTGAAGAGATGAAGGTAATAATTGAAAGAATAAACCCATATGTTGCAGCCCTCCTATGATATTCCAAAATTCACACAGCATTTTGGGCATCCTTAGCTGCCATGGATGGTTTCATTAGACCACACTCCCAAACAACAAAAACAAAAACA
This sequence comes from Cucumis hystrix, assembly GCA_025688845.1. Taxonomy (NCBI): domain Eukaryota; kingdom Viridiplantae; phylum Streptophyta; class Magnoliopsida; order Cucurbitales; family Cucurbitaceae; genus Cucumis; species Cucumis hystrix. Next base: position 22,025,364 of record CM046893.1, read on the forward strand.
ACTCCAAATTGGTCCTCAACAAACCCTTTCAAAAACAAAAAGTAAAAAGCTACTTTATTATGATTTTTTTCATCTTTTTGTGTATTTTTTATTGGCATTTTTTTATTTTATTTTTTCCGATAGTTTGTAAGTAGTTTTGTTATTTTGTCATCACAATAATTTTCATGTTAAAAATATTTTTATATATATACATACACAGAGTAATTTTCTAACCAGATAGTTAAAGAAGTTTTTTAAAAAATAAAAAAAATTGAGAAACGATCTACAGTAGAAAAAAAAAACATTAAAAGTCAAAATTCATTACACTTAAATTTTTAAAATATATAAACATTTTATCAATTTTCAAATTAGATTAAAGATTTATTAAAAAAAGTAAAAAATAAATATTTTAAATAACAAAATTATTAAAAACATTTATCAATATAACAAAACAACATCTAACAAACTCATATCGACATCTACTAGTTAGAGATCATATTAGTCTTTCAAATCTGGCATTAACAAATAATGAGATTTAGCTATATTTAAAAATAATCCAAAAAAATACTCGGACGTTAATTTAAAAACAAAGGGAGTAAAATTCAATAAACCCCCAACTATAGGGATAGGAATGGAATTTAACACATTTATTTTATTTTCTTCGAAAAAAGAAAAATAAAGAATAGAAGGATTTGAAATTGAAATATAGCGCGTTTTATCTTATAATATTTAATAAATCAAATTTGGGAGGGATTTTTTTCTTTCTTTTTTCCAGCGTTATATTTTGGCGGGTACGCTGAGAAAGTCGAGAGAGGGGTATTTTCGTCATTTCTGAAACACAAATCGATGACTAGGGTTTCGTTATCCGGTTGTATATTAAGTCGGTTTTTTCTGCCCTAAAGCGGCTGCTAAACCGTGTCGGTTCAATCCTTCTTCTTCATTATCATCATCTTCATCTTCTTCTTCTCTCTTTCTTCGTGCCACTGATCGCTCTCACTCTGTTCTTTTCATATCTCTCTCTCTCTGCATGTCGGTTTCTTCTCAGATTTCTATTATCTCCTTTTTCACTGTTTTTGTAGTTCCAGTTCTTCGCATTTTTCGTTTTAGTATTGGTTGTTGAGTGGTTTTGTTCGTCTGATCTTCTCTTCAAACTTCCGTTTACGTCCTTCGAATTCGAGTTTGAGTTTGAGCTCTTCTTTTAGTGCATTTCTCCTTCAGTTTCCTTTGATTTTATGACTCCAATTCGTCTCCACCGCTTTCAATCGTCAACATCCTCTTTCCGCTTCCATCTTCGGTGCTGGTTCGTCTCAGATCTTTGAGATTTCTACTGAAAAATGATGGATCCGATTGAGGAAGTGAGTGATCCCGATTCGTGAGTCTTTATTGGAGTTGATTTCTTTACTGATTTTGAAATTATTTTAGTATTGATTCGATTGTATTGTGCTGGAATATAGGTATCGGAGTTCAAGGATGCTGGAAAGACATCACCGATGGAGAGTGAGCAGAATAAGAAGACCTGCGCTGATTGTGGAACGACGAAGACTCCTCTCTGGCGTGGAGGTCCGGCTGGCCCTAAGGTGATTTATTCTTCATCCCCATGTCTAACCTCGATCAAATCTTCTGTTTGATTTCCATTTCTATGGCTCGATTTTAACGATCAGAACTTGGTTTTTTTGTGCTCAGTCTCTTTGCAATGCGTGTGGGATCAGAAGTAGGAAGAAGAGAAGATCGCTACTAGGTTTAAACAGAGGAGGGGAAGTAGAGAGGAAAAACAAGGGTAGTAGTAACAACAGAAACAACAATGGCGGTGGAAATCAAGGAAAAATTGGGGGAGAAAGCTTGAAATGGAGATCGATGGCGTTTGGTAGAAAAGAATTAATGCAAAGGAGACAGTTGGGAGAGGAAGAGCAAGCTGCTGTTTTGTTAATGGCTCTTTCTTATGGATCTGTATATGCTTGAAATGCTAATATAATTAATGGAATAGTTCCCTTTTTCTTTTTTCTTTTTTCTTTTTTGGAGCTTTATGATTTCTTGAGTATTTAACCTTTTAACTGTAATGTAGCATTTGAGCATTTCCTTTCTTCAATGGATTTTTCTCTTTTATTTTGTGTTTTGTGTGTGTGTTTTTTTTTCTTCTTTTTTGGATGTTTAAAATTCGTTTTTGGTTCAGCATTTCTCTTTCACATTTGCAATAATTTACTTTTCCAACTTAATTAATCAATCAAGTAGTCATTTGTAACAAATTAACATTAAAGTTGATAGACAAAATTAGGCTTTGAAGATATTTAAATTGTTTTTTTTAGGCTTAGTTATATAGATAGACATTTAGATGACTTTTTAAGTGAAGTGCTATAAACTTACATTATATTCATATGGTTAATTAATTAATTGACTGTTTTTATTGTTAAAACAAGCTAGGTCATTACTAAAGATCAAAACAAACATTTTTTAGCTCATAAAATTCATAGATGGAAAGATGCAACATGATTTAGACTACAAACTTTTAGACATAATTTTGAAATATATATATATATGTGTGTGTGTGATTAAGTATCATATTTGTTTATTATTTATAAAGTGCTAATCCTTTTTCAAAAAAGAATAAAATAAAGAATACTAGCCTTTAGTAGGGAATAAATTGTTATTTAAAGTACAAGAAGAAGATCTAAATAATTGATGGAAAATTAAATTTGAAGATTAAATAGTAAGTTGTAAAAGATGTAGAGATTGGAAACAAGTGTGTGGTTTGAATATTAAATTTATTGAAGAACCATAAATGGGAATAATAATATGTGTTTTATTGAACAAACTGTTGACCAACAGTTCAAATTCAGAAAGAGAGAAAGAAAATAGTCAAAGTTGTGAGAACATAAGTAATTGAGGACATTCCCTTCTGTCTGAACACTATGAACTTTGTTTTGAATTTTTTTCCTAAAGGGAATGTTTCTATTTCATAATTGACTTCAAATTATTCATAATTTGATTCAACTCCCATCCAATTTCTCTGTTATCTTTGTACTTTCTCACACCAATTTCCAAACATTCATCACACATATCTTTACTAAAATTTCATATTTATTCCGTTAATTTTGAATAAGACTCTACGACAATTTATTATTAATATAAGAAAATAGATCAAGATAGATGGTTATATGTGGTCTATCACAGTTCATCGTAGACGATCATATCTTGATTTTTTTAATATATCAAAAGAACTATTAAGAAACAATAATCTTGGTTCATTATATATTATTCGTTTGTCCAATATTCTTTTCTAATCTTTGTGGATTGAAATTATGTTTAATTGTTTATATAATTATGTCGGTTCACATACTTAAGTTACTGTCATTAATTTTGTTAAATCAAAATAGATATAAGTATGAAAGTAGTTGAAGCTTACTGACTAAAATTGAAATATAACAAATTATTAACAAAAATACAATTCTAAGCGAGAAGATCAAATGTTTAATTTTAGCGAGAACAATTAAATAAATCACCATTTATTTATAAATAATTATAATATACAACAATTTTAAAAATAATAATTAAATATATAGTATATAGCAACATTTTTAAAAAAAAAAATACAAATATAGCAAAGTCTATCAGAGATAGACTCTATTTTTAATAAACTCTTATAGTTTATCAGTGATAGACTAATATTTTCAACCTATAGATTTCTATCATTGATAAACATCCGACAAATTTTGTAATATTTGCAATTTTTTTAAAATATTGTTATATATATTAATATTTTGAATCAAATTATTATATTTGCAATTATCTTTTTATTTATTAAGTTAGATTTAAATTAGCACGCTTGACCAAATGAGCATAACTCAATTCATTTAAACTATAGTACTATCAATTTTGAATTTCTAAAAAAAAAGCAAACTCTTTCCAAATCATACCAAAAATTCGTATTCTGAAATCGTTTTTTTGTATTTAATATGTTGTTCAAATACAACAATACATCAACATGTGTTAAAACAAATCTAAAATAAGCAAAGTTCAAATTGACCTAAAATCTCAAAAGTTGAATATTTCACTTTCGAAAGAAAAAAACATATACACACAAAATTAATTGCAAAATCAACAATCACATTGCTTCACTGCAAATGGTGAAAAAAAAAAATAAAAGGAAAAAATTTATGAAGGAGAGAATATATGTAAAATTAAGCATCGTATCATAATACAAAGGGAGACACTAAAAAGGAAGTGTTGTCGTTTTACCAAAAAGAATTCATTTATAATTTTTTCTCTCTCTTTTTTTATTTTTTAATTTTTAAAAATTATTTTAATTTCATTTTATTAAAAATATTATGATTTTTTTAAAAAAAGAGTAGATTTTATCAAATATTTGTAACTTATAGTAAATTCTATTAGTGATAGTCATATATGCAATAGTGATAGAATCCAAAATTTTGATATAACTCGTAAATATTTTAATTTATTTTACTATTTTAAAAATGTCTCAATATTATATTTGAAAAAAATGATTTATGAAGTTCTTCCATTGTTGGTTGGGTACACCCTAAACCCTAACCCTAACACCTGCCCTTCTGCCCCTCTCTTATTTCCACCAAACTTTCCTCTTCTCTTCAATTTTTGTTCTATTTCTTTTCTCTTTTCTCTTTCTTTATTCCATTGAACTTCAAAAGTCAAAATCTCATATTTGAGTCATATGCACATCACATTGCTTTGGATTCTCACTAGCAATCCAAGGGTAAAATAGGAGAGTTGACCCCCTTTGACTTTAATTGACTTACCTTATTTCTGTTTCGTCTTCGATAAACAATTTTAATTAAATAATAAGGTAAATGTACTAGATATTACTTTTATAAATAATAATTAAATATATAACAACAGTTTCTAAAGAGTTGTAAGTATAGAAAAATCTATCAAGGATAGATTTCTAATGTTGATAGACTATGATAGCAACATGGTTTATTAGTGATAAACTTCGAAAACTAGATTTGAATTTTACCATATATTTATAATTACTTTGGATTTGATTATTATGTTTGCAATTGTCTCTAAATAATAAAGTAACTCAATTCAAGTTGTAAAAGCATTTTAGCTGGGTTAAGTTGTTCACATCACTTCTTTGAATTCTTTTTTTCGTTTTAAAAATCAAGGGGTTATTTGGGGTGCTAAGTTGATTACTATAGTTCATGCATGAGTCATAATAGTCAATGTTCAAGGTGTTAATTATTTTAATATGGGTTACAATTGAGGAAAGAAGGTGCTTAGACATTGTAGATAACGATGGGGAGTTTGGTTATTATGAAATATGGGTTAAAGTAGTATGCGTTTGAAAACTATTTTAATTTGCATTATAACAGTACATGTGTTTCGAGTGCAAGTTATTTTAGTTTGGATAGAAAATGATAAATATTGTAATTACAAATAAAGAAAGAGATAATGACATGAAATAGTAAGTAGTTAATTGATGTTAATAATCACAAATGGATGTTTGTAATACCAACAAGTGATTTATCTTTACTTTTTAATATGAGTGAGTTGGATACTAATTTTATAGTTAGCTTATATGTAGTCACATTCATGTTTATTTATTTTTAATAAAAAAAACCATATTTATGTATTTTTTTTAAAGGTAATAACAATTTTAGAAATAATAATTAAGTATATAACATATAGTTTTTAACATGGTCTATCAGTAATAAACTTTTATCATTTATAGATTTCGACAGATTTTGCTATATTTGCAATACTTTTAAAATGTTGCTACATACACTAAAATTTTGAATTGGGATAATGCAAATTTAGCAATTAGATTCAAAATAATAAAGTATATAACAACATTTTAAAAAATTTACAAATATAGCAAAATTTATTAAATTCTATCAATGATAGAAGTCTATCACCGATGAACCATGTTGTAAATATTGGTCTATCAGTGATACAAGACTATCAATGATAGTTTTGCTATATTTGCAATTTTTTTTAAATATTGCTACATTTTTAATTATTATCCTAAAATAGCCATCAATTACCCAATTTAATAGCTATAATTGCAAACTATTTTTTTTAATGGTTCGTAACAACATTTTTATTCCATGATTTAGATTTTGGATGATGGGCCTAAACAGAATCGAGCCCAAGGAATCCCTAGATTTATGGGCTAATAACGTCTCACTGAACCGGGCCCATTAATTAAGGGTGAGTGGATACCAACCTTTAGAAAAATTCTAAAGAATTTAGAGTTTGTTTATTCAACACAAACTCAATAGATATATAAATCTAACTCTCATATGGAACAAATTGTTGTTGACCTTATGTTTACTTTGATTTTGAAATCCTAATTTTAACGAATAAATAAAATTACATTTCAAATATATTTTTGTTGTGTTGTCATTTTTAATTTTATTTATTTATTCATTATTTTATATAAATTGTTGCAGATTTTATGTTTGAATTGCTTCATACACAACAATTAACATATGGATATACTATGTATTTATATTCAATATATACAAAGAAAACCAAGATATTGTCACGTCATATTGAAGGATCAATTTCAAGGAACGACAACTTATTTGAAACATTTTATAAGTTACTGTTTTTCTTATATATAATCATTATTTGTAGTAACAACAAAAGACGTTACTTAATAATTTATAATAGTTCAATTAGTCCTATTAGAGGTCATGTCTTTAATAATTATTAAATAGAATTGAATAATTATTTGAACTATATCATTAAAAACTATATGCTACTATTTTCAATTATTAAAAAAAAAAAAACTATTTTCAAATAATTAAGATGTAAAAATACCAATCATGAGTATTCTTTTCTTAGAAAAAAGAAATCATAATTATGATTTCGATGTACACTGGATTAATTATTGGTTGAACTCATGCTAATTAAAGTATAACTGAACTAATAAAATTATTTACTCTCTTTCTATAAAAATTAGAGATCCAAATATGAAAAATTAAAGAAAATTAAATGTCCCAACTCTTCGTATGAAATTAAAAGATGTTTATATAACTAAGATTTGGATATTTTTTAAAAATAATGGATAGTTGCACTACAACAAATTTTTTAAAATGTTCGTTATATGCTTAGTTTTTATTTCTAAAACTATTCCTATTATAATTAACTTTATGCATAAGGATTGGGCTTCTTAGTCCTCTTTCACTCTCGATCTCCCATTTCTCTCACTCTCTCTTTTCTCTATTTTGGCTAAAATCTAGAATACCAAAGCCTCAAACTCTCACATCCTTTGATCTTATATCAAAAGTGGACAATATTATACTATTGTGGAGATATTTGGGTTGTTGTCCTAACAAATCTCTCAAATCTATTTTCTCGCAAAGTTTACGACCTTTTTGCGAACACATTGCTAAAAGCCACTTTGCAACGTTAACTAAAAAAGTGGAGGAAAAAAATTAAAAGCAAGATAGGAAATTTAAATTTAAGAAAAATGGGGCAAAAATTATTTTGGACTTCCTTTCTTAGGGTTTCTATAGAATTATCTCATAAGATAATGGTGGTGAAAGTGAAATGGTGGCTCTCTTTTCTCTTTGACAGATTGGGAAACTTAGTTGGATTTGTGTGGAGACTGAAATAGAAACGAAAGAGTTTGATAATGATGTTTTATCAAGATAAGTGATTTTCAAATTGTTTGATTTTTTTTTTTTTACTTGTTTAAAATTAAAAGTAACTCAAAAACCGTTTTTCTTTCCCCAAAATTTCTCTCAAATCATAAAAAAATAATTTTAAAAAAAAGACGAGTAATTTTAATCATTTTAGAAACACGTTCAAAATTACTTAAGCCAAACATTAACGAAATTCATCAAGCTTAATCATGTGAAACAATTTAATTGAAAATTAGTTCAAATTTATTTTGGAAGTTATTTAATTTAGTCTTTTATTTAATCAATATGTTAACTTTCATAAATAGAACAAACGTGCAAAATGTTTACCGTTCGTGTTACAAAATGAAAAAGACTGTGAAATTTACCATTTTTTTTAAAATTCAAGTTTGTCATTCCTTATCATTATCTTTCTTCTCTTCTCTTTTGTGATCTTTTCTCTTTTTCCTCTTCTGCGATATTTTTTCTTTTCATCGTTTTTTTCTCTTCTGCAATTTTTTTTAAAAAATATTTCAATTCGCCATTCCTAATTTTCATATTCTTTCTTTTGCAATTTTTTTTTCTTTTCATTGTCTTTTTCTTTCTTCGATAATTTTTTAATATTTTTTCAAACTATTATGTGGTTCAAGATGTGCTATTTTTTTTTTCAAAGTGTTATTTAGTTTTTTAAAATCGTATGTCAAATACAAAAAATCGTGAAAAAAATTGTTGAGATTTTGCTACCATAATTTAAACGATCAAATCTAAACGAGTACATCTAAATCTAAATGATAAATATACTATACATGTATGTTTTTTTTTTTCTGTTTTCGAAATTGTTCTATATCATAAAATTATTTTACCACTTTGTTTTTTTTAAAGACCCCAAATTAATATGAGTGGCAAATGTTTAGGCAGTCCCATCTAAATATTTGGGATGTGTCTTAATCGGTTTAGTGGGAGTGGGCAATATAACTCTATAAATTAGTGTTTTAAAAATTATTTCTGGGAAATGGTAAAAAATAGCGAAATACACCTAATATTTTGAGTTTATAGAAAAATGAGTGTTTGTATTTTAGTGATTTTTTTTACTAAATTTACATAGTTTGTTTTCTTTATTATTTTTGAAAACATCTATTAATTTTATTATTATTATTTTTAAAAAGTTACAAAATATATAGTAAAACTAATTATTTATAAAATATAGCAAAATTTAACCTATCAAATCTTCTATAGTCTAGAAAAGATATTTGCTATATATACATAAATAATTTCAATTTTTTTGTACTATTCATATCAACTATTCTTTTTTCAATACATAAAACAAAATTGAGTTGTAATTTCTCTTTTAGTCGTTTTACTTTTTATTCGTTTCATTTTTTACAAGTTTTGATGGTTAGGTCTCCATCTCCACAAATTGTTGAGTTATCAAATTTATGAATTTGAGTTCAAAATGATCGAAAAACTATATCATATAGAACGAGCAGCCCCTAACATGAAACTTTAAATTCCTCCTTACCATAAAGACCTATTGCAAATATTCAACTTGAGCCATAATATAGAACTTTTTCTTTTCTTAAAAGAAAATTTCTTTAATTTATTACTTTAAAAGTACAAACTGAAACAAAATGAATACACTAAATTTTAATGACCATTATGAACTGAAGTCAAAACGGTAGAGTTTAAATTAATATTTAAACCATATGATATACCATATTAAAATACTAAATCTTTAGAAAATCAAGAATCCTTCCTATGTAATAAAACCGGAAAATAAGAAAACAATGTGAAATTTTCTTGTCCCATTTCTCTAACTATCTTTATCTTAACCTGACAAATAATTTATCTTTTTACTCTATAATAAATGAGGTTAGTTTTAGGTTGTATGTAATCATAATTATCCAAATTGATTTTCTATATTTTAGCTTAATCCAATTTTTCTTTTTTTCTTTTTTCTTTTTTACATTGTTTAAATATAATTTTCTTCTTAAACAGGGGAGATCCCTTTTCAAGCTATCTGTTTTAAATCTAAAGTGAAAGAGATGAGAATGTTTGACTTTGCCCTCTAATGAACAAACCATTTGTAGGGGAAGGGGCCGTGTGGGGGCTTTGGCTTTGGGCACAATAATGAACACCAAAATCAATTTCACTTTTGATGGTAATATAAAATTAGTGGACAATCTCTTTTCCTTTTGTGTATTTATCATTCAGCAATCTTTTTTCTATTTTGCACACATATTATCCCACCAAGTCGAAAAGATATACATACATATTTCATAGTTCGTTTGGATTAACTTTTTAAATGTTTAAATACCTTTTTCACTTATTTAAACACTTAGAAAAAACAAACTATATATACATCTCTTAACTCTTCTATTTAGTATTATAATATGATGTTAATAGTAAAAGGCATTTTAATATCTCATTCCGACAATTATGACACAATACTTGATATTACATAGTATATTCAATCTCTATCTTTGTTTCTCTTTTGTCCAAAATTTTCATCCACTCCTCCTTCTTTTAATTGAAAATGACAACATTGTCAACATTTTTCAAACTTGATTTCTTTAGTTCAACGAAAGTGAAAGAGAATGTGAATTACGGGAAGAAATGGATGTCTAGCTCTTAGTGTATGTTGACGTAAACTCAATTTTCTTAAAAAATTTTAATATCATGTTATTTTATTGAGAGACTTCAACATTTAATTTAAAGCTTTTGATAGGTTGAAAGTAATTCTAAGATAAAAGATGTCACATCTTTTATCTTTTATCTCTTCATATACATATATTTATTCCAAATATTAGGAGCTTATTAATTAATTAAATTTTTTGGGGACATTTTTTAAAATAGTAAAATAAAATAAAATATTTACAAGCTATAGCAAAATTTTGGATTCTATCACTATAGCATATTAATGACTATCAGTGATAGAATTTGCTATAGGTGTATATTTTGTAAAATCTACTTTTTTAAAAAAATTCTTTTTTTTTTTACATAGATATTAGATAGCAAAAAAAAAATAAAAAAATTAAAAAAAATATATTTTTTTAAAAAAAAAAAAAAAAAAAAAAAAAAAAAAAACTAAGCTATGTAGTCAGAGTATATTAAATAAATTAAGTTTTATTACGTAGATTTAAACATAATAATTCTTTGAGTTTTTTCTTTGTATGAAATACGTTCTTAACATATTTGATAGTTTTTTCTAATAAAACATTACACAATTTTTTTTTTTACTATCTTGAAAAAATCAATTACTTATTAGACACAACATTGAAAGTTTAAAAACTTATTAAAAATTAAATCGAAAAATTTAAAAACTTAGGACTCTTCAACACAAACTTATGATATTAGATACAAAATTGAAAGTTGTAAAAAGTATATTTTATTAAAAATAAATATATAGCTAAATTTATAATTTAACAAAGTATTTAATTAATATATGTCCAACAAAGAGAACTACATTGTCTATATTGCTTTCATTAATTAGGACAAAAAAAGAGGTGGTAGTGATAAAGACTATTAGCAAACTTTGATGTGTGTATAGCTAGCTTTTGCTTCTTCAATAAAACACACACATCATTTTCACTTTTCCCAATTCATACTTTCTCCCTCTCACAATTCCACTGAAAGTTCTCTCTTTCTCTCTCTTAACCTTATCTCAAGATGAAAGGCCCTTACTACTTTTTTGCCCTAAACAAATGATCCTAATAAATTTCTTATGGTCTTGTTTTAATTATATGGATTTATATTTGAATTTTGTGTGTGACATGTTTTGTCTTGTATAAGGGCTTCATGAACAGATAGATCCAAAACAAAGTGCCTGGTTGAATTGCAACCAAATACCCTTAATTATGGGGTTACTATACACAAAAAATGAAGCATTTTCCACAAATATTGGTCCTAAAGAGAAGCCATGATGTGTTCTATCAAACTTCAAAAAAACTTTTCAAATTTGGCCCTCCCTTCATATCCCCAATTTCTTACCTCTTGTTGGGGGCCTTGTTTGTGTTTATTTGCTTTGATCAAGACATAGCATGTGGTAATCATTACCCTCATTTTCCCTTTCCTTGTTCAACTTCTTTGAAAACAACTATTTAGTTGTGAAAGATTCTAACCTACATACATTAACTATCCATGCATGTCTTATGTTAGTTTGGACTATACTCATATTAGCTTTCTATGTTTAACTTGCTTTAACAAAACCGAACAAAAGAAAATGCCTACATACATTCTCAATTTATGAACGTTGGAGATTTGGAACAAAATTCCACGTGGGTTAAAAAAAAGAACAATGATATTTATATACATATAACTAAGAGAACAACTATATCTCTAACTGAGAGGTATAAGACATTTTGATTGAAAGAAAAAATAAACAGAGATTAATTAAGCCTCTTATATGTTTACCATGGACAATATCATACAATTGTGAGGAATTTAGAAGTTTGTTTACTTTAATTTTTGGTAAAGTTAATTACAAGTAATATATATGTCAAAATTGTTGTTTATGTTCTTAATAAGAATGTTTAGCTCAAATAAAGTTGGTTAATTAAGTCTCTTTTATAATATGTATTAAGCATGTATTTCCATGCATATAGTACAAAATTAACGAATTGCAAAATATATACGTGGAATACTTCCTTAACCAACCGCTAAAATTTTAATACACATACACATATATAGGGAGGAATGTCTTTAGAACGTTAGATTCCGACCACGGTAGTTTTTAAGATAGAGTCTTTTTTATTTACCATTCTTTGTTAGATTGTAATTTATGGATCACATATAACTATTTGGTTTTTTAAGTTATGATAGCATATTAAATAAAGCACGCAATAGTTTATCTTGAAATCAATGAAATTAGTAACCTAATGTATCTCTTTTAGAAAGGTTTTGAAATCTTCCCAACTAAATAGCAAGATCTTCAACAAGTGTACATATTAATTTTGAAAACGAAAGTATATAAATAATCAACTATCCAATAAAAAGAGGAGAGACGAAAGTAAACCGATAATGAAAAGATGAACGAGGAGAGAGAGAGAGAGAAACGCGCATGTGGTTTGTAGAGAGAACACAAAGAAAGAAAAAGTGGTTTTTGGTTGAAGTTGTACCAATTTCCACAAAAACAAGAGAAAGAAAGAAAATGAATTGAAAAGAAGTGGGAGTGAAAAGTACACTAAAATGAAATGAATGAATGAATGTATAATATAAGGAAAGAAGGCATATAACATAACGCGTTACCCCTTTGCCTTAGCCCTCCGGCTAAGCCGACAATCGCTTTCCTTGTAGTCGATTGTCGTTTTGATATAACCCTTCCACTTCCACTTTCTCTCCTGCAACATTATTGCTTTAAACTTACCTTCCATTTTTTATCATCCATGATAACCAAATTCTTGTACCAAAACTCCAATATTTTCACGTGTCTACGAGTTTGATATCAAGATATAAATAAGAGGTGAATCGAGGTTTAACTTATTAAATGTAATAAGAAATATCACTAATATGTACACGCAATATATTTTTATAATTTTTTAAATAACAATATGTCTGTTCACATTACAATGCTTTTACAAAATTAAGAGCTCCACACTTTCATTATACATTGCCACTAGAAACATTGCATACAGAGTATTGGCGATGAAGTTTGTAAAAATAGTTACAATCACATCACAATCAACACTTTCGATTTGATGGAACCATCCACCTTAACTTTCAAGTTGTTATAATGATGTGATCGTTAACATAATAACAAGACTGATAAACCACTTTTAAACTAAAGTTTGTATGGCAATCAAATCTTCAAGCTATAGGATTATTACATTGAAACTCAAATTCATTTTACAACTTTTCTTGTTGGGTTTCTTAAATGGAGATTGCAACTCACATTGAATTTCAACCCAAAAAAATTAGATTGGTTCTTGTTAATAATATTAGTTTCCAAAAAAGTATAGAGTTGAATTCCTATATACTCATAGGCTTTGAAACGATTTTTAATAGTTGAAAGGTAGGTTTAATTTGTGCATATTTTGCCACATTTAAGAGCTTATAAGTGCAAATTTTGGAGGATATTAATTAACGAAAAGTTCGAGAGTGTGATTTAACATTTCAAATTGTAGTTACCTTATGTGTGAAAATATCAACAATAATTGCGTGTCATATTGATTAAGAAAGCTGAAGATTTTTAGTCCACGAGTAAATTACAGACAAATCTTTATCAGAATGAGAATCTTTAAGTATATTTAATTATGAACTATCCTTTTCTTAATGACATTAATTTAGTGCATGCAGCTCAAAGTCATCTATATTGACACACACTATTTTTTTTGAGGTCAAATGAAATTTGATCTCATCCCAACCACCGTTGTATTAAAGGTACATTTGAGTTTCACTTTTCCAAGAATTTAAATTTTAAAAAAGAAAAATTAAATCGAGAGTTTAACAACTCTAAAAATATCATTTGAAAATATTTACAATAATTTTCATCTTTGAATTCATTGTCAAATATTTTTTAAAAAAATGAAAAACTATGTCTTCAACTAGGATGATGATTTCATTTTTAAACTTCATGCTTCTTCCATATATAAAATTTTCAATTATGGTTTCACTTTTTCTTTTGATGAAAATATGAGTTTTCAGTCCAATTCTAAAAACAAAATCAAGATTTGAAAAATTTACTGCCATTTTGATTTTAAACTTTGGTTCGATATTTTCTTTATCACATTTGTAGAAGGTAAGTAGATAACAAAATATAGAAACTTGTAGAATAAAGTAGTGCTTATTAATTATTATTTTGATATTGAAAAATCAAATAGTTATCAAACATGGTCTAACATTTTAATGTTTATTTATTACTTGACTTTGAATTTTAAAAACAACCCATAATTAAACAACATAGATAACAAAAACAAAGAAATTCATAAGAAGAAGTAGGATTAACAAATACTTAAAATTGATGGGCTATGATAATTAAAATTAGGAGAATTATTTTAAATGACAAATTTTTGATTAAAAATATTTAAAAGATGTTATAATGAAATCTTTCAATTTTTTTTATAAATATCTATAATTTATAAATATAAAATTTTGCGATATTTTTTAAATATTTTAATTTATTTTGCTATAGTAATTGAGGAAAAAGTAAATAAATAAAAAAAAATTAGGGGTGTAGGTTTGGAGGAATGGATATGTTTGAAAAGTTTGAATGAGGGTGACGAGATATAAAGGAAAATGATGGGAAGAATTAGAAGTAAAAGCTTTTAGGATTGGGAGACCCCTCAAAATGGAACACGAAACCATTCGACAACACATATAAATATTTTAAAATGTAATTCTATTTATAACGTGGTGTTGGTTGGCTTGAAACGACATATCGTAATAGTAAATGCAAAATTTGGCTTTTTTCATCTTACTCTCAAATAACCTAACCTTTGCCTATTTTGAAAATTAGGGTTTGTTTTCCATGATTCATAGCCGTCGAGTTTTAAGCAAAAATACAAATTCCTAACTTTAAAACAAATGCAAAATCCTAATTAACAACCATTTTTAATTGTTAACATCAATATAGTTTAATATTATATATATATATATATATATATATTCTTCTGTTGAATAAAAAACGACAGTTTTGAATTCCTTCTCTTTACATATTATTTGATTAAAAAGAATTAAAAATACGTTATGGTGTGATTTTGAAAGACTCAAATAAATGTTTTTCATCATTTTAAATTTATTTATTGTTGATTATATTAAAAGTTTAGTCGTTCATAGTTTTGATGTTTTATCTTTTTGGTTTTGTTTGGACTTTTTAAAGTACCGTACCTATCCTTAATTTTTTTTTACAATTCAATTTTTTAAAAATTCAATCATTAATCCATTAATAGTTTGGTGATCATTTTATTTTTTATTTTTAGTTTTTTTAAAATTAGCTTAAACAACTCTTTTTATCTTTAAATTTCTTTAAAAATTTGAGCCAAATTTTAAGAATTAAAACTAAAAGTTTTTGTTTTCGGAGTTTGGCTAAGAAGCTAACCATTCCATTGTTAAGAAATTAAATTGACATAATAGATTTAATTTTAAAAAACCAAGTATTTATTTGATAAGGTCTAAAGTATTTGCAAAATTTTAAAAAGTATAATAAATTCTAAGGACTAATTTTGAATTTTTTTCAAGAAGCACGAACCTTAAAATTTAGTGGCTGATTTTGAAAATTTGCGGTTATTGTTTTATTTACCATTTATAAAATTTTCACATAACCAAGTTTAATTTTGAACTATTAAATGCTCAAACACATTGATATATTTTGATCTTTGTCAATATATATATAAATCTGATACCATTGTTGTTATTATAATTTTGATCTTTGTCAATAATAATAAGTTTGCACGTAAAGTAAGTATCGGTCCTTAAAATGGCCAAAGAAAATACAAGGAGATCGAGATGTCTAACCTAATGGATTCAATCGATTCTTTGAACTTTTATCTTTTAAGGTCATATCTCTTCTGATTTAAGGGCCAACTTAGAAAATGACAAGAAATTTTTAAGAATGTTTCTATGAATATATCACTACAACAGTATTTATTGTTATTATTAGTCTCTTCCAAAATTCATTAGAAATATCAGCTGGCAATTAATTAACAAATTATGTCAAATTGTACTACCTAACTTGTGTAAGAGTGTATAATAATTTAGTTCCAATGTACTTTACAAGTTCTAATTACTATTTAATTTAGTTCAATTTTAATATGCCACACCTTGTCCATTACATTACAAACTTTGTAATGATTTATGTTCCTACTGTCTATTATTTAGTTTATATATAGTTGTCTAATATGTATTGATAAACTACTGTACACCAAATCAACTTATGATACGATAAAGATTAGGTACTAAATTGTCACATATTGGAATTTGAGGACAAGAATTATGATATATATATATATAGAGAGAGAGAGAGAGAGAGAGAGAAGTGACCTCCATATTTGGTTATTTTCTTTCTTTCTTTATAGAGTTTCAACAAATGTTTGCTCTTTAAAGATATTTATATTCAAAGTATATATAAATCCACTTATTATTTGATTAGTTATAAGAAATTAAAGTTAACGATAAAATGAAGCCACGAGGATTTAAAGAAAAAAAAAAGAAAGAAAATTCCAATAACATAAGTTTGTCTATAAATACATGGTCCACAAAGTGAAAAGGAATATATTGATTCAAATTTTTGCGTAAGTGTGCATAAATTAGAAGTGGATATTATATGATGAAGCTCTTTGGGTTTTCAGTGACGGCTAGTACTACGTCTACTGATGGAGCCACCAACTTGGGTGCGCCATGTCCGAACCACAACAAGAGATTTGAGTGCCAATTCTGCGGCCGTGAGTTCGCCAACTCTCAAGCCCTTGGCGGCCACCAGAACGCACACAAGCGCGAGCGGCAGCTCGCCAAGCAATTACTCCATCTCCAGCCCACTAAACACTCTCGTAACCTTTTAGCTTCCACGCCGCCTTCGTCTACTGTCGGAATCTGGTCGGCGGGTAGAGCTCCACCACCGAAATATGGGATCCAGGTGCAAGCGAGGCCGGCGGTGGTTGGCGGCGGGGAAGTTAACAGGGAAAGTAATGGCGTTGATCTCCACCTCAGTCTCGCACCTTCATCGGGCAGGATTTTCTGTTAAGTGAAGTGTTGTTGTTTTTTTTTTTTTTTTTTTTTAACAATTTCCTTCGAAAGAAGAATTGTGTTAAACTGTTGAATGGAAAAGTTGGAGGAAAGTGTTTGGAATTTGATCAATTATTATGAATGGAAATTGTGATACATGGAATACTACCAATTTTCTCACCACTCAGCGCTTACCAATCAATTCCGTAATCATTTGTATTTAAGTTTCTTGCTTTTGATTTTAGGCTAAATTATAAGAAAGGCTCGTCAATATTGTGGTTTGCGTAAGAGTATTTTTTACCCAAAATACAAAATTCATTGACATTCTTTTATAAACGTTTGATCAATTCTTGATTATATATACATACAGACGTATATATATTTTGGTAGTAGACCGTTTGATCAACCTTAAGAGTTATATATTAGAAAAAAAAAAATTGAAACATGGAGTTCAAAGACTAGATCTATAATTGAATTGAATTTTTTTTTGACACGTCGTCATAATTATTATATAAGTATACTATGTTTAAACAAATCAAAATCTGCAAATATATATTCACTGTTCTCTTAATTAACCTATTAAAATAACCTCTTATAAATTTAAAAAAAAATCTTAAAAAACAATGAAATATATACTTGAGATATTTTGCTCATACATCAACAATAATAGTAAAATGGTTGACTGCTGACTTACGTTCTGGCAATCCTATCTATTAATTTCCCGTTTTTAGTTAGGGTTAAACAATTGCCGATGAAAAAAAAAGGCATAATAACTAAAAATAGAGAGAAAAAATAGAGCTTAATTAAACTTGATAAATGTCAATTTACACGTGGTAACACGAGTATAAGCATTTGAATCAATCAAATCTCTCAATTTATATAATAATTAGATATTTATGGGTACTTAATTTCCCTATAATTAATTAATGGCAAAATGAAATAAACATACTCCTAATTCAAGAAACCACAGTTAGGTTTTCGTTGTCCGTAAATCTGTTAAGTAAAAACTCCCCCAAAATATTCGCCGAAACTAAAGGCTTTCCCTTACCCGAGCTTCCAAAATAAATCCTTTCTCTAATTCTCAACAACAAAATTCCCAATTTCCACAGCTCAGTTTTCGTTCCATTTTTCCTCTCAAATCAAAATGAATTAAATATATACATATTTTTTAAAATTTCTTTTTACCTCCCTCTCGTGCATTTCCAATGGCTGCCAAAGGAAACAGAGAGAGAGGTGGTGTGCTTAAATCACCGTGTAGGTCAGATATGTATACGGCGGAGCCAACGGCGTGGAATACGCATAGCCATGTACACGGTGGTTCGTCGTCGGTTTCTAACGGCCACGATGAACCGGAGGTTAAAAGGCAACGGCGGATTGCGAAGTACAAGGCTTACGCCGTTGAAAGCAAATTGAAATCGTCGCTTAGAAGTGGGATTCGGTGGGTAATGATCAAATGCAATGAACTTCTTCAACGTTGATATTTAATTGATTTAATTATTTCAATTTTCATGTATTTAATTAAATGCCTTTTTCTTTTAAAGAAATTATTTACTTTTATTTTTATTCTTTTTTTCATGCAAAGAAATGTTGAGATTTAGCCAAATTTATGTTTTTAGTGTACAATATAATCTGGGTAGTTTTTTTCCCTTTTATTTAACAATATATTAGTTCTTATTATCTAAAAATTGTGAGTAGTTATCAAACACTAAATTAAATCCTTTAAAATGTAATTCTAAGTTTCTAATCAATAGTTGGGATTAAAATGAGCTAATAATATAAACTTATCAAATAGCTCATAAACTTATCAAATATTTAAATTTACTCTAAAGAACTTTTACTTTTTTAGAAAACAAATTCTTGGGAAATTAGAAACTTTAAACTAATTTGAAAGTCAAGCAATAGGTTATAAGAGAAAAATGGTACCTATTGTAAGTAGTTTTGTCATTTACAAAGTATCAATTTTAGATTAAATTAATGGTAGATAGTGCGATATGGATTGTATAAATGTCACTAACCATTAGTTAAGTAGAAATTTAACATGTATTGATTATCTATTTATAACAAAATAAAAATAGGCCACCACGTATTACACAAAATTTACTCCCATTGGATAAGGAGTACTTCATTTTAGTTAAAAAAATTAGTTAATATAAAATTTTAACTAATCTAGAACTAAAAATAACATATTAAATATTTATTTTTAAATTTGAAAGGTCAAAATAATATGTAAATTTAAATATAAATAATGGTAAAATATAGAACATTTACAAAATATTTACCCTTCATATAAAAATCAAATATAAAGAATTTTATCTTTTAGGAGTTTTATTCTATAGAGTTTATAGTTTGTCAATTTTTATATGTTTGAAAAAAAATCATTTAAATATTAAACAAGTTAAAATTTAAAATTAAATTAAATATGTAAATACGAAAAACAACAAAAGAAAATGTAGCCAAATAGAAAAGAATTAAAATTAAATATGAACTTTGAAAATCAAATAATACATAAATCTAAATATTAAAAAAACTCAAAATTCAAAATTATATTGAACATTTAAGTATGAAAATTAATAAATAAAGGGAAAAATATTAAACATATACTAAGACATACAAAACATATAATTATGAAAATTTCTAAATAAAAGAAGGAAAAAAAAAATACAAAATCATCAATGTTAACCCAAGACTTGAAAGACAAGAATATGCCTTCCAACCCAAAAGCGAACTAACTTTTATAAAATTATAGAAACTAGAATCAAATAAAATAAAAACATAATTTAGAGAAACTACTTTCTATAATTTTTCAAATTTTGTCTCTTTCTTAAAACGAAAAAACGAGAATGATTATCAAACACAATTGTTTTTTTAAAAAAAAAAAACAAGAAAATAAAATACAAAATAAAAGTGTTATGAAATTGGCCTATATTTCCTATTAAATTTCTGTACATAATTGGTTAAATATTTAAAAAAAAGATACATAGTTGTTTAAATAAGTGTATAAAATGAATAGAGTGAAAGGTCCCGTGACCCGCTAATTAAATGCAAAAATCTGATCCTAAAATGGTGGATCCAAAACACATCCTAATTAAGCAACAAATTGAACTTTAGCTTCAGTTATTATCCTCAAAATTAAGTCCTAAAATGCTAACTATGCTTTGTCAATTTAATTACATGATTAATCATACAATCATATATCTTATTTTGAAATCAAGAATTTATATAATTAAATATAAAATATTTTCACGTTTCTAAAATATCTATTTTTTTTAAGTTATAGATTTAAATCTTACTTTACGCACTCTAGAAAAAAAGTATTAAATTCAGCGATCTATTGAATGTGAATGTGAATGTGAAGTAGAGAAATAAAAATGTTTACCAAAATATTTTTCTAAAATTTTTTAATTTAAAGTTTATGTATAAAATTTTTTATAAAAGATACCACTTTGCCTTTTTTCGAAGATAAATTGTAAAAAATAAATCATTTGATAAAATAGTTATCATTCATAAAAAAAAAATGAATATAATGAATTTTAAGTGCATGAGTTAGAGTTTTTTTATAAAAAAAAATTATAGATTTTAATATAATTATTTTCTACATTGTTTAAATTTAATTTTTACAAACTTCATTGCGATGAATGAGTTTATGAACATCAAACATCGTTTGTTTTTTCTTTTCAAAATTTGTGGTCAATTTAGCAAAATAAAAGTTGAGAGTTAATTTATTTTTTTAAAAAGGTAAAGTCTAATTAATGTTATTACAAACTTAGTATTAAAATGATTAAGTTTAGAGTCAATATTGTTTTTACTTATCCAAAATGGGTAAATTTGTTTTACAATATGCTCTTTTAAATATAAATTATTATACTACTAAAATAAAAACAAAAACAATTGACTTATATGTTCTTACTACTTGTTTGGCCTTATCGAAACTGCTTGCTCATTAATTTATTTAATCAATAGTTGCATTAAAAAAAATTACTGATTAGTCTTTTGAAAAAGAAATTAATAATTAGCTTTTTTCAATGTAATAGTTTTAAATTTTAAACTATTTATTAAAAAATTAAATTGTTGAAGCATCACCATCATATAATTTCAAAGATGAAATTGTGGGGTCATGAACCTATATTTATTTTATTTTATTTTATTTTATTTTCCAAAATAATCACTTTAAAATATATCAATTTACTTTAGTTTATTAAATTAATTTACTAAATATAACACATGGAATTTTCTAATGAAATTTTCTTTTTGTAAAATAGGATTTTGATTTTACTTTCGCATTTCGCGATGCCATCAGCAAAGCAAAAGCATTGGATGGTTAAAGCAGAAAAAAATATAAAATTTCACCATGAGGTATGAAAATTTGCGTGCTTTCATATCCTTCTTACGACACGTAGCATTTTTGAGGATTTAGCTAAGCCACTCAAACGCTCATGAACTGCCACGTCAGCAATCGTAAAGACCGTTATCCGGTTGAGTCAGGTGAGTTTATCACCGCCTCTCTCCACCAATCTCTTGATTCCAGCGAGTTTTGAATTTGAAATCTCTCTCTCTCTCTCTACAAATCTAAAAGAGACGTTACAAAATAAATAAAAATATATGGCTTTTTTGAATTTATCTTTTATTTAATAAAAAACTAGTTATTGAAATTTGTAAAATAAAGTTAAATTACATTTTTATGCCTTTACTTTTGAGTTTGTCTAATATTAGTCTTTATATTATTAGCGAATCTTAAAGTTAGATTATATTTCTAATTTAGAGTTGATTTTCTTAAAATAAATATTTTTTCTTTTGTCTAACTTCTAAATAATAAAATTTGTTTTTCTTAAAATTATAAAAACTATAATGTGTTATTTATTAAGAAAATTGTTTTAAGTGAGAAAACTACCTAGAATATCAAAAATTTTCCTATGTATTAAAGTTTTTATCATATTACATTTCATAAAACTATTACATTATTTAATAAATTTATTAAAAATTAAATGACCAACAAACATAGCTCAATCGGGCATAGTAATTTATAATAAATTTCTACATTGGTTTGATTTTTTTCTAACATCTTTGCAAAAATAAATAAAAATAATAAAAGTTAAGTTTGATTTAAATTTATTTAAAGTATGGAGATGGAAATTTGAATATTTAAAAAAAAATGGAAGTAAAGAGACGAAAAACAAAAGAACAAAAACAACAATAACGTTCTCATTCTATCCGATTCATTACTTTGGAGACCCACTTCCTCTGTGCGTCTGTAGTAGCAATTAAGAGAGCTTTCGCCTGTTCTCTCTCTCTCGCTCTCTCTCTCGCTCTCTCTCTCGCTCTCTCTCGATAGTAGGCGATCATTCTCCATTATTTCCGACTTGCAAATCTCTGAGAATCGTAATCGATTGAAGTGCATTTTGAGGTGAAAGAAAGAGATAATAACTTGAAGAAGAGCGCGAAGCTTTTTTGATTTGGCTTCTTATTTCTATGTAAGGTTTGCTTTAAAATCTTCTTGTTTAATTTTCGGATTGTTGATTCTCATTGTTCGATTCCTGTGATTCTACTCTAGTTTGGAGTAATTCTGTGAATAAAAACAAGAAACTAGATGGCTTAGTTGATCGATTCGCTCGTTTTGTTGTTTACCTTCAGTTTGTTGTTAATTTTCTATCTCTTTTCTGCATTCCTTGTTTTGTCTTCGAATTTTTCGGACTGTTTAATTTTCTTGCTAGTTTTAGGTACGGGAAGTTTGAAATGATTGATCGGATGTTAAGAATCTGTGAGTTTGTAGTTTGAATGAATGTAATCGTTGTGTAAATTGATGAATGTATTAGGCAACAAGCATTTCTAAGGAGAAAGAAAGAGATAGTGACCAGAAGAAGAACGCAATGCTTTACTGATCTTTCTATCTTTAGGTTTTTATTTCGGAATCTTCTTAGTTAATTTTCGGATTCTAGAATCTCATTCTTTGGTTCCTCCTATTCAGCTGTGTTTTAGGTCAACTCTGTAAACTGTAACAAGGAATAGAAGACTTATTCGATTGAATCGCTTTGTAGTTTGCCTTGAGTTACGTCGGTGGCTCTCTTTTTGTTTTCTGCGTTCTTTCATTTTCTTATTGATTTTACGGACGCATATCCTTTGAAAAATGTGGTTAGAAGAATTTGAAAATGATTAAGTCGATGCCAGTTCCCGTCAATTTCGGATTTAGAATATCGTGGTTTAGTTGAGATGTTAATATTATGTCTTAATCGATCGATGCCATAGATAACATCTTAATAACCACATATCAAGAAAAACGGGGCACGTTATGCTCCCGATTTATCTCATCTTTGACTTCATTTTAGTCATGCGTTTGTGGATTATTTGAAAGGCTAAGCCTAGTGAAATTTTGGAATGGTTTAATTCTGACAGTTGATGCACTGAATCACAATTTCGTATGCTAATTCATGAAGAAATAAACAGCTTGCAGATGCAAATGCAGATGCAGATGCAGATGCAGATGGATAGGTGGATAGAACCGTCGAATACTTTTTCCTATCTTGTTTCTTTTCCCCGTATCTGTTGAATGACCTCTGTTTTCATATAAGAAAATGGGAGTCGAGAAAGAAGGTTTGAAAAGTGGAGGAAGTTATGTTGGGGGATTTTTTCAGTTGTTTGATTGGACTGCTAAATCTCGAAAGAAATTGTTCTCTAGCAAACCGGACGTACAAGGTACAATCTCAATTTGTCAGGTGTAGAGTATGCAGAATTTTTTTTTCTCGCGATTGAGTTCTCTCACTTTTATGTATGTTATATTATCTTTAAACTCGTTTTTGCTTCTCTCCACAGAGCGTTCCAGACAAGGGAATAGAAGTGCTGGTAACTCGCCACTGACACAGGTTCATCTGGTGAGTGGAACAACATTTGTATTTCGATTTCTTTTCCATTTGTCTAGATTTTTGGTTGATTCTTCTAATATTTCCAGATAGATTTGGATGAATGTGGAGGAAGACAAAGTATTAAAGGAAGCAGTGATTATAGTTGTTCTTCATCTGTGACGGAAGATGAAGGATGCGGAGTTAAAGTCCCCGGGGTAGTTGCTAGGCTTATGGGATTAGATTCGTTACCGTCATCCCATTTTTCAGACTCCTACTTTACCCCAGCATTTGATACTCAATCTCTTCAAGAAGCTCATAGTCATGGGGGAAGTTTCAATTACCGACATGACTGCCAAATCATGTTCTCTGGTAATTTGCTTGATCAAGTTGATGATCGACCACCTGCCCCTGCCAAGAAACCTTCAGAACCAAAACCTCAGAAGATAATGAGCAGGCCAATAGAGAAGTTCCAAACAGAAATCCTCCCTCCTAAATCAGCAAAATCAATTCCAATTACTCATCATAAGCTTTTGTCCCCTATCAAGAGTCCTGCTTTCATACCGAGTAAAAATGCTGCTCACATAATGGAAGCTGCTGCGAAAATAATAGATCCTGGAACTTCTGCAACTACCAAGAGTAGGATCTCACTGATTGGATCTTCTTCAGCACCCTTGAAATTTCAAGCTCCAAAAGAAAAGATAGATATACCACAAAAACTGCCTCCAGTTAGATCCTCTTCAGTTAGCTTGAAGGTCAAAGAGTTAAAAGAGAAAGCAGAAGCCTCTCATAAATCAACCAGGTTTCTTGAAACTTCTAGAAAGCCTATTGAATCAAATGCTTCCAAGCTTTTGAAGGGACAGTCTATGAACAAAAGCTGGGATGGCTCTCAAGATTCATCATCATTCAAGGTTTTACCTGATGTGGACTATGGTTCTAAGAACAAAGGAAAATCCATATCACTTGCAATACAAGCAAAAGTTAATGTACAAAAGAGAGAGAATGTGAATACCGATAGCCATAAAAATTTTACTGGCCAGAAACATCACACTGAGGCCAAGTCAAGCCAGCCCTTTAAGACGCCGGCAAGCACTAGGAAAAATTTGCATGTGCAATCCTCTGTTAGCAATAGTTCTTATAACCAACCACTCAAGCAGAACAACCAGAAACAAAACAGCAACGTTGACAGGGCAAAATTAGCATCAAAGAACTCAATTTCCAACTCTGACGGCAAGAAACCACTAACTGGAGATTCGTCTTTTGGACATCGAAGAAATACAGGAAGAGTCGTTGTTGGCTCAAAAGCTGGTTGTAGGAAATCAAGTTTAGAAATATCTGACAGGGAAAAGGAAGTCTTGCATTCTAATACCAAGAATCTTCGTAGGAAGAAACGGTCAATAGATAGGGAACAACGGTTTGACAAGAAACAGGCGACGGATAATATGTTAACTGACAAAATCCAGATGTCAGTTCATTCGAACAATATCGTTGACAGATCTTCTAGTACTTTGGCTCAAGAATGCAGAAAAAAGGGCACAGATGTTGTTTCTTTTACATTTACTACACCACTGACAAGGAAGGTGCCTGGATCTGACACCTCTGGATTAGATAGTTTGAAGTCATCCTCAATAGAATGCAATGCTATTGGAGAAAATGCCTTGAGTGCACTTTTAGAGCAGAAGCTAAGAGAATTAATCGATAAGGTCGAGTCCCCTAGCCTCGGATCTATCGTTGGAGAATCTGAGAGTTCTTGTTTATCAACTTATGATCATCTTTCACCCTCGCTTGATACATTCAATACAATGTCATCGGAGCCGAATGAGAATAACCAACACAGTTCCGTTTGCAGCAAGCTGGTTGGCCAAGGCAGTTTTGATTTCTCTTCAACTGATTCTTCATCACAAGGATTGAAGCACGAATCCCCGGTATGTGTACTCTACTTTTTAAGATACATTTGTTAATTTCATTCAACGCCATTTATTTTTTCTTTTTTTGCCCTCAGAGATCATGTTTAATTAGCTGGAGTTTCCATTTTAGTACTTAACTAGGTATGACTTAAAATGTCCTTAATATGTTAAAGCTCATCTATGTTTTCTGAAACGTCGGTTTTTTCAGTTAGTACGTGGGATTGAAGAGTGTAGTAGTAACAGTCATGATCCTGATGCTGGGCAGTCTCTTAAAGTTCGACACCCCAGTCCCGTCTCCATTCTTGAACATTCCTTTTCTTCAGAAAGCTGTGACTCATCAGATAGTAACAGCAGAGAAGGTAGAATTTTTTGCTCTTATTTGCCTTACTCATCATTCTTAAGTTACGGAGTCTTAAGTATTCCAATTTATAGGTAACGGGCTTTGCTCTTCAGTCCAAGGCCAGGACGTTATTGACATAGGTTTCTCCAAGTTCAATCGGGTGGAAGTTGATACAGAGTTGCTAGATTCTGCAACCTCCATAACCGATGAAACTCCAACAAGTAAGATCACTGGTTCATCTATCTCGAGAGGTACAAAAGTACGCATCGAATGGGAATTGGAATACATAATGGATATACTCTGTGATGTGGAGTTGATGTTTAAGGACTACATATTGGGGCGCTCTCATGAAGTCATAAACCCTTATCTATTCAATAGATTAGAGAATCAAAACAAAGGATCGGATCGAAGCCCTGGTGAATCCCGGCTGAGACGGAAGGCATTATTCGATTGCGTTTGTGAATGTTTGGACTTAAGATGTAGACAATATGTGGGTGGAGGGTATAAAATGTGGGAGAAAGGAGTGGGAGTTTTGAGAAGAAAAGAACTGCTAGCCAAAGAGATATGGAAGGAGGTTTCAGATTGGAGAGGAATGGGGGATTGTATGGTCGACGAACTGGTCGATAAGGACATGAGTTGCTGGTACGGAAGATGGATGTTCTTTGAAGTCGATGCTTTTACAATCGGACTCGAAATCGAGACTCAAATTCTGGATTCTTTAGTTGAAGAAGTGCTTGCTGATATTGTGACTCCTTAAAAGAGCCAACCAACCATATTTTCCAGGTATACTTTCCTCATCTAAATTAAATTGTATCTTGTGAAGTATATTTCAGTTTGGAATTCAAATTATTATGTCAATCATTCAAGGTTGTGCTCGAATGCGATTTTCGCTAAGTTAAACTCTTTAACACAAGCACAAATAGGGATAGAATGAACCGTCCTTTGTATAATTAATCCAGCCATCATTATTGGTAGTTTTTCGAGACCACAGGGTACTCCAATTTCATATGTTATTTTCGTTTCTTTTTAGTTGGGAAACATCATAGGCCTTAAAATTTATTGAGAATGCATATGCTCTTTCCCCTGTCCTCATTTTGCAGATGAAATCTGTTAATTTACCACCAAACCGAAGAGCTTAAAGCCTTTTGGTATAAGAGCGTAAGCTCCTCTCCTATGTTCATATTTTTCTTAATGTTCATTCCTTTCCAATTACTGTTGATATTCACTGTTGGACCTTATAAAATTCTGCAAGTGAGGGGACGGTGCAACTTATCTGTCTAAGATTTTTGGTTGATTCATAGGACCAACATCATTTGGAGGTGGTGAACTCTTAATAAGCCAATCAAATTTAATAAGCCAAGAAGCTCTGAAACCCAAGAGAAACTTATTCAATTGTCATCAACAATCCGTTGACTTACTAATCGTTTTTCATTATGAAAAACGATTTCTGGCTTCAAAGAGTCTATAAAGGGAGTCTTTGGCCCAAATAAATGTTCTTATCAGGAGTTCAACTTTTCAGACTTTATAATCTCATGCACTTCACGACTCCCCACTCCTTACCCCAAAAGATAGAGAAATCCACTAGAAATTCAAACTATGATGGGTCATAAAAGTTGGCTAAGGTTCTCAACTAGCCCCCTAGTAAACGGAGAATCTTTGGCTCTATTTAATATAAGGACAATAGTCATTTTCAAGTAGAAAAAATAAACTCCCATTCATTTCTCAGTACAGTATATATAATAGACCTTATTACATCAAATTTGGTAAATCGCCAAATTTCTATAGGCTGTAAACGGCCTATAGAAATTTCCTCTGTTTCCTCCCTAAGAAGGAAAAAAGAAAAGGCAAACTTTTTTCAACGACATTCTTCTCCTCCATTAGTATTATTATCATTACTATTATTAGCCCAAAACCAAGACGATGGCTGCTCTTGTACATTCTGACCTAAAACCCCATCACTTTCCCAGTCCCAATTCATCCATTCATTATTAAAGTTTGAAGAAGGCCATGCAGAATAAAACCATTCCCCACTCTCTATAATTGTACTTATCACCTCCTTTTCTAGTTTCTCGCCATCATCAGTCGTAAATTCCCAATGTTCTTCCTCTATTTTTGGATCCTTTGTTGTTGAATTCTTATTATTATGGTCATTCGTACTTGGTTCCTTTTCTGAACTGCTGCTGGTGGTAGCATGTTCTTCCTGTTCTTCTTTAGGCTTGTTGTTGGTGGTGGTTTCAGGTATAGAATTAGATTCGCAACTTTCTTCATTTGGTATTGTCTTATTCTTGTTCTTCTTCGCTATAGTAGTTTGTTGTTTGTTGTTTGGTCGACCTCGCTTTGAAGTTGTTGGTTTTTGGGGAGAATCCTTTTTGGTGTCACTGTAGATTTTCTTACTCAAATGTGAATTCCAGTAGTTTTTTATTTCGTTATCTGTTCGTCCGGGTAAATGTCCGGCAATTAATGACCACCTACAGCCCAAACACACAAATTAAGGCAAAAAGAATTGTTTTAAAAAGATGATAAATAATAGTATAAGATTTTTTTGAACAAAATGAACTAAATTATTCACAAATAACATTTTATCAACAACATAGACCCAAATAATAGTTTGTCATGGTCTAGTAAATATTTTCCACAATTTCGTGATTTAAAACAATATTTCTAACAATAATGAATAATACATAATTATAATCATTAAAAAGGATAATAATCATTAAAATAGAAAAACAGAGATTTTGAAAACGATTGAGGTACACCCAAAACGTTTTCAGTTCCCCAGATGCATTCGCCTTTGATAATTCTATTATAAAATGATTCATTTATCTGATTGTGAATTTAGGGTAAATATTTCATTGGAAGGAAAACGATATAATATAGAAAGTTCATTTCATTTTAAAGATGCAATTAAGAAAACTACAAAAAAAAAAATTTCGTTTTCAATATGATACATAATACACCTCAATAATTATAATTCAAATTAAACATGATCCAACTCGTTTACAAGCTATTAGAAGATGTTTGGGACAATAAATGCATTATTAAGTAATTATGACTCAATAATAATTTAGGTTTATGGTGTAAATTTATTTTAGTTTGATAATAAAAAATAATTATTATAATTTTAGATAGTTTTTGTTGGTTGATGGTTACTACTCCAAATAAAAATAAAAAATGAAGTTTAAAAATACAAGGGACCAAAATAGGGAGAAAAGAAACAAAATGAGCATTTTAAAAGCAAACATTTAGAAAGATTTGTCTTTTTCAAATGGGTTCGTTGCATTAAATCAAGATGTTATCCATGTAAAACTACTTTTCTCGAGCGTTGAAACTCTTCTCAGAATATTTTTCAAAAGAAATCAACTATTCAAATTTGCAAAATATCGTATTTGAATTTTAAGAAAAATAAAATATCTCTGCATTTCTCATTCACAAAGCTACCTACCAACAAACTAGTATAATTAGAGTGAATAGCAATTTTATGAGGTGTATAGCAACATTTTAATGAAAAAGATTCATTAAAATTTTAAGATTCTATCGGCATTAACAAATTTTTCTATATTTACAAAATTTTTAGAATATTATTATAATAATATTTTGATTCTAATGGTCATATTTTCACTCTAAAAACTATTTGTAACTTAGCTAAAGAAGCAAATAGTGGAACTTCTGAGGAGTGATTTAGGTTGAATTATTAGTGGTAATCGATAACTTCTATCTCTTATATAAATTTAAAGGCTCAACCTTGAAAGTAACAGAGAAAACTTGGGCTCTAAAAAATTTGTTTTCACAGTATATGTTTTTCAGTTTCCGAACTTAATTTGTTTTATTGTGAAATCTGATCTTTTAATACCTATGTTTAAATTAAAACTTAAAGTTACTGGGTTCAAATTATAGAATTTTAAAAAGAAAACAGCGTAAAATAGTATATTATGACACTTCACACCCCACTTCAGCTAAAATTTAACTTAAGACCATTTTGAGTCAAAGTTGAACCCAAAATAGGGTGCGAGAGAAGGGGTAACACACTACCACTGTTCCAACCTCACATACTATAGGTAAAATAAATACAATAAACAATCGTTCACCCAAAAAAAGCTCTACATTTAGAAATAGCTTTTCAAAAAATTTTGGTAAACAACAAAGTTGTTGAAAATATTTACAAACTAGAGCAAGATTTTAGATTGTATATATGATAAACTTAGAAGTCTATCGACACCACTAACATCTTGATTTATTTTGTTATATTTGAAAATGACCTTAGTTAATTATATGTTTTTACTAAGTTATTTTTTACAATTATATTGTTTTTTAAATCTAAGGATAAATATAATAATTACATTCGAATTATTGACATATATAATGAATATTGCAAATATAGTAAAATTTTTAGTGATAAAATATTGATCTATCACTAATAAACCATATGAATCTATCACGATTGAATCATATTTGATTGGTTTTGCTATATTTGCAATTTTTTAAATTTTTTTTTACTATACTCTTTGTTACTATCTCTAGAAATGTTATATGTTATAATTACTCTTCAATCTATCCAATAAAATAATGGAGTCTTTCAATGTAAAAAGTCCAAGAACAAACAAAATATGAAAAATAAAATTATAAAGATCCTGAAAAAAACATTTGCTAACTAACACAGAGCTTAGTTGGTTATATCTAGTTAAACTTATCATAACATCAACCAAAAAATCATTTTAACCTTAAATTCAATACAAAATATGTTTTTAATCCTTTAAAATAAATTTTTGATAATATAAATATTATATTTAAAGGTATAAAATTAAAACATTAATTCTGTATGATTTAAAATAGGTTCAAAATGAATTTATACGAAACAAAAGCGATTTTAACAATTTTGAAGTTATTCTTGAATATGGATTTAATCATGATGTCTATAGTCAAACAAGAAAATTAAACATTAATTTTGTGTAGTTAAAAAACACGTCAGAGTTCTAGTGGCTTACCACTAAATCAATGTCAAATATATATAAATATATTATACAGTGGAGGTGTGCACAACACTAAATTCACTTAAAGTGATTTTAACCATCTTAAAACCATTTTCAAACATGCACTTGGTCAAATGTCAATTATGTCTATAGTAAAAAAAGAAAAGACAAATGATATAAATGTTAAAGTTGAACTTTCAAATTATAAATGCAAAAATAATTATTATAAAAAATATGGATTATAGAAACTCAAAAGTTATAAAGAAAATAAAATAGAGAAGGGATTCAGAGAAGGAATTTGGAGAAGGGAAAGAGGGAAAGGGAGATGGGAATGGCAGAGTAGGAAACTCGGAGTGAGGAACAATGACAAAAAGGAATGGAGAAGGATTATCGAAGGAGTGAGTAATAATGACAAGAGTGAAGGAAAAGGATTGTCGGCCGACTAGAGAGAGAAAGACTAGAAAGAAAAACTTAATTTTAGAAGTATCCAAGTTTGGACTACAACGTGAAGTGAGCTATCTCCTCGACAAACAATCCCTAAGTTTGAAATGGTAGATCATTCACTAAATTAACTAATTAATGCAAATGTTCCAATACTCTTTAACTAGCTGGCATCCATGAATGAGGTAACCACTAAATGGCCACACGTGTGGACAATTGATAATAATACCAAAAATACCAATAGGAATCAATAAGAGGGAAAGTGAGAAACACATGGCTCTCTCCCATAAATATTAAAAATTGAGATTTGTTCGGTAACTATCATGTTTTTTTATATAAAAAAAAAATTAAGTTTATTGATACTATTATTTTTCATTTTTATTTTCTTCTTCTGGTTATCTATATTTTGTCAATAATTTAAAAAATTAAACTAAAATTTGAAAACTAAAAAAAAAATCAATAATTTGTTTTTGTTTTTAAAATTTGACTTAGAATCTAACTGTTGTATATAAGAAAGATAAAATTATTGTAAATTGTAGAAAAAAACATATTTAGTATTGAAAAGAAAAACATAATGGTTATAAAAAATCTAAATTTTTTATAGAAAAAATTACCTTTTTAATCTCTAGATTTAGAAGACTCTCTAGTTCTTAAGTTTTCAAAATATACTTTGCAAGTACTTCAATTTTGAAAAATCTCTCAGGTAGCTTCATATTTTTATTTAGATAATTTTATTACATTTTAAATTAGAGAAATAATTTCTAAAATTCATAACATTTTTAAAACTATATTTTTTCAAATTTTAAAAATAATATAAATGTTTTAAAACATTAAAAAAGATACTTCTTCCAAAACCTATTTTTAAAATTTGAAAAACTAAATACATACAAGGGACTATATTTATCTATTTTATAAATCGAAACACTTAAAATGTTTATTTCGCATTCATTAAAACTTAGAACTAAAAAATAATTTCTTCAAAGTGTTATTTAATGAGATGTTTGTTAAAGGAGTATGGTGGGACACGGAAGTGGAAAGAACATGAAAGTGATGTCTTCTTTCAAGCCTTTAGGCCCGTGAGCCCAAAATCAATGGCATTACATGCAAAATGTGTTACACGTGTTTCTGTCCTTTTTAATAAAGTAATTTCTATTATCATTATCAATAATGCCAGACTTTTATTAGAAAGTCTGAAAAGATGACACTAATTAATTCACAAAAAAAAACTGAAGCAAAAAGCTTTTGAAAAAGAAAAATATACTAAATTACAAATTCAACCCTTAAACTTAGGTTGATTTTTTTTTTT
Organism: Cucumis hystrix; assembly: GCA_025688845.1. NCBI lineage: Eukaryota > Viridiplantae > Streptophyta > Magnoliopsida > Cucurbitales > Cucurbitaceae > Cucumis > Cucumis hystrix. The sequence continues at coordinate 22,058,389 of CM046893.1, forward strand.
TTTTATAATTTAACTTAGATATTAAGTTACAAATTCTACCCCTAAACTTATAAATTTTCAAATTTATTCTTTCAATTTTGATTTCTTAAAAATAAAATTACAAATCTATTAAAATACAAAGTCGAAAATTAAAAGTTAAAAAAAAAAAAAAAAAGTGATTGTTAGATCGACTATTTTAAAAAAAACTAATAAAAAAAAATATTAGAAATAAAAAAAAAAAAAAAAAAAAAACGAAACCTAAGAAAATCTACAAACTAATTACGTTATTATTTAAACATAAATAAAATACCATTTTATTTCCAACTTTAACATCAAATTTAATTTGCACTAGTAAATCTTAAAATAATCCAATTAGTATAGTGTTGAAGAAAACTTGTGAACTTTGTAAACTAATATCAATACTGTTTTTCATTGAAGAAAAGAATAGAAATATATATTTTTAAAATTTATATAAGGAATGTTAATAGAACAAAGTTAAAAATAAGACTCGTTTTAAGACTTACGAAAGAATTTGAAAACAAAGAAATAAACAGAATCAACAAACTAGAGCACAGTAGGCAATTTGTAAAGTTAAAAGTTTTTTAATTATCAATTTCGGTTTTTTTAAAAAAGAAATGAATTAAGAGAACTCAATTGTTAAGTAGAGAAAATAATCTATAAAAATTAATGTATAATTTTATTGCATACTTTCAATTTAATCTACCTATACAATTTTATAGTAGCATTTCTTTTTGGTATTTTTATTACCTTTTTGGAATCTCCATCAAATTTTCTTTGATTTTCTTTCTTTTAGAGGAAATTCATTAATATGAATTCCATCTTATTATTCTCAGATGAAATTCGTCAAACTTCATACGGAGACTATGAGAAATTACGAATGAATACATTATCTATAAATCGAATGCATGATAACATTTTAGAATATTTTTTTAATCATATCATAAAATCTCAAATGGAAAGAAAATTACAAAAATAAATAAATAAATCGAATGTGCCAAAAAAAAAAACTGATGGTAATGATAAAAAAGACGAGAGCGATGTTGACAAGAACAACAAAGCAGAGGTCAGTGAATTAGCTTCAAATGAAGATCTCAAAAAGAAGGAAAGGTATCAAATAAATTTATAAAAAAAAATTCGAATATTCCAAAAGAATGATTTTAATGATCGTCGGGCAAATAAGGACGTAAACAAGAACAAGGAAGTAGAAATCAGTCGTAAAGGTTGAAATGAAAATCAGAAGTGGAACAAGAGAACATAGAAAATGAAATTAAAAGTTCTAGAAATATGAATGATCAAGAAGAGATAACGATGCAGACTCAACACAGCAAAATGTCTGTTGTAAGAATCAAACGGCGATTCACGAATACAAATATCGTCTACTCGAAATTATATACTACAATTAAACCTTAACGGTCTATTCGCTGATATTTATAATCGAGAGTATAATAATTTTGAAAAGAATCACGAAGAGAACTGCACGAATATTTCTACACTATGAGAGAGAGAGAGAGACTGACCGATTTCCAAGAGTCGTATGCAATTTGAGAATAGTTTCGTCTTCTTGAGGAGTGATATTTCCTCTCTTCAAATCTGTTCTCAAGTAATTAATCCATCTCAACCTGCAGCTTTTTCCGCACCTCAACAGCCCTAGATTTTCACACACACAACTTCACATCAGTTCATAATCTCAGATACATAGAACTAGAAGAAACAATTTCAGATCAATTCATAATCTAAGTTAGAACTAGAAGAAGCACAAATTCAGAAAAATTCATAACCTCAACAGCCTTAGATTTTCACACACA